>CM068726.1:10144058-10744058 GCA_035079005.1 Fraxinus americana | reverse complement strand
GTAAATTTAAAAAAAATTCAGTGTTCGCGGATTCCAGGCCTCCAATGGGTAAATTTCAAAAAATTCAAGATTGAGGCTCACAAACGATTGAATGGGTTAGGGAACCAGAATCACCTGCTGACTGATGAGAAAATTGAAAAAGACGGAGGCCCTTTGAATCAAAACAAGCAATCGACATAGGAAAAATGGAAATATGACGAGTTGAATAGTAGTCCTCAAATTTCGTTTCTGCAAGTGAAAGTGAAAAAATGAAACACCATCATCACAAGCATTAAAAGGAATAAAAATTATTTTTTAAGAGAAAATTCCTATTTTGCAATTCATAACCTTGGAACTAGTTACGTGAATCACATTATCTAACTTTATAAGATAAATTTAGTCAAACGACTCAAACCGACCCCCTAATGTTACACAATACCAAATTATTTAATGCCAAGAGGGCAAAAGGAGTAAATCGGTATTATTAAAAATGAAGCAGCAAAAGCATAGAATTATTCACTAGAGAATTTGAGGGGAAAATTAAAGGGAAAAATCACACAGAAAAACAAAGCGTAGAAGGAAACATGCCTGAAAAGTCAAATTCTTCCTTAACAAAGAACGCGACAAGAAAAACGAATATGCATAGCAAGAAAATGGATGGCAAATTAGCAACCCTAAAAATGAGACCTCGCATATCCTGCTGCCTGCAACTGCCCAATTGGAAATATAATTGAATAAACTAGCACCAACATTGACAGCTAAAGCACAGTCCAATTTAAAGAGAACAATTTTGAAGATTGATGAGAAAAACTGAAAAAGACGGAGGCTCTGTGGTCTGTGGAGCTCGAACGGGGAGAGAGAAGAAGAGAGAAAAAGGGGAAGAACCTATATTTAAAAAAAAAAAAAAAAACATTGGGCCAAAATGAGGCCCCCTCAGATTCTGGGCCTGAGGCGATGGCCTCATTGGCCTCACCCCAGAACCGGGCCTGACCGGAGCGATGAGGGTGAAGGTGGTGGAGGTGGGGGTGGGTTATATATATATATATATATATATTTTTTTTTTTTTTTTTTTATATCTTTTTATATATTTATATATATAAATATATATTTATATATATGTGTATGTATATGTTAAAAAATTTGATTTTTAAAATATGAAAGTTATTTTGTTATTTTTGAAATAGAGTAAGGATAAAATAGGAGAAATGAATTTTTCCCTTAAATATGACAAAGATAATATTGAGTTGAAATTTAGAAAAGATGCCCCTTTGCTTTGATATATTTATATGGCTACAAGAAAAGGAGGGAGCCGACAGTTTTGAGTAGCTTCTTGAAGGAAAAACAGAGGCTGTAATTTTCTTTCATATGTATCCAAATATATATATAGGGCTACAAGAAAAAGGGGGGAGCCGGCCATTTTGAGGAGCTTCTTGAAGGGAAAACAGAGGCTGTAGTTTTCTTTCATATCTACCCAAACAATCCGGCAGGAAGTGGATAACAGGGGGCAATAATTTATTATTAATATATATTCATGCAGTGGCTGGCAGAATAGGAGGAAAGTGGCTGAATTGATTAATATATAAATATATATACACAACGCGTACATTGGCTGGCAATTTGGGAGGAAGAAGTCAAATGTTATATGAATTACTCGAAAGAAAAACAAAGGCGGCAACTCTGGGAAGTGAACACGGACTTAAATTGTGAATATATACATGCAAAAGCAAAGATGGCGGCTTCAACTGAAATTAATCACGTTTCGTCAACTTTTATTGATGTCTTTTCATTTTTGCGTGTTTAATTTCAACGTTATGAATGGCTAAATATTTTTATTGTTAGAATTGATGATATAGTTTAAGATTTTTATTATATGTTTAATTTCAAGATTTTCATGTCATTTTAATACATGTTAATTAATTATTGTGTGTTTAATACTTTAATTGTTTGATCAACAATTAATTGATTTAGGGATAATACTGAGACAGTGAGGTGATGCATAATTCTAACTCATGCAATAATTAATATAGACATTATAAGAGATCGAGAGATAATTATAAGTTATGCGATATTTGTTTAATTCCTATAGATGAATGTATTTATATGTGTGTAAATTTATATAGAGATATAATAAGTTCGGACATATGAGTATGATTTGTGTTACTCGAAAGAGATCACTAAATACAATATGTTAATTCAATCATTGACATGTATGAAAAATGGTTGAATGATTTAGAATTAAATGTATGATAAATAACTTGAATGAAATCGAAAATCCTAGCTATTCAATTCCATAATCTTATTTACAATTTTAATTTGAGTTTATTGTTTTAATTAATAGTTTGTTATTTTATTTAATAAAATTTTGGTTAGAAAACAAAACTTGATTTGATTATTAGTTACTGTTTTAATTTAAATTGAAACTATGTTAGTTTAAAAATTTATAATAAATAGTAATTTTCACGGGACGATATTGGAACTTAATAAATTCACTTTATTACTTTCACCGTTAATACACTTACGAAATTTTACGAACAAACGGCACACCGTTTCGTCGCCTCCATTAGCTCGTACCACTAAAGCAAATATATTTAAAGAATACGCTGGAACTTTCTTTATCATCCTATCAAACGGTACACACGAGAATCACATAAAAACGAAAGGAGAGAAACACATAAGAATGGCGAGCTTGGAGCCATGGCTGGAGTTGGAAAACAAGGTCGTGATGGTGACCGGTGCTTCGTCGGGGCTGGGTCGGGAGTTCTGTTTCGACCTTGCCAAAGCCGGCTGCAGAATTATAGCCGCTGCCAGACGAATTGACCGTCTGAAATCACTCTGCAATGAGATCAATAACGGTATCGCTTCCTCCAGATCAAATGATCCGAGCAACGATCAAGTCAGAGCAGTGGCTGTGGAACTAGACGTGTGCGCGAGTGGACCAACCATTGAAGCTTCTGTGCAAAAGGCTTGGGATTCGTTCGGAAGAATCGATGCTTTGATCAACTCTGCTGGTGTTAGAGGTAAAACTACCCGCCGCCGCCACCCCAAGAAAAAGAAAATAAAAATTGATTCAACTTTTTGTAGATTTCTGTGCGATTACTGGTTTGATTATATTATGCAGAGACTTTGAATTGTCTTGGATATATGATTTTCTTTTCTCCATGAATTACTCATTTTAGTGATTACTGCGGTGTTGTGTGGAAAATTAAACGGTGCATGGTATAACTATTTTTTAATTTTTATTTTTTGAGTTTTTTTTTCTTTCTTCTTTTTTTTCCCTTCTCATTGACTGTTGGTCATTATTTTGAAAAAAAGGTAATTTTTTTAAAAATGTGTGATTAAAAAATATGGAAAAATTTTGTGTTTACGTGCAAATAATTTCTGTATAAATGTGTATTTGAAAATGAGTATGAGAATTAAATAGTTTTGTTTGCTAAGCCCGTGTTTTGTGGAAATTAAAATCAAATTATTTTTTTGTAAAAATTGATGAAATGTGTGGTTGAAAAGATATAAAACCCAATAAATATGTGGTTACAGTTAATTGTTGATTTTGACTAAAATTAAAATCTTGACTATTTTGGATGAGCAACTCTGTATTTCTCTTTGATAGGGATATTCTTGGAATGTATTGAACTACATGACAATGGTTGAGATTAGGAGTGAACAAAATGATCAAATCAAATTAGAACCAAGCCCAACAGATCGATTTCGATTCGATTCTACGAAAAATGTTAATGATATTGGTTCTTAGAACCGAGAACTATTTGATTCTGGTTTTGGTTCTAGAATCGAGAATCAAACTTGATTTTTATTATTTTTTAATACATAAATATTTTTTGTTATAGATCGGTGAATCACACAAAAAAATTTCGACTTTTAGTTTGGACTTTTGTGAATGAATTTTATTACACAAAATTTCATTTGATAATTGATAATTTGAACTTGATGAATGTTTGATGTTAATTTTTTAAATTTTGGTATATATTACTAATTTATAGATATAGTTATATATTTTAATTTGCATTTATCATTTGAAAATTAAGTAATGGAACAAGAATTAAACCAAACCAAACTTGAACCGAATGGTTGGGTTCTGGTTTGGTTCTACATCTTTGAAAAAAGTCACTGATTCCATTATAAAAAATAAAAAATAAACTTCATTGATTCATGATTTGATTCTATACTTTTGGAACCAGAACCAAATGGAACCATGTTCATCTCTAGTTGAGATTGAACATCGTCTAAATCAAAGATAAATGATCTAAAAGTCGTGCACGTACTTGGTTGACTTAATATTTCCATGTTTGCACCTATCTACAGACTAATTTTTGATCATCTAGTAAGTTTGAAGCCCTTTGCATTTATGTGATGAATGAAAACTAAGGCTGTATATATTTGTACTGATCCAATAATTAGTTACTTCAGTGATGTGTTTCTTGCACCTCTAACATCCGAGGGTTATACCATAGGTCGTGTGCACACTCCATTGGATTTGTCCGAGGAGGAATGGAACCAGATCATGAAAACAAACCTAAATGGAACCTGGCTGGTATCGAAGTCTGTTTGCACGAGAATGCGAGATACAAAACAGGGGGGATCTGTCATTAATATCTCCTCCATTACTGGTCTTCGCCGTGGTCAACTACCTGGAGCCCTTGCCTATGCTTGTTCAAAGGTTGCTGTTAACATCATGACAGAGGTAGCACGTTCTTTTCCTCTCCGACTCACTGTAAATCTGTATTTCTCTGTTCCTGGATTGAACACGATGCACTTGTTTAATCGGAAGTTAATTTTCGAGATGCTGATTACTTTGCTTCATTTGTCGATGGGTGATATTGTACATCTTTCATGTTAGCCATCACTTGCCATTCTATCCATTTATGATTAGATTAAGAACTGTTGTTTTTTCCAATATTTATTGGTGTCACCATTAAGAATAATGCTATCTAGCACTAGTTTATATTGCATTATAAGATATATTCGATTAAATGTGAAATTATATGATATATTTAACTGAACATGTACTGTAACGTCATTAGTGATGTTATCCAAACTGGTGTTAAACACTAATGGTGTTAAATAGCAATACTCTACAATCAATTTTGTGGGTATCGGCATTCTTGCTCTCTAGTATCGACTACTGATATGGGCTCACATCTTCATCAAGCTGTTAACTTCAGCAAAATCTCCCTCACTCCTCCCTTCATCCCTAGCTAGTTTCAATTTTTTCGCAATCACTTTAAATTGTTGTTGGTGTTCTCCTTAGATACTTTCAGGCATTCCATCAGACCATCATCTTCTTTATGTTCTATAGATGTCAATACTCGTTTACTTTTCTTCACTTCAACATAACATACAGGTTATGGCCATGGAATTGGGAGCGTTCAAAATAAGAGTGAACTCAATAGCTCCTGGGATATTCAAGTCTGAGATAACTCAAGGACTCATGAAAAAAGATTGGCTGAAAACTGTCACTTTCAGAACCGTGCCTTTAAGAACTTTCGGGACCGCTGATCCAGCATTGACATCACTTGCGCGATACTTAATCCACGATTCCTCTGAGTATGTCACGGGCAATATTTTCATTGTCGACGCGGGAGCCACTTTACCAGGTGTCCCAATTTTCTCCTCTCTTTAGATATCAAAGTTATGATGTTCTGTTTGTTCATAGAGACCAATGAGCAAGAAAAGGTGCTTTTCTGAAAGAGATTCTAAATAATGCCTGTTTGAAGAATTTGTAGCATATCGAGCGTTCAATATTATTATTATTTTCGATTTAGTTTGAAGATTGTGAGATTCAATAAAGAATTTTAATCAGAAATTAGTCACACGTTGTGTGATATTGTATAATGTTTTGTTAATCAGCAATTATTATATTCACTTTCAATTAGATCCACATCACAGTCTACCGTGCATTTTGAAACAATACCAAGATTTGCGCGCGCGCGCACTGATGTTGCCCCTCATAAATAGTAATATCTTTACTACAAAAGTGTATATGTTTGACTAATTTAAATTATAATTTTTGCGTTGCCAAACATGCTCTAAGGGTATGATTGGGAGTTATTATAATTTTAGATTATATGGTATCGGAAATGATGTTTGTACCGGGGGGGGTTGACAACCCCCCTCACCGGCCCCTCACAATGGTGGGGGGCCCACCTGTTTCCCCTCACCGGCCCCTCATAATGGTGGGGGGCCCACCTGTTTTTAAACAGGTGGGCCCCCCACCATTGTGAGGGGCCGGTGAGGGGGGTTGTCAACCCCCCCGGTAATTGTAGCAATTCTCATATGGTATTGTGGATCCATAAAATGTGTTGTTAAAATGTTATATTTAATTGGGTGACCATGATGAAACGTTATATGAAATTGGATAGCTATAACGTTTTACCATGACTATCAACTTCTTTTTACCATTTTCATTAATTTTAAAAGGGTAAAATGGTAACTTAGCATTATATATATATAATATATTTTTTAAAAAATTATTTTAAAAAACAAAATAAAATAAAAACTTTTATAAAAAAAAGTTACTTAACAAAATAAAATAAAATAAAAACTTATTTTAAAATAAACGTTTTTAAAATTAAAAAAACTTTTATTTTATTTATTTATTATATATATATATATATATATATATATATATATATATATATATATATATATATATATATATATATATATATATATATATATATATATAAAATAAAAAGTTACCATTTTACCTCTTTTAAAAGTAGTGAAAATGATGAAAAGAAATTGGGTGGTTATGGTGAAATAAAATCAAAGGAAAATGCTACTTGTACATTAGGGGGTACATAAGGGTGTCCATAATGGACACTCGGCACCTCCCCATTGGATGAAGTGCGGGTGGGGACCCGCACTTCATCCAATGGGGAGGTGCCGGGTGTCCATTATGGACACCCTTATGTACACCCCGATGTACTTGTAGCACCTCCCAAAATCAAATTGGATGGTTATGGTGATATTAAGTGTAAATTTAGGTGGCCATGATAAAATAAAATCAAATTGAATTATCATGACGACACTAAATATAAAGTTGAGTGGTCATTTGTATATTCAATTCTCAAAACTGCAATTTTTTTGTCAATTTTTGTTTCTACGAAGGATTTTTAAGTTATCAAATCCCAAGATTTGTCTTGAATATGTAAATAGTTTTCTGACTTCGTCCCTGTTTATTTCCATTAAAATTATAATTCATTTTTCTCTATTTTCTTATCAACCACAAATTCTTCAATAAAATAATATTTCATGTAAACAAAAAACTTTTTTTTTTTCATTTTTAACCACACATCATTAAAAAGAAAAAAAACAAAAACGCTATTCCAAAAATTAAAATGGCAGATAATGAGGGCCAAACAGGGGCGATCACATTTTCCTAAATTTACGCACCTCTAAGCATTGTGAGGAATAATTAGTACGTTAAATTGTAGTTTCAATAAAAATGTATTCCGTTTTATCATGTTATATTTGGCTCATATTTATAAATATTCAAATTTTTCTTTATACATTTTAAGAAATCAAAAGTATTAACTAATTTTATTCACTACTCAATTCTATATATTTATAATTTATACCAATTATAAGTACTTACGAGAAGTGTTCTCAAACTCGACATCAATCCATAAAAGTAAATTAATAGAAATTCCAAAACTCAAATTGTATTTTCAATTGAAAGAATAATAAAAAGAGGTCCCAAGTGCTTGGGCTCTCTGGGAAAAGTTGGTGGAAAATACAAAAGCATAAAAACAAAATAATGGATGGGGAAATCCTCCGAAAATGCCGTATAGGGATTCAATCATTTCTTTGTTATGATTGAAGTGGACCTGCATCTGCCAACTTGGTTTTGAGGTCCATTTCTTTTTGTCGTTTTTTAGTTGTTCAATGGGCACAAATGTCTAATATCTTTTACTTCCTTAATCCTCATTGGAGTTAATTAAATCAATGAACACTTAATTTTGTACTGAATTACTATTTGCTCACTGAAAAAAAAAAAATAATAATTACTCATTGTTCACTCATTTATTCAAACATTTACACATTCACCACTATCTCAAATCTATTACCTTCAATTGACAGAAAACTCCTAGTGTGCAGATGGAAAGCTGAAGTGGCCGCATGTTGAGCTGTTAACCTCTAGAAGTTTGTAAAAACTATTCAACCATAAGGATGGCAATAGGACGGGGTCGAGGCAACCTCCACTGCCCCGCCAGGCAATTTTTTGCCCCGTCCCCGCCTCGTTACCCGTTTAAGGCAGGTCCGGGCAGGACGTGGCCTTTGCCCCGTTTCTATCCCCGTTTAATTTTTTAAACAACTTTTTTAATAATTCATTTTATTGCTCCAATTCATTAGTGAGATAATAATATATTTTTTAATTATTTATTTATTTTTAAAAGTTAATTTATTCAAATATATTTGGTAAACTAAAACTTGTATTATTTGTCATTTTTTTATATAATCTTAATTGCCATTTTCCATTGAACTAATAAAATTTTGTGAAATTTTATATTTAAAGTATTGAATTCTAAAAAAAATTAAAATTAAAACAAAAATTAAACGGGGTGAGGCACTCGTTACCCCACCCCATACTCGACCAAAATACCTGATTAAGCGAGTAATTCCCTCCCCGTTAGGGGCAGGGCCCATGGTATTGGTTTGTCGGATTTCTTTGTCATCTCTATTCAACCCAAAAGCTGTTGTAGAAGAAATTTCACCAAATAAATCAAAACATAGAGCCCCGACATGCGAAGCAGCAACGATGCCTCCAGCTGCGGCTGGGAACAGTCAGATCATCTACCAGCAGAAGACGCCTCCTACAGCTATCAAGTGACACTTCCCTTTTGAATCTATGAAGCCGCCGTCATAGTCAAATCTCCTGTGTGTCCTCATTTTTTTATTACACGTTTCTTCCTCTCCGCATTGATTTTGTTATAAAAACCATTTTCTATCTTCTTAATCGCCACATTCTCATTCGTCTCTGAATTCAAAGCGAGCCTTATAACCCAAATCATTTAAATCTTCATCTCCTCGAAATCACGTCATTCATCATTTCCTCTACATATACGTCTGTCATTCATGTCATAGTCGAGCCACCTTATCATCCTACAAAATCATAAAGACACCATGAATATTCGACAGAGAAGAAAAGAGAAGCGATGAAATTGCTATAATTTCTCTCCTACTTAACCAATAAAATTACAATTATCCAATAAATGCTTAGTAAAAGTATTCAGCTGTATGTAAATAAGTGAAATTAGTTCCGAAATTGAATTGATATGATTCATTTTGTTTTGATATTTTTGGGGAATAAACTATTTGGTTATATTTCTGCTTGAAAAGAGTAGTGAATTGGAGGTGGACTAGAGATAAAGAATTTCATAGGTTTGTTGGCACAACATATCTGCAATAGTGTGTGGGTAAGTGTAATAAAATGAAGAAATGAAATGCTCTTCTTGTAGAAGAGGAAGCATGATGAAACTAGTTGAATTGTATTGAGAAATTGAATTAATTACATACGTTCAGCTGTACATCAATATATACAATGAATAAGAATAATCTAGAATTCTACACAAAATGAACTGATTGGCTGAAAAATAAAATTCCATACAACAGAAATCTAGCAGAAAAAATGCTATACAACTGATATATAACATAAAGAAAAAATGTTCTTCAATGTGCTTCCTTTGTAGTGACATTTCTACCTTTTACCTTTACATTTCATCTGATGCCTTTTTCCTTTTACTGACCATCAGCTGCTGTTGGTTATGCTAATTATGTGCTCTATATTTCAACATCCTCCCCACAAGATGGAGACTAGATATCGACAGCTCTCATCTTGTTCACGTGTTGGTAAAATGGAGATGAGTTCAATGACTTTGTTAAAATGTCAGCAACTTGAGAATTACTACTAAGGTGCTTAGTGATTACACTTCCTTCCGAATTTTGTCCCTTATCAAGTGGCAATCCAACTTAATGTGCTTTGTTCTTTCATGAAAAACTGGGTTGGCTGCTATGTGAAGGGCATATTTGTTGTTACATAATAAGATAGCAGACTGTGGATGATTAATTTTCAAGTCTTGGAACAAGTACCTAAGCCAAGTGAGCTCACAAGATGCATTTGTCATTGCCTTATACTATGCTTCTGTTGAAGACCTAGATATCGTGCTTTGCTTCTTTGATTTTCAAGATATCAATGACATTCCAAGCATCACACAATATCCTGTGACTCTCATTCTTGTATCTGGACAAGCTCCCCAGTCTGGGTCACTATAAGTATTAAACTGTAATTCTGAATTAGCAGGGAATAACAATCCCTGTCCTGGTGCTCCCTTTATGTACCTCAACACCATGTCAGTAGCATTAAGATGTGAAGTGCGAGGGGCACTCATGAATTGGTTCAATAACTATACTGAGTATGAAAGGTCTGGCCTAGTAATTTTTAAGTACAACAACCTTCCAATAAGCTTTCTATACATACTGGGATCGGGAAGTTGCTCTCCATCAGTTTTAGAAATCCTCACATTTTGATCCAAATGTATCTTTGCTGGTACACTCCCTATTGTTGTTGAATCTGATAGTATGTCCAAAGCATACTTTCATTGGCAAACATAAATTCCTTTATCAGACCTTGCCACCTCTATTCCCAAAAACTATTTCAGTGTCCCTAAATCTTTGATCTTGAATTTCCTATCAAGTAAAGTGTTAAGAGAGTCAATGTTATTCATATTATTGCTGACCACAATTATGTCATTCACATAGACAAGAATGGCAGTGAAAGAACTCTCATTGGACCTTGTAAATAGGCTATAGTTTGCCTTTGATTGAGTGAACCCTTGCTCAACAATGAAAGTTGAAAGCTTGGAGTACCATTGTTGAGACGCTTGTTTGAGGCCATATATGCTCTTCAACAGCTTGCACACCTTTAAACACCCTGCATCAGGATGGCCAGGAGGCATTTCCATGTACACCTCTTCATCTAGATCTCCGTGTAGGAATGCATTATTTACATTAAATTGATGTAAATGCCATCCTTTTACAGCTACAATAACAAGTAAGGTCCTGTCAGTTACCATTTTTGCTATAGGTGAAAATGTCTCATGGTAGTCTAATCCCACTTGTTGTGTGTATCCTTTTGCCAAAAGCTTGGCTTTGTACCTTTCAACACTGCCATCAGCTTTATACTTCACCTTATACACCCATTTTCACCCAATAGATTTCTTGTTGGGAGGTAGATCTGTTACAATCCAATTTTTATTCATCTTAAGGACAGAAATTGCAGCATTCATGGCCTTAACCAGTCAGGTGAAGTTAGTGCTTCTTGGTATGTGTCAGGCTCGATGTGTGTAGTTATGGAAGTTATAAAAGCTTTGTGGTTACTTGATAATCTATGGTTTGATATGGTAGCATTGAGAGGAAAATACTTACCTGGAATGTGAAGACCTTTGTCCTTGTCCAACTTTTGTGATTGATGAAATGAAGCTTGCCAACAAATGTAGTTCTCAAGATAAGTGGGGGTCCTTTTGACTCTTGAGGATCTTCGTGTTGGCTGATGATTGTTTATGATGTTGTCAAATGATTCTTGCTCAGCTTCTTGAGAGTTTGGTAAGGGAGATGATTCTATAGGATAGCTATTTGGTTCATGAATTGAGGGATAGTTTTCATGATCATTTCTATATGTCATTTCTTCATCAGTAATGTTTGTGAGAGAAGAAGGGATATGGTGTTCTGAGTTCAGTGTCAGTACGTATAGGTTGTGATAATTTTATTATACCATTTTCAGATGCACTGGTGTCTTTGTAAAGGAATTGGTCTTCATAAAACACTACATTCCTTGAGATAAAAACTACCTTGGATTGAAGATCAAGAAGCTTGTATCCTTTTATTTCAAAGAGATATCCCAAGAATATGCACTTCGTGGCTCTTGGCTCAAACTTAGCCCTGTGATTAGCCAAGGTTGAGGCAAAGGCAAGACATTCAAAAACCTTGAGATGTGAGTAGTCTGACTTTGCTTGAATAACATTTCAAAAGGAGTTTTTTTCTTAAGCAAAGGTGAAGGTGTTCTATTTATCAAATATACTGCAGTAAGGATGCAATCATTCCAATACCTCATGGGGATAGAACTTTGGATTTTTAGAGCTATTGCAACATTAAGAATATGTTGATGTTTTCTCTCTACTATGACATTTCGTTGTAGCGTCTCAACACACATTTTATAGTGTATAATTCCCTTTTTATGGTCGTATTCTTTCATTTCAAATTCCCCTCATTGTTTGTTCTAATAACCTTCACTTGTGACTGGAATTGAGTGTTAATTAGAGCATAAAAACCTTGCAAAGTTACAGTTGCATCTGATTTAGCTCTCAACATATATACCTATGTACACCTACTAAAATCATCAACTATGGAAAGAAAGTATTTGGATCCATCATAACTAGTTTATGTGCAAAGACCCCATAGGTCACAGTATATGAGATCAAAAACTTTCTTAGATTTATGATAACTAATAGAGTATGGTAATCTATGCATTTTAGCCATAGGATAGACAGAGTAAGGTTCTTTAATAAGCTTAGGAATGCAATTGATATTCAACAAATCTAATCTAGAATCAGATGGATGTCCCAGCCTGTAGTGCCAGATATTAAAATCTTATTGTTGCTAGATGTGGCTGTGACATGGAAAGAGAAAGGGCTTCTGTTAAGGCTGGAGGAGAAACTTGAGTTTGTAGCAAATGGTATAGCCCCCGCCTCTCTTCACCCATTCCAGTCGTTTTCATAGTCGAAAGGTCCTACACAAAACATTTTTTAGAAAAGAATATAAGACAACATTTATAAATCTGTATTAACTTTCTAGCTGATATCAAATTGAATGTAAAAGATGGAACATAGAGCACATTATTCAGAATTAAATTCTTTGTGATTTTTACAATTTATGTGTGTGTAACATTAACCAGGTCATCGTTTGGGAGGGAGATTAAATAAGATACTTTAGCTAGGAGATTGCTATAAAATGAAGTGCAACAACAAACCATATACTCGGTTGCAAGTGTCAATTATCCACGGTGTGTGACGACCTTTACTAGTTTTGACACCATAGGAAGATAAGCAAGAAAAGATACCATAGATTTTCGAAACTTGTGTGTCTATAGAGGTTGTGCTAGTGAGGGATTTGTTGTTTTAGCATCATCAATATCTCTTTGTCCCTGCAAGGAAACCATGCTAGCATATACTTTTCCCTTTCCATACAATCTGTGTCCAAGAGGGTATCCATGAACCTTATAGCATTTATCCACAGAGTGCCTTGTCTTGTGGCATTGGCTGCAAGTTGATTTGTTGGGATTGGCTTTAGTGCATCTCTCTAGTGAATGTCCAGGCACCTTACAGAAAGTGCAATAGTATTTTTCTCTGTCCCATCCCATTCTGCCTTGTTGAATTACATGAGATCCCTCTGGTTCCAAGGGCCATGGAGTCAGGTACAGAGGTATCCATTAAGATTTGTCTCCTTTTCTCCTCTTGTTGAATTATGGAATATACCTCATTTAGAGTAGGAACATGCTTGATCAGTAGAATTTGAGCCCTTATATGAGTCATTCAGCCACATCAAAAACTTCATCACCTAGTCTCTATATTGGTTTTCAATCACATATTTGAAATCTCCACAAGTGCAATTAAGAATGGACTCTTAGTTTATCAATTCATCAAGGAGTTCTTATATTTTGAGAAGTACACACTTACCATATCTTCATTCTGTATTAGTGTAGCATGCTTTACTTGATAGATCTGTGGGGCATTTTGTTGTTCTAACTTATGCTCCAGGTTCAACCATATCTCACGAGCTTTGTCTAGAGGTGTCAACCCGGGTGGTCTGGGCCTGGTCATCCCGCCAACATATGAGTCTGGTAACGGCCCGCGTGAAAAAAAAGCCCGCCCGCTACGGGTTCTGGGCCAGTTCCGGGTCGGCCCACAAATTTTGGACTACAACCCAAGCTCGCCCGTTGAACCATCAGGGTCGAGCCCATGTGGCTTGCGGTTTGTTTCGATTTGGCTCGTATTATTATATACGTAAAATTATAAAAATATAGATTTTTTCATATTTATAGAAAAAAATATATATACTTTTTTTTTGTTAAATGTAAACTAAGAATTGAACAAAATGATAAATTCATATTTATACCAAGTAATGTTTACATAGAATTCAAATTTAATGTTACATGAATTATTTATAACTTTGCAAAGTTAAATTTAATTTAAACAAATAACAACTAAATGCATTTATAATTACTATTATCAAATATTTATAGTATAAGTACAACGGCTCTCTCCCACTCTTTTTTTCAAATTTTTTAATTTTTTTTCACGAGTCAGCGGGTTAATCGCAGTCCGTGAAGGTGCAACCCGCGGGTCAAGCCTCCTTGACCTATGAACCACCCGCTCGGGTCACGAGTCAACTCGCGGTCCAGGGTTGATTTTCACGAGTTTGGCCAGCACGTCCGTCTTGACACCTCTAGCTGTGTTTGCATAAAGTGTGCGAGACTTGATATCAATTGACATGGTGTTTTGTAGCCAGGCAATAACTATGTCATTGCAACATAATCAGTGTTCTATCAGTAGGCTAATGGAATCTTCTGGTTCACAAAGGATTCCATCGATGAAGCCCAGTTTGTTTTTAATTCGGAATACCCTTTTTATGGACCTTGCCCAAGCATAATAGTTAGTATTGGCAAGCACATGAGTGACCAGTATTGCACCTAAGTTGTTGTTTCCCCCTATATAGTAGGGACTGTTGGGATGAGTAGGATCATTAGAATGAATGTTTAGTACTGAATTGGAGTTAACATTTTGCTCAGTGTTTGCATTTTGATTTGTTGTTTCCATCATAGTACTTTGATTCTCAACCATAGCTATGGCTCTAATACCATATAAGAAGATGAAGAAAATGAAGAAATGAAATGCTCTTCTTGTAGAAGAGGAAGCACGATAAAACCAGTTGAATTGTATTGAGAAATTGAATTAATTTCATACATTCAGTCGTACATCAATATATACAATGAATAAGAATAATCTAGAACTCTACACAAAATGAACTGATTGGCTGAAAAATAAAATTCTATACAATAAAAATCTAACAGAAAAAAATGCTATACAACTGATATATAACAGAAAGATAAAATGGTCTTCAATGTGCTTCCTTTGCAGTGACATTTCTACCTTTCACCATCATGTTTCATCTGTTGCCTTTTTCCTTTGCTGGTCATTAGCTCGTTGTTGTTGGTTATGCTGACTCTGTGCTCCATAGTTCAATAATGAGAGAATCTGTTATCATTCATCTTTCTCTTTCGATCGTTGTCAAAGAGAATCCTGGTTCGGCTACCAAGTCTGGGGAGGAATGGCGTGATTTGGGGAAGAAGGTGATTTGGGAGATGAAGATTTCAATGATTGGAAATTTTGGTTTTATCAATTCAAGGAAGTTTTTCAATTTCACGATTTTTTGTTATTCAAGGAATTTATGATGACGTGGCTATGATTCATTCGTGTATGCCATCTTATTTTTTCATCTGCCATGTAGAAATTTTTTGTCCACTTGTACAAACGGAATTGGTTATGGTTATGGCGATGGATGGGCAAACTAATGAATATTTTAGTGAGCATTGAGGAACCATTTAATTTTCAGTGAGCAAGTAGTAATCATGAGTAAAGTTCGATGGCCACTCATTTAATTAACTCATTCTTATTGTGCCCTTGCTAAAAAAAAATTTAGAGACAGACTGTTGTTTGTTAGTCATTTTAATTTGGGGTGGGCATTTAGATTGTGAAATCAATCAGTTTAGGTCTCATTACAGGTCAAAAATTCGGATCGATTTGAGTTGCGGGTTCATTGTAATATCAGATGACCCAAATCAAACCAACTTGGTACTAATCGATTTAGGTTAGTTCGGCTAATTGATTTGGGTTGGTCATTTTCAAACCAAATTGATCGGAATTGGTCTAAAAATTAATCCACCTCAACTCCTGCCTACCTCTAACAATAACTATTTTATACATGTCGCCATTGTTCGAACAAATAATGAGGTTGACTCATCAATTCCATCAACTGCACCCCTCGAGTCATCTTACGATCGATGGCGTAGCCACGAGTGCCACTCGACATTTGAAGCTTTTTAACAAAATAAATGTACATTTTGTCGTTCAACATTTTCGCCTTTATATTGTTAAAATTCTGGTTTCACGGCTACTTACCATGAAATATGAAAAGTTGATAAACTTTTATATTAGAGTAATATTACTTAGCTCCATTGAGATTGCAATTCCAATTTAGATGGCGTCAATGTGACATTAAATAATAAGTGAAATTAAATGATTAATTTAATTTCGCATTTCATTTAGCCTATTATCTAGCGTAATCTAAACAGGATTGTAATTTCAATGAGACTAGATAGCATTACTCTTTATGTTATCATCATACTTTGTTACCCTAATGACTTCATTGGTAGAATGCATGTCAAGACTTATTTTGTAAGTATTTAGAAGAAAATATGTATAGTCCTTGTCTAGGTTTTAATTTAAGTTAAAATCAATAATTAATTTTAACCACATATTTTATAGGTTCACAACTTTTTCATGCACACATTTAGGCCCTGTTTGGGAGGGATTAAATTTTTTTACAGTAAATCAATTCTTATTTTCAACCACACATTCTTCAATAAAATAATATTTTCCATCACATCAATATTTTTTTTTTCTTTTTCAACCGCACATTTCCTATCATATCACTATTCAAAATCAATTTTTCCCCCAAAAATCTCTCACAAACAAGCTCTTAATCATTCTTTTTATCAAAATTTACTAAAAATCTTATTTTAATCTTCACCAAATAGAGCCATACATTCTTTTTCAACATTAACAAAATATAAAGCCCACGTTTGACAACTATGATTTCAAATTTTTTTAATTATTATATTCATTTTCAACCACATGTTTACACAATAAAATATTTTACACGTAAACCCAAAATTTTTTCCTATTTTTTAACCACATATTTTCTTAAAAAAACACTATTAAAAACTCTATTTCTCAAAATAATGGTAATCAAACCGGGGCAAAATGAATAGACCAAGATTTCTACATCAAATTATTTGAATTAATGGTCAAATAATTTGAGATTTATATATTTATAATTCTATAAACTTTTAAATTAAAATGCAAGTGATCGCTCTCCACTGAAGTCGCACATACCAATACAACTAACGGACCTGCATGCAAATTTTATTTCGTGCATGACAAAATAGAAATCTTTATTTTTTGAATTATTAATTAATTAATTCTATACAACCTAGAGGTGTCAATCCGGGTGGTCCGGGCCGGGTCGGCCCGCCAACATGTGAGCCCGGTAACGGCCCGCGTGAAAAAAAGCCCGCCCGCTGCGGGTTCCGGGCCGGTTACGGGTCGGCCCACAATTTTGGACTACAACCCAGGCCCGCCCGCTGACCCATCCGGGTCGAGCCCATGCGGGTCACGGGTAGCGGTTCGTTCCGGTTTGGCCCGTATGATTGTATAAATAAAATTATAAAAATATAGAATTTTTCCGGTTTGGCCCATATGGAGAGCAACTATCTTTGAAAATAGGATTTTGAGAATAAGAATTGCGAGAATCCATAATATAGTAGGATTAAAAAAATTAGTAGTGACTAGTGAGAACCGAGAAGAAAGAAATATAATCAAGATGATGATGATATTTGCAATTGAATAATTGTAATTGTAGTAAGGTAGTAATAAGTATGAACTATGAAATATAAACGTATAATAACTAATGAGAGGATATTGTAAAAATAAATGTAAGAATAAATTGGAATTTATTGATGAAGGAGATGATATTACCGTTAGAAAATTTATATTACCATTAGTTAAAATTAAAAAAAAAAATTGACCATGCACCAGGCTACGCCTTTTTTTGAATTTTTTTATTTTTATTTTTTCAAATTTTTTTTGTTTAGCTCTCTCCCCCCCCCCCTTTTTTTAATTTTTGTTTTATTTTTTTTTTTCAATTTTTTTTTACGGGTCGCGAGTTAACCGCAGCCCGTGGGAGTGCAACCCGCGAAACCCGCGGGTTACACCTCCTTGGCCCGTGAATCGCCCGCACGGGTCACGGGTCAGCCCGCGGTCCCGGTTTTCACGGGTCATGGCCGGCCCGTCCGTCTTGACACCTCTAATACAACCATTATGTCATTGTGATATAGTAATGTTATTTATTAGAATAATGCTAAGTGTACACAATTTTTTACACCTCTCTCACATGGAAGGAGGCCCACACATAATAAAATAATCGTGGACCCCCCTCCATGTGAGAGAGGTGTAAAAGATTGTGTAAAAGTGTGTGTGTACATGTAGCATTACCCTATTTATTATTATGATGATACAATATCGGTGACCTCCCAACCCCCCCCCCACAAAAAAAAAAAAAAAAAAAAAAAAAAAAGAACTGCATTTATTTCATATAAACTACCATATTATCAATATTTCATCATCATAATAATAAATAGCATTATTCATTGTGATATCAGCACGATCTAGATACGCACAATTTTCTCTTGACTAATCATTCTGCCTAGTAATATTTAGCCTATGTTTGGTTTATTAAAAATCAAATTTTATTGTATTAATTTGATTAAAATTGATAAAATGTACGTTTAAAAAGTTAATTAAAGTTGTACGAAATTTGAGGGAAAATTGGTTTAAAAAGTAATTGCCAAACATTGACTTAGTTTTGGCAATTATCGACCCACCCATTATCAGTTTCAGTTCTTGCAAAAATAAATATAAAATCAAATAATTCGCTGCTAATATCGACTAAACTTTTTGCCATAATTTTCCACCAGTACCAACGTGATTTCTACCAGTGCACTACTTTTGTGGGGTTTTGTAGATAAAATTAACAAGACAGTAAAATTGCATTTTTTTATCTTACAAATTAATAACTTAGATTAATTTTTAATAATTATAGATATATAGCCAAAAGAGGCTGATTGGTGGGACCTGAAAATTGAAAAAAGTCACAGAAATATATACTGTGTATGAGTGCCCTTGTTTCTTTCTTAGCATGCAAACACGGGCAACATAAATAATGTCATGCACGCTCAGACTACGCATCTCATTGGTGCATATATGCATGCACCCATGTGTATGCATTTCGTCCGTATATAGAACACGTGTAGAATGCTTAACTCGCGTTAGTATGAGTGATCGTATTTGATGTCGAGTTGATAAAAGAATGTATTTTTTTATTATAAGGAAGAATTATCTGTTGGGAATTTACTTAACATGCACAGCGAAAATAAAACAATTTTCAATTCCCAAACGAGGATCTGCAATGTGTTTAGATAGAAACTGTGATGAGAATATTACCTTTGATGAATTCTGCAAAACCCTTTGCTGATTCACGAACTCCAATGATCACGATCTACATTCCAAGCTGTCCAATTGTCCAGCCTCCAATGGTGATCCACACAGAGAACAAGAATGGTAGCTAGGGTTTCTTTTCTTGTGCTAGCAAGAATAATAAAAAATTCTCTACAACTTTCAAACCCTAGTAGCCTATTAATATAAGTCCAAATGGGCTCGACCCATCTGTTAAACTTAACCCGGTCCAATATTCAATTAATCAAATTAATTAAATCTGGTCCATGAATTAATTAATCCAATTAATTAATTCGGGTCTATTAATAAACAACTCAATTAATTAATTATTCAACACTTGTCAATTAATTAATTGGTAAATCTCATTCTTCTGATTCTCTTTTGTGTGTGACCCATTAGATTCCTGATCACGATGCCTAACGACGTGAATTATTATTTTGATCTAATCAAAATCGATAAATTAAAACGCCCCTTTTAATTTATCACTAATTCACTTTCGTTGTCCCAGATTGACATCTAGCAATGTGTCGGGCAATACATGTGACGGGAAATATCACGTAATATGACAAAACCAAACTTGTTCGTTTACCGTGAAATTATAATCCTTTCATCAATATGATCCGATCAATTATGAGATATGGATATGTGTCAATCTCAATTATCGATCATATCTTTTATCTCACTATTAAGTCAATGTACGTCGAAAACTCTTTTCCGACTTATGAGTTCACCTTGGCCAAGGATTTCATTATCAACTTAACAGGATAAAATATAGATCATAATCTCTTACTATCTAAGAGTGACGAATCCTCTATTGGTCATTCACAACCTTCATATGATTCTTAATATACCCGAACGATGTTGTATTAGCGACCCTTGGCAGAGCAACATCCAACACCACCAAAGTATGACTGTCCTCATATAAGGTACCATGATGACCTCAAGTTAAAGGACCAATTCCACTACCGAACGTTAGAGATTAACCACTAACACTCAGATAGTTATCCATGTGGAATCTCTCAGCGGGTCTCCAATGTTTTGTTCTATAACAAAACATCCACGTGTTCATTCAAGTGTCATCACACTTTAGCTTGTGAGATCAGCTACTTACTTCATAAGTAAGAATGCCACACGCGATAGTCTATCCGTAATAACGATATCCGTATCTTGTTATTACTTCGACCATGGACGATTTAAGATTCAGTCATATGTAATTTGTATCTCACAATCACAACTCCTTGTGATTAACAAATCACCAAGACTTGAATCTACGGATTCTATTATTTGATTTATTAGAATATTAATTCAATTAAATAATAGATATTGCCACATATATGCATTGATTATATATATTCAAAGTGTTTATGTCCAAAGTTGATTGGACCTAGGGCATAACACTTACATTATCTTCTATATGAACTTTGAAGTGCACGATGTAATTGACTATGTTTACAGAAGGGCGAAGCCACAGAGGATAATTTTTATTATTTTATTTTATTTTTTACTAGGCTGGCTGATACATAAGGGCAACCTTCCCGCAGCCCCTGGTTTGCAGCCTTTTACTAAAATTAAGAAAAGAAAATGAGTAGTCAAACTAAAAGAAAGAAGGGAAAAATATCTTTAATTTTGCACTATAATAAAAATTCGGCTGAAACGAGGTACTCTGAAGGCAAATGATGTTGAACAGAGGGCATGTGTGGGGACGAAACCACAAGGGGTTTCGATTGATTGGTCCGGCATAAGACGCACGCTGCAACATCGTGCTTGAAATTGCCCTCCGGTCGACCGTACCGGTTGGATAAAAATTTGGCTGGAACGAGATACCATGAAGGCAAATGATTCTGGACAGAGGGCATACACATTCGAGGTCATGTTTAGTATGCAAAATCGATTATTAAAAGAAGTCGAAATGACCAAGATTAATTTTTTTTCTTTTTGTTTATCATTGTCCATTATTGTTGAATCGCTTGGTTGAGTTCGCCTTACCCATCATGAAAACATATTAATGGAATGATATATTAAAAATGTTAACTAAAAAATATTATTTTCTCTCTTCAAATAAATAAAATATATTTTTAACAAAAATCTCAAGAATGACTTTTATATACAAACACGGTTACTTTACATGAAAACACACATTCCCAATGAGTAGAACAGACTTCAGAGGGATTGGAAAAAAATAATTCCACAAAATAATAATAATAATAATAATAATAATAATAATAATAATAATAGTAATAATAATAATAATAAAGCATTAAAGAAAATAATTTAAAAAATATCATAGCTTGAATGAGAGAAACAAGCTTGATTTTATTTTTATTTTTTAATTTCTGCTACTTATCTGTTGTGTAGAGGATTTGGACCTGTGTAGACTCTCCTCTTTTCTGCATCAAAAATTTCATTTTCATCCTTAAAATCTGCTGCATTCCCTTTGGAGCCAGTACTGAATTCATTAGCTGCATTAATGGCTGAATTCACAGAAACAGTTTTTCCTCTGACGATTTTACCCTTTCCATCTGCATTACACCATGAATTCTCCAACAATGAAAGCATAAGCAAAAGTAGAAAGCAAAAATAAGCAAAATCTTTTCCCATTCTCATAAGTTTCTCGTGAAAGATCCCAACAGTAGATCGAAAGGGTAGATTTCACTTGCTTTCTACTTTCTTGAACTTCTTCCTTATTGGACAAGAAACAGTAGAGATTATTTTAGGATTTAGAGTGGAAATTGTAAAGGAATGTTTTAAAGTGGATGGTTTTGTTTAGATGCCTTGAAGTTTGAAGAAGCAGCTAAGTCAATGGGGGGTGGGGTTGGGAGGGGGAAGGGGAAGGAGAGGGGGAGGGGGAGGAGACAATGTGCATGGGTTTTGCTGTCCTCTTTTTAGTTTAAATTTGGAGTAATCACTATAAAACTTTGTTGCAACTTTTCTCTTCCTGATTTCAGAGCCAAGTTTGCTGCAAAAATCCTCAGAGAGAGGGAGAGAGAAGAGATAGAGAGAGGGGCTGACAGTAAAAGTTCTTGAAATTTTTCCATCGATCCTTTTCATTAATCTTGGGTCGTGTAAAATTTATAGTGCTTTTCTTAGATTATGCTACATGAGATATATCGTAAAATTTGTTATTTTATCCGTTCTAAATTAAATTATGTTGGAATTTTTCGTTATAAATGTGCATTGACTTTGAGATGATGACAATAGAGTGGTGTTGGAGATTTACAAGTAGGACAGAATTTGACAGATTGAGATTAAATAACTCCGTTTACCGTCGATATAATTAAGTAATTATATATATATATATACACACACTAGGTGCAAGCAACGTGCAATGCACGTTTGCTTAGTTTATATTTAATATTTTTTTTAATAATTAATTTATTATTAATAATGATGTAATTTTTTTTGGTTAATTAAGGGCGTGTCTGGGCGTGCTGCAAGGAGGAAGGAAAATTGATTCTATTATTTTATTTTATTTTTTCAAACCTACAGCCCTACAGGGAGAGAATTGGTCCAAAATTGCGGCTCCCAACGGCATGAATTGTGTTGCCAACGGCTTGATTTCTGCTCAAAAGCAGAAACAGACACCCTATAAATAATTAATGATGTAATGTTTATATAATTGATAAATAATTAGATGTGTAATTTTGATATTGTGAAGTAGGTTGGTGAGATTGAAGAAAATAAACAAAAGTAGACAAATTTGAAGAAATGGCTAAATTGTAAAGGATTCATAGTTTGGGGGCTAAAATGTAAATATTTAAAAGTTGTGCCGAATCTCACGATAAACATTTGAGAGTGCTCGGAGTCAATTGGATAAAGGAAGATGTCAAGGGGATCAAATTTAGTCAAAAGATGATCACAAATCAATTTCCAACCGACAAGTTATACTTCGGTGTTTTAGTCTCATATTGAGACCTATGTTTGGCATAGGAAGAGATCAAATTGGAGAATAATATCTGAATTAAAGTTGTAGCCAGATGAGTTGGCTTTCCAACGCATTTTGCATCACCTCAATAGGATATCGAAATACAAAGTTATGATAAAAATATTGAAGGAAGGTGCAGCTGCCTGTTTAAAACAAAAAATTCCGTTACATAGTCTGTTATATTGAGACCTATGTTTGGCATATAAAGTGATCGAATTGGAGAATGATATCTGAACCAAAGTTGTAAACAAATGAGTTAGATTTCCAACTCATTTTGAATTTCCTCAATCGGATATCGGAATATAAAGTTATGATAAAAACACTGAAGGAAGGTGCAGCTGCCTGTTTAAAACAAGAAATTCTGTTACATAGTCCGTTATATTGAGATATATTTTTGGCATAGAAAGTGATCGAATTGGAGAATGATGTCTGAATCAAAATTGTAGCCAGATGATTTAGCTTTCCAACGCATTTTGAATCGCCTCAATCGAATATCGAAATACAAAGTTATGATAAAAACACTGAAAGAAGGTGCAGCTGCTTGTTTAAAACAAAACATTCCGTTACATAGTCCGTTATATTGAGACATATTTTTGGCATAGAAAGTGTCGAATTGGAGAATGATGTCTGAATCAAAGTTGTAGTCAGATGGGTTAGTTTTCCAACGCATTTTGAATCATCTCAATCGAATATCGAAATACAAAGTTATGATAAAAATATTGAAGGAAGGTGCAGCTGCCTGTTTAAAACAAGAAATTCCGTTAGTTTTTCCGTTAAAACAACAAATTCCGTTAAATAGGTACTTTTTGTATATATAAATAAATAAATAAATATATATATATATATATATATATATATATATATATATATATATATATATATATATATATATATATGAATTTAAAATAAAAAAGATTCGAGATGAGGATCATGTTCTCGTCCCTATCCCTACCCCGATTACCTAATAGGATAGAACGGATTCAAGTAATTTATCATCCCTAAATTTTCCAAGTAGTTGTAAATTATTAATTAATTGTTAACTAAGAGTATATGGTGTATGTTTATTAATGTCTCTCTCTCTCTCTCTATATCTTTTACTTTTGTCATCAACGATACCAAACCTTTCAAAATGTCCGCAGCTGAAGTCCAAATGGGTGGTTTTGGTTAGTTTAACCATTAGTTGGCCAAATAATCGACTTTGACAATAATGTTGATTGATCTTAAAATGTTAAAATAAAAATTTTACATTTTTTAATAATAAAATAACCATAATCAAATAATTAAAATTAAAAACTCATTCATACTTCTTCTTCTCCACCCACCCCCACCATAAATCTACAAATCTGGGTTAGGAATTTTGAGAATGCTTCAACAAGCTCGGGAATAGAGTCCCCATAATCGAATGTGTGCTCTGCTACAATGGTAGTGACTCTAAGGAACTCTGTCCGTGCATTTACTCCAAAACTTCATCTTGATTGACTATGGAATCAGAAACCTAAAATTTCATCTGAAACAGTTCATCTTCTTCTCACCCCCACACTTACCCCCACCTTCCCTCACCCAACCTCAACCAAACGAACCAAAATCCACCCACCTCCATCGTGCTGACGATCGTCATCCACCCACACACAAGCTGCAACGATCGCCACAAGCGCCCCCGCAAATTAGCAGTAAGAAATGGACATTACCAGAAACTTGCTTAGACGTTATACAGAAAATCTCTAAGCCATTTTCAATCTCTTATCTCTTCTTTGGTCAAGATAGTCTCTTAGGCGGACCATTTCAGCAGAAAATCCATATTTTTATTGAGGAGCTCCATTTTTTATCGGTTGTTAAGGTCCAAATCTATAATCCGGCCTACGTAGATCTACATAGTGGGGCAACATGTTTTTGACGCTATGGGTTCGAGAATTCGAAGATGTTGATTTCCCAGATTTGGGTAGGGTGGGGTGCCTTTTTAATTTTAATTATTTGATTATGGTTATTTATTATTAAAAAATGTAAAATTATCATTTTAACATTTTAAATCAGTCAACATTGTTGCCTAAATCAATTAGTTGGTCAACTAACCGTCAAACTAATAGAAACCATCTATTTGGACTTCAACTGCGGATATTTTAAAAGGTTTGGTACCGTTGGTGGTAAAAATGAAAGGTTTGGTATTGTGGTGGCATAAATGAAAGGTTTGAGCAAAATATGTTATTAAATGAAAGATTTGATACCGCTACTGCAATTATCCAATATATACTTGTCCAAAATACAATAACAAATTAAGACCAACATTTTCAATATTTATTGAAAAAGAAATTCTAACCACTGTAATCATTTAGTCAAAAAAGTATAAACTGAACAGTACAAAATATTTATTATAGCAATGATTATATAAATTGTCCAGCTCATGAATATCTTCTTTTTCATTATAGGGTTATTACTATCTGTAATGTGAGTATTCCACTTGATTAAATAAATTTAATCCACTCATTGATACTTCATTATTTTTATAAGATCATATACTAACACCCTGTTTTGATGCAAATTATTCTTTGAAGAATGTATTTTAAATAATGATTTGATTGAAAATATATGGTAACAAAATACAGAAAAAATTTGAATTTGCATGTAATATTATTTTCTTGAAGAATGTGTGGTTGAAAATAAGAGAGAAAAAAATGTATTTGTAGAAAAATGAGTATCAAACATGGAATTGAGGTTTGGTTTTCTTCATAAAATAATGTCAAAATGAAAAACAAAAATGTAAATTAATTACATTGGTTTCAAGTTCGACAAGTTGATTAGTGAGAGAACAAATATCTCATGTTCATGTACTTGATATTTGTATAACTATTGAAGGTTCGTAATAGGCAATTTCATGAGACCGCAATAGAGTGGAGCAGCCACGAGAGCATGCAAATCGTAATGTCCAATCGACTCGTATGGATCCTTCTATTCAAAACTAGCCAATGGTTAGATGAGAGCTCGGAGCGAACTCCATAAAGGAATTCTTCTACATTAAATATGCCCTTCATAGACAAACTTGAAATTTGTGATCCCATGTATGATCAATTAGGGATTATGGGATTCTTTTCTATCAAGTAGGAATGGTTGTAGCACAAAATACACTTTTAAATAATTGCTCCGTCCGAGTGACTCTCTCTTTCAGGAGAATTTGGGTTTCTCGTACTTCTCCCCTTAACACCTAGGAACCAAACTGTCTTATAGCATTCTAACACAACTCAAATAATGTGATTATTTATTATCGAGTCACGATGGTCCATTTTAAAATTTCGATGTTATTAAAAGGAGTAATTCAAAACCCTTATCTACTGCTCAGATTTACTTTTAAAAATTACGCATTTGATTACAAGAATTACATGAGTGTGTTGAATTAATCTAAATTTCATCAAGTATATAAAAAAAGAAATTAAGAGAATTACTTCATTTTTTATTATTATTTGCCTAAATTAAGTGGTGAGGGCTCCATCATCATTTCATGTGAGACTAGGACAAATAAGGTCAGATGAGATGGGATAGAAATATAACTTTTTTTTTGTTATTTGATGAATTTTCATATAGGAAATGATGTTGTCTTCATACCCTTTTTTCATGCTAGGAATTAACAATTGATAAAAGTTATAAAACCATATTATTTTTTGGACCCAAAAGTTGGCCCCAATAATCCCCATACCATACTACTAAAAGATGCAACATTTGAGGCCAACATCTTTAACAGCTAACTTTTCTTCATCCAAAAGAATAAAAGCTCTGTTTTGCACCAAAAAAAAAAAGGGTTAAAGCTGGAAAATTTTCAGATTAGCTCCTAATATAGCAAAATGAAACCCCAACACCTTTTCGGTTTTTAGGTCTTCGAACTTTCAATATTGATGTGAGTCTTAATGAATGAAAATTGTCAGTTTGAGTACTAAACTGTCAAATGTCTTGCACGTGATGACTTATTTTATAATTATTTTCATCAATGCAGTTTATTTCCTAAAAAACATTAGAAAAAATGGAAATAGAGTACAACAAATAATAATAAGAACCCCCCGGCGCCCCTTCTCCCCATTATTCATGTCGATTTTGAGTAATTCAAATAATTACAAGGATGGCCATGACTATCCCATCAGATCAGAAGTCCATAATGAGAAATTCCAATATTTCAAGTAGGAGTTGATGTTCCAATGATGGTCTCAACGTGACTTTGACCAAATGCAAAAATGATGAGAAAAAGGAAAAAGCAAAAATGGGAGGACATGTGAAAGAAAACCTTAGTTGCTTGTTAAGCAATATTCATTTTCTTTTTTCTTTTTTTCTAATGATGTTGTGTGTACTCATATCGACACACTTGGAACAAAGCATATGGTTTTTATATTGCTAGCTAGTTGCCATTCAAAAGATAGCCATCTCGTCTATATTTTTAGATAATATATGAATATGATATAATAATACACGGGTGTGTTAACATATATGTTTGTATAATATAAAATAAAGGAAATTATTTATGACAGACGATGTCATCGATTCAATTTATTGTTATAATAACTCTAACAAAAACATATTTGAATATAGTGTTTTGCAGATGGGTCGGCGACGTTGAAACGATGGGGGGTTAGGGGTGGTGTAGAGGTAGTAGTGGTTGAGGATTTAGAATGTAAAATTGGGCTCAGATGGGTCGGGGGCCTTGCAGGGAGAAAGTTTGCGTGGAAACGACGAGGGATTAGGGGCGGTGTAGAGGTAGTAGTGGTTGAGGATTTAGAATGTAAAATTCGGTTCGATTTTTCTCATTGTCGATACTAATAGGTTTTTTTTTTATCCTTTTTGGTTGATGCTACACAACAATCAATTAATGATTAACAATCAAAAAAGAAAGCAAAAATTATCAAAACTTTAATTTAGTAGGAGGCTTGACCCAAACCTTTTATTTGTGTCATTCACAATATCAAATCTTTAAAAAATTATCATTAAGTCCAAGTGGACGTTTTCTGTTATTTCCTTTGTTAGTTGACCTGAATAGTAAAATTTGATTTATTTTGACCAATTTTTAAGAGGATAACATTGTAAATTTACAATTTTCACATAACACACAATTATAATTATAATTAAATCAAAAGTTAAAAAAATAGAAAACAAGACCACACCCACCCCAACCCCATCATCCCAAAATCAAAATCGTCGCCACCTCTACCTCCAGCCTCAAGCTACCTTAAAGTGTAGGACATAATGCAACAAAGAAAATAAAAAAAATCACAAGATATTGAAGTAAAACATCAGAGAAAACCAGAGAAGAAGAAGATGAAAAATGGAGGGAAAATGTTATTCAATCTGAATCGGGGTTACAACCGGTATATAAATATAATGGACTGACTTGACAGCTGTAGCTAACTAATCTACAATGGTAATGACAGCTAATTAACAGAATTAGTTAACTAAATATCAATTAACTAACTAAACTAACGAAATATTCTAATATTCCCCCCTTAAGATGGACTATGAATATTAGTAATAGCCATTTTAGACATCAAAGGAAATAGTAGAGATCCTGGCAAAGCTTTCGTGATAATGTCGGCGAGCTGATGTTGAGTTCGAACCGATAGGAGCTTGATAAAGCCTTCAGTCACCTTGTCACGGATGAAATGACAATCTATTTCGATTTGTTCTTTCATGGAAAATGAGGTTGCTGGCAATGTGAAGTGCAACCTGGTTATCACAAAAGATCAAAGCTGAAGCTGATGAAGGAATCTGGAATTCTTGAAGCAGCTATCGAATCCAAACAGGTTCACTAGCAGTGGATGCTAAAGCACAGTATTCTACCTCTACAGATGACTTTGATATGGTTTGCTGCTTCTTTGCCTTCCAAGAAATCAGAGAATCACCAAGGAACACACAAAATCATGTGACAGATTTTCTTGAATCCAAGCACGAGCCCCAATTAGCATCAGCAAAGGCTTTTAACTGCAAAGAATAAGAAGAAGCAGAAAAAAATAGTCCTTATCATGGGTTACTTTAAGGTATTGTAATAAGTGGTGAGCAGCATCAAAGTAAGGCTAGCGAGGCTGAGATATGAACCGACTGAGCTTGTGGAAAGCAAATGTTATCTTTGGCCTGGAAATGGTTAAGTATAACAAGCGGCCAATTAGTCTTCGATACATGGAGGCATCATCAATTAATTCCCCTTCAAATAGGTAGAACAGCTGGTTTGCAGCCAAGAAAACATGTATCTTCCAAAAGTTGTAAAGTGTAATTTCTTTGAGAAAAGAAAATTCCATTATGAGTTCTTGCTATTTCCAATCCAAGGAAATACTTTAATTTTCCAAGGTCTTTAAGTTTAAACTGGCTGTGTAAGAATGTTTCAAAGTCTCAATAATGTAGTGATTTGGACCTATGATGATGATATCATCGATATACACCAATAATGCAATAAAAATATCACCACTTCCTATAGTAAACAAGGAGTAATCTGATTTTGATTGATGAAAACCATGAAGTATGAGAGCATGATTGAACTTAGAGAACCATTGTCTGCTGGCTTGTTTAAGGCCATAGATTGATTTTTGAAGTTTACACACCATTCTTTCACCTTGTTTAAGATTTGTATGTGCCTTATGATATCCCAAGGACATGTCCATGTAAATCTCCTCAAACAAGTCTCCATTAAGGAACGTATTGTTGATATCTAGCTGGGTAAGATACCAATTTTGAATAGCAACCAAAGCTAGAAGTAATTTGACAGTTACCAGTTTAGCAACTGGAGAAAATGTTTCAATAAAATCTAGGCCTTTTTTCTGAGTATAGCCCTTAGCCACTAAACGAGCCTTGTACCTTTCTATGCTTCCATTAGACCTATGTTTCACTTTATAGACCCACTTGCAACCAATAGAATATTTCCCTTTTGGCAACTTTGTTACTGACCATGTTTGACTCTGTTCCATGGCTGTTAGTTCAGCTGCCATAGCTTCTTTCCAATGATCAAATTAGACAGCTTGATGATAGGTTTGTGGTTCTGGATCATATGATATGCTAAGGAGAAAGGTTCTGTGTGAGGGAGTTAGTTTAGAATATGAAATGTATTTACTTAGAGGGTATGTTGATTTGTTGTCTGAGGGAAGTGTACCTGACATAAGGTTGCAATGAAATTCACTAAGGTAGGAAGGTGGTTTAATGGTTCTATTTGACTTTCTTGGAATGAAGGAAAGAGCATTGTTATCAGGCTTTGGTTCATTTAAAGGAATGACAGATGATTCATTATTGTTTGAAGAAATATGTTCTCTTAGGGGAGAAACAGATGACTCATTGGTGTTTAAATGAAGTTCAGATGTTGGGAAAGTAGGGAAATGATATGTATGCATATTAGGATTGACTTGAGGTAGAACAAGATCAGGGAATGGATCAATTAGTTCGGCTCTAGGGGTTATGGAATGAAATGGGAAATGATTTTCATGAAACATGACATCTCTGGAAACAAAAAATGACTTAGAAGTAATGTCATATAATTTGTATCCCTTGATGCTAGGAGGGTACCCAACAAATACACAAGCCTTGGCTCTTGGTTAGACTTCCAAATACTCTAAGGATTGAATAGTTCATAGGACTGTGATATAGCTTGGAATAAGGAGTTGCATTTTCAAAATAGGTGAGGGAGTCATATTGATCAGGAAAGTAGCAGCTAATACACATTCTCCCCAAAATTGAATTGGTACCCTTGACTGAAAAAATAAGGCTCTTATCACGTTTAGAAGATGTTGATGTTTTCTTTTAGCTACTGAATTTTGCTAGGCCTTTCTACACAAGAAAACTGATGAATCACTCCTTTAGCATTAAAGAAATCAGTGAACTGAAGTTCTGGGGCATTATCTGATCTAAACCTTTTAATGGTTTTGTGAAATTGAGTTTCCACTAAAGCAAAAAAATTTGGGATAATGGAGCTCACATCAGACTTATGTCTCATCAGATATACCCAGGTAAACCGTGTACAATCATCTACTAGTGTCAGAAAATATCTATGGCCAGCATGTGTTGGAATGTGATACTGTCCCCAAGTATCACAGTGAATCAAATCAAAAGTATCAACACTCATGTGGTTATTTGACACAAAAGATAGTCTCCTTTGTTTAGCCAATGGGCAAACATTACAGGTAATTCTATCACCAACATTTTGCTTATTACAACTAAACTATAATTGTTCTTTCAACAAATTTAACTTTTGAAATGATAAATGGCCTAGTCTATGGTGCCAAATCTGATCAGTGACATTGTTTACCACTGAACATGGGAGAAGATTGGCTACTTCAATCAAGGAATTTAAATCAGAATTGGCATCAATGACATATAGGCCTGCAATCCTTCTACCCTTGCCAATCATCTTTAGTGTGTACAAGTCCTGAATAACACATGAATCAGTGAGAAACTTGATAGATAGGGGTGATTTCTTGGTTAAGGCACTGATTGATAGTAGGTTGAACTTGATTTGAGGAACAAACAATACATCATCTATTACGGGAGATCCTTACACTTCCAATGGATTGCACATGTATCTTTTCATTGTTAGGCAATGTGACATATGCACTTTTAACGTGCTTCAACTCATGAAAGACTGATCTATTTGCACATATATGGCTTGTAGCCCCTGAGTCCACTACTTGGTGCTTCAAAGAATTGAGTAACAGAGTACTGAAAGTTGAGAAACAAGTACCTAAAACATTTCCAACGTTGTCATCTACTCATGTGTCCATCCATCTTTGCATCTTTGAGATGAGTGTTTAATAAATATATCAGATGTTGATATTGGTCTGAGTTGAGAGTCTGCACAAGCCTCCAACACTTCCTTGTACTTGATTCACATTGAGATCAGTCATTTTGTGTTCAGCCAACACTTGATTAACCACAACACGTCTAGCTTGGTTATTTGGTTCAGTTTGATTCGTCATTTCAGGCCTTTGTCTAGGCTTGTAGCCTGGGAGATAGTCGTGCAATTTGTAACATTGCCCTATACCACCTCTTTTAGTATCACTTTGCACTTGGAAAGCTACTGAATTATCTGTTTCAGCCATCATATTGACTTTTCTCTAATTTTTTTCTTGAGAGATAAGTGCAAAGACTTTATTAATAGGTGGAATGGGATCCATAAGCAGTAATTGACCTCGAACATGAGAAAATGATTCATTCAGTCCCATTAAGAAGGACATTACATATTCCATTTGGTAATGCTCAGCAATCTTTTTATTCCCTTCACAAACACACTTTCCACAGGAGCATACATGTCTATAATTGCTGAGTTCTTCCTAAAGTGTCTTCAATTTTGTGAAATAAGAACTTACAGACAATTCTCCTTGTGTGAGGTTCATCAATTCTCTCCTCAACTGGAATATGCGATGACCATTCCTCTGTTGATAACATTCTCCTAGATCTATCTAGATCTCAAATGCAGATTCAGAATATATAACACTTGTAGAAATTTCCTTGGAAATAGAATTGAGGATCTAAGAGATAACAATGTTGTTGTTACATATCCAAGAATTGAGTAACTCTTCATCATTTTCAGGTCGCTTAATGTATCCATTGATGAATCCGATTTTATTCTTCACTGAGAGTGCAATCCTCATTGATCGACTCCAAGAGGATTAGCTGTCTCTAGTTAATTGCTGTGAGACGAACACCAGGTCAGGATTATCCGAATGAAGGAGAAAAAATGGATTGCATCCATCATCGATTGTCAACGAATTTAAGGAATTGTTTAAGGAATTCAAAGGTACTGAAGAATCCGAAGGTATTGAAGCCATTGAAATTTAGTAAACAATCAAAAAATTCAATTCAGAGGAATATCAAATGCTTTGATACCATATTGAAGTAAAACATCAGAGAAAACCAGATAAGAAGAAGATGAAAATGGAGGGAAAATGTTATTCAATCTGAATCGGGTTACAACCGGTATATAACTATAATGGACTAACTTGACAGCTGTAGCTAACTAATCTACAATGGTAATGATAACTAATTAACAGAATTAGTTAACTAACTAAACTAACGGAATATTCTAATACAAGAAATGAACATAAAGAGATGGGTATATCGATAATATACTAGTCTCAACGATATCACGATTCACAGGGACGTTGTCCAGTGATTATGGTCGGTACTTTTCGAACAAGGAAGTAGCTTTCAAGTCCCGAAGAGTGGTCAAAATGACGATGCTTTTTCCTTTGTTTTGGGTTTAAAGTGTTCTAGATTGTTGTTCACGTCATCGATTTCCATGGGAGAAATTGCTTCCACCATTTCCAAGAGGTGTTGGTTTTTTAAAACGAGGGCATTTAAAGTCTTCTTCTCCCCAGTCGTTTGCCCCCCTTTCCCTTGCTCTAGTTTGGATTACGGGATATGAAAAATGCCTCTTGTTCTTTACCTCAGGTTCTCTATAGTGTAGTTCGTGAGCTAATGTAGCCGAATCCCTGATTTACTATTTTTTCCTTGATTTGAATTTGTTTAAGAAAAGTGGTGGATTTGGAGGTAGAAAGAGAGGAAGATTCTGGGTGAATCTTAAATTCTTTCTCTTTTCTTTGAAAAATTAGGGGGAATTAGAGTGGGCGATGGCGGCCGGCCTGAGTAGCAGTGGCTGTTGACATAAGTGGCAACGGCGAGCGAGTTGGGTGGGTAGGTGGGTTATTATTATTATTATTATTATTATTATTATTATTATTATTATTATTATTATTATTATTATTATTATTATTTATCTATATAAAAATTAAATTACTCTTTTCATCCTTTAAATATTAGTCAATGTTTGTTCAGATTGTTGACTTTTGGTCAACTAATTGAGGAACTAACAAATTCCTTCCATTTGGATTCGAGGTGAGAATTTTTGAAAGGCTGGGTACTGTTGGTGGTACAAATGAAAGGTTTGAATCAAGTCTGCTACTAGATGATATGTTTGGTACCGTGACTACTATTTTCCCAAAAAGAAGCATTAATTTTTGAGAGGATTTGGTCTAAGTATCTTTAACTTTTTCTCCCAATACTTCCCAACTTCAATGGGTATAATTTGAGCTTTGATTCTCATTCATCGGTAATCATCTTAAGCATGAGAAATACACGATTTCGATGTTCTTGCAAAGAAGAACGCCAATCTATTTCAATTTTTTTTCCAAACCAAGAATTGGTCCCACTCAAAATTATAAACCAAAAATTTTCTAACATAATCAAAACCATTTATGTGTTAGATTGGGGATCAACATTGTGTGGAAAAAGAGCATATTTATATGTATCTTCTTCTTCCCCAACAAAATTGAAACTACAGAAATATTTTGACACGACCGATCCAAATCACCCTAAAGGACCCGACACGTGCCATGCACCGATGGTAGATGTCAGCTAAGTGTTGGACCCACCATCAACGCGACTTGACCTGCTTTGACCGTGACATACTTTTATAAAAATTTTGGCAGGATTTCCCTTGTAATATGAACTAAAACCACCTTAAATATAGTCAATATCCTCAAACCAGTACATATAAATTAAAAGAGGGTACACCGGCCCATCAAAATTCAAATTATTTAAAATACAATACTAGTAAATCGACATTTACTAATATTTTACAAACAAAAGTCTCAAATGTACTCAAAATACCCAATATGGAGTGAGCCCATGAGAAGGATACATGAATTACAATTTAACTTTTCTGACAAAACATACATGTATCCCAAAAGAAATATGAACTATGTAAATTGACAAAATAAGTCATACGATTAATGACAAAGTATGGCTCAACTCGATGGATCAACAGACTCCAATACTGTTCAACTCAACTACTATCTGATAAGGAAAGATGTGACAAAATATATGAGCATGTAACGCAGTGATTGGATAATTTGCAAATAAGTATATTTTTCCTATTTGCACATAATTACTGTAAAGCTTCATTTACTCTTTTATAACTTCAAGAAATTTAGAAATTTGGTAATGACTTTTAAAGTTAAAAAAATGATATAAACATAAAATCTTTTATTCTTTATTCAAAACTAGTCAGACGCACTACACGTGCTACCAGCGTAGTTGGCTACTTACTAGCGTGGTTGTAAACAAAAAAATCAAAATAATTCACTTCATGGAAGATGTTTGTCTACCAGCACTGTATGATGTAGAACAATTCTTCCGAAAAATATTAAGTTCCTTCAATATCCATTCTGACGCCATAAATTTACCATTTTTAATCGACCTAATAAAGTTAGCCAAATCACTAAATTAAGAAAGCCTACAACCATAAAAATCACAGCATAAATTTCAAGAGATTTAGCATAATCTCGTGGGTCAAAGCAGTAAGCTGGAAGTACAAATAATAAAACATGTACTCACTTTTGAAACTATTACCATAACATTCCCCAATTACTGAAATATAGTCGCATTAATAATATCAAATCTAAGAAGCATATATCCAGAATATTTATCAATATCACATATCCTCATATTCTAAATCCTAATAAATCTAGTAACATGCTTCCAAATAACAAATACAAGAGATTATTAACCATCACTACATGATAGAAAGAAGATCATTTTAGAGTAGCAAGTGTCTTTTCCTTTAATAAAAAAGAAAAAATAGATTTCTAATTAGAAAATCCTTAATTTGTTTCCGACATAATAATTGAAAGAAAATTATAATTCTAATTTACTTCAGCTAAAAATTTCTATACAATTTGCAAGCGAGTAAATTATAAACAAAGATAGCAATAATTCCCATAAAAAAGATAGCAATAATTCCCATATATTTGTCATAGCCATATTTCAAGATTTCAAAGGAAAATTGAAAAGCATGATTTTATGTTTAATAATTCGTGCAAGATAATTTTTGTTATTTAAACTTTATCAATCATATATTTATCATGGTCGCCCTTTAAACTCTTGAATAAATTTTAAATAGCTGAAAATGAACATTTGTAGTGTAAAATATCGAGCCAAACGTAAAAACTGAAGAAAAATGAAATTATGAGAAATTTGTGTGAGTATGGGGTTGATGATGGGGGTAGAAAAGAAAAATTAACGATTATGATTTTACGTTTAATAATTTAAGATAATTTTTATATTTAAAATTAATCGACAATATATTTACTATTATCACATTTTAAGTTTTTTTAAAAAAATTTGAATCAATCCAAATGAATATTCATATCGTGAAATATCGAATCAAATGAAAAATTGTAGGAAAATAAAGTTTGAAAAAAGGATATTAGAATGAGGTCGGGATTGAAAAGAAACATAAACAATCATAACTTTATGTTTCACAATTAATGCAAAATTATTTTTGATATTTAAAATTTATCGATCATATATTATCATGGCCGCATTTCAACATTTCCAACAAAATATTTTAAATCGCTTAAAACGAATATTTGTAACTTAAAATAGTGAATCAAACGTAAAAAACAAAAACAAAAAGGCTTAGCCAAGTCGAACCGTGAAGCCATTATACTCAATCAAACGTTTAAAAAAAAGGCTTGGCCGAGCTTTTATATTTAAACTTAATCAACAATATATTTATTATCATCACATTTTAAGTTTTTTTAAAAAAAAATTTAAATTGATTCAAATAGATATTCATATTGTGAAATATCGAATCAAACGAAAAATTACAGAAAAACAAAGTTCGAAAAAATGACATTTGAATGTGGTCGGGATTGAAAAAAAACATAAACAATCACGACTTTATGTTTCACAATTAATACAAAATTATTTTTGATATTTAAAATTTATCGATCATATATTTATCATGACCGCACTTCAACATTTTCAACAAATTTTAAATCGCTTAGAACGAATAATTGTAACTTAAAATACTGAATCAAACGTAAAAAAAAAATGTCTTAGACAAGCTGAGCCATCAAGCCATTTATCATGGCTGCGCTTCAACATTGCCAACAAATTTTAAATCGTTTAAAACGAATATTTGTAACTTAAAATACTGAATCAAACGTAAAAAACAAAAACAAAAAAAAGGATTAGCCAAGTCGAGCCGTGAAGCCATTATACTGAATCAAACGTTAAACAAAAAAAGCTTAGCCGAGCTTTTATATTTAAATTTAATCGACAATATATTTATTATCATCACATTTTAAGTTTTTTTTAAAAAAAAATTTTAATCGATTCAAATGGATATTCATATCGTGAAATATCGAATCAAACGAAAAATTGTAGGAAAATAAAGTTCGAAAAAAGGACATTGGAATGGGGTCGGGATTGAAAATAATATAAATAATCACGACTTTACGTTTCACAATTAATGTAAAATTATTTTTGATATTTAAAATTTATCGATCATATATTTATCATGACCGCACTTCAACATTTCCAACAAATTTTAAATCGCTTAAAACGAATATTTGTAACTTAAAATACTTAATCAAATGTAAAAAAATAATAAAAAAATGCTTAGCCAAGTCGAGCTGAGCCGAGCCGCCAAGCCATTATACTGAATCAAATGTGTACAAAAAAAAAAAGTAAACGGCTAGCCGAGCCGTCAAGCCATTTGGCTCGTCTTGGCTTATGAACAGTAAAAAAGGAAGTGGCTCTTTTATTTAAGGTAGATTTTTAAAAAAAATTTAAATCGATCCAAGTTGATATTCATATCGTGAAATATCGAATCAAACGAGAAATTGTAGAAATAAAGTTCGAAAAAAGGACATTGGAATGTGGTCGAGATTGAAATGAAACATAAATAATCACGACTTTACGTTTCACAATTAATGTAAAATTATTTTTGATATTTAAAATTTATCGATCATATATTTATCATGGCAACTCTTCAACATTTCCAACAAATTTTAAATCGTTTAAAACGAATATTTGTAACTTAAAATACTGAATTAAGCGTAAGAAAAAAAAAATGGCTTAACCGACCCGAGCCAAGCCGTCAAGCCATTATACTGAAGCAAACGTGTAAAAAAAAAAGTAAATGGCTTAGCCGAGCCTCAAGCCATTTGGCTTGGCTCGGCTTATGAACAGTAAAAAAGAAAGTGACTCTTTTATTTAAGGTAGATAAACAACTATAAAGTATAACGAATATAGATAATCTGATATCCATGAGAATCTATGAAATACTGTCGTTATTCAATACTATAAGTTGAAATCTTTATTCTATGATCTGAATAACCTGAATTCAATAATCTGAAATCTGATAAGCTGTAGTAATACTAAAAAATTACACAAAAAAAGTACCCAAAATAACAATACTAATGGATCGATTAATACCAATATACATGGTAAAGTTATTCAATTATGAAATTCTGTAATTTTGAAATTTGAAAATTTTGTAATTCTATTCATATGCGCGCGAGCTGCCGAAGGCTTTAATCTGGTCATACACTATGGAAGCACATTCACAATAGTGTAGAGCGGGTAAAATCACCGTAAGTGTCATGCATTGTGGAAACACATCCACACCAGTGTAAAGCTGGAAAAATAACCATATAGAGTCATACACTGTGGAAACATATTCACATAAATGCAGACGGGGGTAAAATCACATGGGTATTTTCTGATAATTTTAAAAATAACTTTAAACATGCTAAAATATTTAATACTAATGTTCTAAGCCAATGAAATGGTTTAACTAAACTGAATTTAACTTTTAGTAGAATTGCTTATTTTAAAAAATAGCTTTATTTTGAAAATCATGCTTTCTAAATCAATCATCTAAAATAAATAACTTTTACAACTTATATGATTTACAATAAAAAATATAATAACAATTATTTCATATAATAACCCATTTTTATCTAATTCTCATTCTCATTTTTTTCTTTATCTTCATTTCAACCACATATTCTTCCAATAAAATAATATTACACACAAATCTAAAACTTTTCATAACTTTTCCACCACATAATCTCCCATCAATCACTATTCCAAAAATTTCATTCTCCAAAAAATGGGTTTCAAACACCCTCATAACATAAATAAGTGGTTATTTCAAAAAATAGATATTCACGCACTCAATACAACCTATAGGCTAGAATGATCGATAGGCTTTTTCAATCTCTTCTTCACCGCTCCTTCCTCTTCCCTTTTTCCCTTTTTTCTTCTTCTACTTCTTCTTTTCTTTCTCCTTTTTCTTCCTTTTTCCAATCTTTCCACTATTTCTAGCCTCTGCTTCGGTCTTCCAGCTCCGTGTGTATGTAGAAAGAGAAATGGGTTAAATGTATAATAGTTAGACACTAACTCTTAATTGTAAAGCAAGTCCTCTAACTTTCATATAATACTCTCTCTATCCCAATTATAGAGACTAGTTTTGTTTTTCACATGGATTAAGAAAGCTTCATTAATGTCATTGGAAAATTAATTTTTGCCAAAAATTTTCCTAGTTTATCCATATTTAATTTTAAGTATGTAAAACTAAATTATTGTAGGAACTAATAAAGAATTTGAAGAAAAAAAAGAAATGAGAGTTGTTCCATGTTTTCAAGAAGTAGGAAATGTGTGTATGTGGTTGTTTTCAAGAAATTGGCATATTGAGTGAGGAAAATTTAATAAGGGTAATTGGTAAAGAAATATAACAAATATTTTATATTAGGAAACATGCCTATATATTTGAGACAAGAGAAAAATGAAATTCATTCTATATAATTGAGATTGAGGGAGTACAACAGTTATATAACTTCCTATAATAGATAAATACACCCCCAACTTTTTAAATTTAATCCATCTTAAACCCTCATATATTGTCAATTGTAAAATAAACTCTAAGAAAATAATTTATTCCAACAACGTCCCTATTTGACCTTGACTTTGACTAGTCGAACACTTGAATTTTAAAGACTTGTCATTTCGCTAAAGCTATGTATCAAAGTGAATCCAAAAGAAATATTAAATCAAGATGCAAATATATTGCTTTTGTGAAAATTTATCCGTGTTTCCAAAGCTCTATTTTTCTCGGATTTCCTCTGTTTCCTGCTATTGTTTCAGAGTTCATTGTCCGATTCTTCAATTTAATGTTTGATGTTTCGTCTCCTACAATCTCTTGAGATTTTCTAACAACTCAACTCAACTTTATATGGGTCATATTGAATAAGATTACACAGCAATACTCCAAAAAAGAAAAAAAAAATATTCGACTCGCGTAGTCTGATCAAGATTGACAAATAATGCCAAATGCAGTCCTACGTCGTGTTGGTTGGCACACAAAGAATGGTATTTTTGTAGACCAAAATGGTGTAAAGGGTATGATTATCATATTAAGTTGTGAAACTTAATTATTGTTGCTATGCATAGTTACTATACGGATCGAAATTCATTAAAGATAATTCAGAAATTTTACACTCGTAATTTTTATTTCGCCTAATTTGTCTTACAAACAATGAGTCATCATTAAAGTTTTATATTATCTTCAAAAAAAGGAGAGATGTTAGAGAAGATAGGGTGTGTGATTTTCTTTTGTATACTTCATTTCATGAATTACTGCAATGGAAGAAGAGGACGTAAGACGAACCTCTATAAATTTTGTGTGTTCTTGTATTTCTATTTTTCTTTCTACAATGTAATTGCTTTTGATGATATAGAATTAGAATTTCTAATTCTCAACAATTGGTATCAAAACTCTTGATTTTGATTGATAGAAATGATTGACGAAGAAAAAAAATCACTAGAGATCTGCAAGTATGATAGTATAGATTTTGCATTCTAGATGAGGCAGATCGATGATTATTTGTACTATAAAAATTGTACCATCCCCTTTTAAATGAGATGTCGGAAGGAATGAAGGACGATTAATGAAAACTCCTTGATCATCGATGTTTTGTGTTATCCGATTAACGCTGTCAAAAAATGTTAGCCACAATGTGACTGGAGAAAATCACGATATATTTGATCAATGTATTGTTCCATATGTGTGAGAAGTCTTCTGCGTGTAACAAGGTACTTATAATGAAAAAGTTATCTAATTAGATGATAGCTGAATGTGCTTCAGTAATAGAACATCTTAATAAACCGAATACAATTATTAATCAATCGGTCTCATGGCTGCTAAGGTTCTGGAGACACTTTAGTCGTAGTGTGATGTACGATACTATAACTGTGTTATGTGGGCAAACACAGTGACATGTTACGTTGCAGTAGTTGAAAAATTGCATTTGATTATACGAAGGATTTGCAGTTTGTCTTTTTAGTATAAAGTATTTCTGCTAATATATTTATGCGCTTCTTAGAAGATTATAAAATATGGATAAACGTATAAAATATACTTATTAAATATATAAATTTAATCTTGAGGGGTTGCTCAATTGGTCAAACATTGAGTTTGCTCTCCAATGGTCATCAGTTCGAGTTCCCTCAGGGCCACTGAGGTGAGTACCCGGCCGTAAACTTCAGGACCCCGTGGAATTAGTCGAGGTGCGCTCAAGTTGGCTCGAACATCCACGGTTATCAAAAAAAAATTAAATAAATAAATTTACACTTGAAAAAACGATGAGGGTTTGCATATGTTGCTTGGAAAGATCGTTACAAAGAATAGAAAAAACGTAGTACATTTGACTAGATATTTCATGGAACATATTACTTATAATCTAAAATTTTTTTTATACCAAACAGAAATGTAAATAATTGCATTTACTGCTTTTTTAAAAATTTGAGAACAAATAAATGTCCTTAATTTACGTCTTACTGTTATAAATTTATCGGAAAATTATGTGTTAAAGTTTTGATAAAAATAAATAAATTTCACCTACTAAGAGCTTGTTTGGCACGAATTTTTTAAAGTTATTTTTCTCCGAAATTATTTTCAACTACACATACTAATAGATCCACAACTTTTCCTCATTTTTTAACCACACATTATCTAAAAAACAATTTCTCCTAGCAATTGGTCTCAACTGTTATTTTTTTTATATTTATTCATTTTAGGCAATGGACCCAGTGTAAAATAGAAATGGAAAAATTCAAAAGTCGGGTGTTAACTTTGACACAATTCAATTTTCAGGTGTCAAGTTTCAAAATACAAAACTCATGTATTTATTTATTAATTAATTATTAAATATTTAATTCTAATATAATATAATTAACTCACCCCATCTCCACCACCCATACTGTTTCGAGGACTATTTCGGCGATCGTTCCGTCCACCACTCTTCTCCAGCGATTATTCCGGCGACTATTTAAGCAAATGCTCCGATTCCGACGACAGTTCCGACAACTATTCCGGTGACCGTTCTACCGCAGTTTTATTCCGACGACTGCTCCAATTTCGACAATTTATACAATATGGTCACATATTCACAATTTAGATAGTTAAATGTTATTTTTCAGTCACAAATAATAATTTTTATACGTTCACAGATTATTTTACGGTCACGTTTCAAAAATTTTGTAGGACACAATTAATTCATTGATCACAGATTTCAAAATTAGATGGTCACAGATTTTCAAATAAGCTGTTTGCAGTTTTTTCACGGTCACAAATTATATATTTTTTAGGTCACAGATACCACTTGGTCACAAATCGACCAAATAGTTGGTCACAGGCCCTCTTCGTCGCATCCCTGCCGCCGTCGCCACCTCCACCGTCACAACCATCCACCAACAATAACACCAACCACCACAACCACCACCATAGATCCGCCCAAACCACCAACAGATCTGCCAACACACAGCCACACACTAACAACAGCCAACAGCCACATACACATACCCGCCACACACCCCACAGACCCGTCACCTCTTCGATTCCTTCAACTTCGCGACACTTCCCTGTAGCTTGTAGCAGCGTAGAGCTTCGACCTCACAATACCTCCACCGCATCGAAACCGCATCCCCACAGCACATTTACCACAACTGCACCCTACAACACCACATTGAAAGACCACCGTGCACATACAACCTCGCAACGCATACCCACAGCACCTCCAGTGCACACCCACTGCACCCCACCGTACCACCACCGCACCAATTAAGAATAAAAAAGAAAAAAAAGTACAGAGACGAACGAAAGCAGCGTCGAAGAGGGACCACCGCAACCGCACCCCCACAACACCTCATCGAAAGACCACCATACAGATACAGTCCTGCAACACACACCCATAGCACCTCTACTGCACACCCACTGCAACGCCATCGTACTGCTAAAAAAAAAGTACAAAGACAGACAGAAGCAGCGTCGAAGAGGGACGGTGGTGGCGGAGGTTTGAGATCAGAGATATGAACGACAGGAGGTGGAGGCAGCGAACGATTATGGTGGATGAATCGCCGTTGTGGAGAGACGGTGAGAGAGTGGAGAAAAATGAATTAGTTTAGGGTTTGGATAGATTTAATATTTGATATTTAAAATAAAACACTGGATTTTGAATAAATAAACTTTAGACCTGATTTTTAAAAATCAATCTTTAAACGCGCTAGACACTACTAATATTCGATAACGTTACTGTACACAATAATGTGGAATAATTTTGTACGATTGCTTGATTAGAGCCCATTAAAATTAAAGTAGTATCACTTTTACTGTCCACGAAATAGACATGGACAGCCCAATACAATAAGCCTGTACCTGTTAGAAATAGCCCAAACTGTCTAGAAGGACCAATCTCTATAAAATATTTAGATAAATAATTGTGACTAATTAATTTAATAATTTGTGATCCTTAAATAAATTGTGATTTATTGATTTATGACTGATAAATAAATTTTGACCTATAAAATTTTCAATTTGTGACCTTGAAATAATTTGTGATCAATAAATTTTTTTATTTATGATTGAGAAATATTTTTTTGACTAATGAATTCAATAATTTGTAACCAAATTGTATAGAGTTGTAACTTTAATATATATTAATTAATAAAATATATTTTTATTTTATTATTTCATAAAACAAAATTTAATAACATCTGATTTTTGAAATTTTAAAACTTTTTTCTTAGTTTTGAAATGAGTTATAGTTAAATGAGTTACGAGTAATTGTTGTAAAAAAATGATAAATATCAATTCGTTGTCACAGAACCCATCATACCCTGTAGAGTCAATAGCGTTTAAAGAGAGTCCGGATCTGTATCGCCCAAATCAGTCCAATATCAATTCCATTTGAGGAAAATACTCGTGAAATTGGTAGGAATTGAACATTGGTTTTCAATGTGAAATAAATAAAGCCTTTGTTATATACTAGAAGAAAAAATTCAGCCCCTATTTGGTAAAAATTAAAATATATAAGTTTTAATCTAAGTTAAAGTTAACAATTAATTTTAACAAATATTTTTTAAATCTCACAACTTTTTAACCACATATTTGATCAATATCTACCAAAAACTGATTTTAATCCTCACCAGACAGTGGTACATATCATAATGCTATATAACAAACTTATAACTACAATCCGGAAATGAAATACTTTCGATAATTTGAATTATAAAACTTTTTATTAGTTCAAATTAATTTTTTTAGAAAGAATGAATTTGTATTTTTGAACAAAAAAGAACCTTTATAATTTCATTATAATTTAAAGTCGTACATAGACTTTAACTTTAAGAGCACTTCTTGTAAGATCCACAACTATTATTCATTCATCCATCACCAATTTCTATGAAATTATAATGTAGCAACTTACAATTTTATGAGAAGAAGCAATCATGTGATGTAATCAAATCATTGATCATAGTATTTTCCTTTTATGGTTAAAATTGGAATTATAATAAATAAAACTTGTGACAAATTAATAAATCATATCAAAATAGTGTGTAATGAGATAAGCACAACTATAAGCTTAAAAAAAGAAGATAAACACAACTATGAATTTAGTAAGATAAAAAAAAAGTATATTTATTTAAACTTTCGATTAAGCAATGATCCATTGGTTAAACTAGTGACGAACCGGTTGAATCAGTGAACTAATAACCCAATGGCTTCTCTAAATCGAGTATGATAACTATGATTTTCATTTTTTTCGAAAATATGTAATTAAAAAGTAAAAATTTATGGTCTCATAAACTATATGATTGATGGAAAATATAATTTCACAAAAGTCTCTATTGTACAAAACTTTATATTACTATGCACATGTTTTATAGAGATTAAAATTTAGAGAATAATACACATCAGAATTGACATATTACACTTTTCAATCTTACATTTCATCAATTTTTATTAAAATTTACTAAAAACCTAATTTTAATTCCCACCAAACACAAGGTATAAGATGAACAATGTTCGCTTAATTCTCAAATAGCACAGAAATTTCAAATTATAAGACCAAAATGAAAAACGGGAATGTGGTTTTGGAAATTTTACACCCCCAAATCCAATTCTCTTTACAATCAGAGTAATGCTATTTAGCTCAACTGAAATTGTAACTTCAATCTAGATGAAATAATAAGTTGAATTAACACCATGTTTGAGCTCTTTTTTTTTTTTTTTAAGAATATATTTTGGAATAATAGATTAATAGATAATGTATGCTTAAAAATTAAAGAAGAATTTCATGAATTTACGTGTAATATTATTTTATTGAAAAATGTGTGATTGATATTTAAAAAAAAAATGAGAATTAAACAAGAGTTAAATGAATAATTTAATTTCACATTTACTTAACCAATTATCCAGTGCTATTTTAAATTGGAGCTGCAACACATTGGGAGTTCGTAGCATTACTCGTAAAACCTTCTTAACTGCCCAAAACCCTAAAACCTAGCGGCCATCTTCAATTTTTGGCTTCTGCATTTCTTCTTCTTTTTCTCCAAAGAACAATAAATGGCTAAGCGATTAATGCCCCTCCTAAATCGGGTTTTGGTGGAGAAAATCATCCCTCCATCCAAAACAAACGCTGGAATCCTCCTCCCTGAGAAAACCACCAAGGTATAACCAATTCCCGCTGTAAATGTAGCTCTTTCTTGGTTCTTTTATAAGTTAATTTTCTCTTGGAATTTTTTATTTTTACTTAATCTATGTAATATGGTAGGAATATTCATGCTTTTAGAAGAGATTTTACTATATGGATGATTTTGTCTTGTGGGTCTGTTTTGCACATCACAATGAAATGCTGACAAAGATTTGAGAATGAATTTTGATTTTTTATATAGTGTGCTTGTTATATATATATATATATATATATATATATATATATATATATATATATATATATATATATATATATATATATATATATATTTCCACAAGTGTTCAAGTTATTTTACTTTCTAGTTTTCCTGTGTAAGGTTCATCTACAATCCAAATGGATGAGGATAGTAGCAATATAAGTACTTGCGTAATAATTGGAGGGGAATTTTTCGAGTAATCTAGCATATTTTAATTTTCTTGGCAGATGATAGTATACTTCTGAAGCATATATCTCAAAATCATTTTGCTTCAAAGTTTTACTCTTACCAAAGAATATGCAAAATATTCCATCACTATTTTCTGTGCATCATAGATTGTATTTTAATCTGTTACCAGAGTACGTGTATGAGAGTATGACATTATGATTTTTTTTAAACAAAACTCTTTTACTTAAGAGCATGTTTGACACTATTCTTGTGCTTCTGAGATAGTATTTTTTAGGGCAAATGTGGCATTTTTTATTTTGTGGAGGCCTTTGGTTGTGTTTATATGATGTGCTGATTTAACGGTCAGCCTCGTGTCAGTGTTTGATAGCCCTTAGAACAGAGTGAAAATAATATTTGAAGAGAAGACAAAGGAAAACTAAGATCTATGAGATAGAGATGGGTGGAATAGCCACTTTAAGTTGTTTGGGTATATCAACTATGAATGCTCAATGCTTTAATTCGTTAACTTCGAAACTTTTGCTGCTCTTATAGATTCCATCAGCTGGTATATGGGACAAAGTAATATTTTTGAAGATCAATCTTAATTTCAAATACTGGACTGTACAACGTATTTCATTTGTATTTATTGAAACTTTTATTTTTCCACTGCTGAAAATTGATTCCCCCATAATGATTCAGCTGAATTCTGGAAAAGTTGTTGCTGTTGGTCCCGGATATCATAATAAGGAAGGAAAGCTGATTCCGGTCAGTGTGAAGGAAGGAGATCATGTTTTGTTGCCTGATTATGGAGGAACTGAAGTGAAGCTTGGTGAAAAGGAGTAAGTCTTCTGCCCTCTCTTCCTTTTGCTCTTAATGTAATTTGTAATTCTTATATGTGTCTGCACCGTGATATAATTTCTACTTGAATAAGGTAGTCAGTACTCTTGATGTGAAACAACTATCTCAGAGATATTTATCCAATAAACTAATTAATCATCTCCGACTATTCTAGTACTGAGTTGCTCCATATTGAAATTAAAAACACCTGCTCTCCTTGCAAGAAAAACCTAGAACCCCTCAGAAAGGTAAATATCCTGGAGATAAATGAAGACAACATAAGGGCTAAGTCAGTTGCTTCTGTCTTCTGTGGCTTCATAATTTTGACCTGGAGGAACCAATTAAATTTGGCAGATGCGAAAGCTTCTATTCAAGACTGTTTAATTTTGGCACTCTTCCCTGTCTGAGTTCAACAGATCGGATTCCTATGATTCTTCTGACCGACTTCTAGTTTGTTCACTGTTCTAGTTTTCAAGGCATTAACTAAAATTTGATGTTGACTATCCATATCCAACCAAATCTACCTGTTTTCACTTCGGTTCTTAATTCTACCTTAATTTTCTTGGATGATATTTGCTGTGTTGAAACTTGTGTGAATTCAATGCTAATTTTGGACCATAATCCTTGATGATATTACAGGTATCATCTGTACCGGGACGATGATATTATAGGAACACTTCACGACTGATTCGGTGCTACTCTACTGCGATGATGATGCTCGTGCCATGTCAAAGCATAATTTACCTAGAATCATATTCTGTCTAAGCTATATAATTTTCTAGTGTTTAAACTTGTCTTAACGGATAGACATTATGGTTTTTAGTTTGTGGATTATTATTGTTGGAAAATTTGATGAATTGAATATTCTTGAGTTGACTGTGTTGTATTCTGGAGCCTGTTTATTGGCAGCTTATGAATTACACATTGTCACTTGCACGCATTGCTTGTTTATGGCCGGCCTTTTTCTGATTGGACTCTATTGTATAGAGGAAGAAGAAGAAGAACTCCGTTCATATAAAATTGGTTTCACTTGTTCTTCAAATATGATTGAATGGCATGTAAAATGGATAGGATCATGGGAATTAGATGCATAAAATGAAATTTCTCATTATCCTCAAGCCATCATAAATATGGTCACAATGTTTCCAAATGAATTCTGAAGTTACAATCGACAGTCATAATATCTATTTTGAGGATGTAGACTTCTTGTTTATAAGCAAATGTTTTCACTTCTTGTTAGGTTTGGGTGAGTCGATTCAGTGGATTTCCTTCCTCTGTCGTGCCATTAATCTGTGGAAGTCGCTTCCCATTTACAAATGAGTTGAACAGAACAAGCGATCTCTCTGGCTGAGAAAGTGGAGCTTCATGAGAAGCTCCTCTTATGGTTGCAAATGATAAGAAGTCTCCATATGCTTGTGTCCATCCAGCAACCTAGAATGCAGAAACCAAATTTCAAGAATAGGGCTCCAAGTATTTACTTTCTGAAGTAAATCTTCATGTGCAGATTAAATTTCTTACCTGTCTACCCTCATACCAAGGACCATATGGCACTGTTGTCTTTAGTCCTAATTTCTTTGCCAATCCATTAACCAGTGTTCGAGTTCCAGTCAGTGGGACAACTGAATCTTGATCGCCACTGCAAAGGTTTTGTGTTTATCGTGAGTAAAATATCTGAACGTGGTGTGCTTTTTTCCTACCAAACGAGCGTCAGTTTCATTATTCATGTCCGAGCTAATTATTTGTTCTCGTTATTTACCTGTAGACTAGCACGCGAATGCCAGATTTCACAAGCGATCCTAGAATGCCAATTGTTGGTACCTCTAGATCTTGCATCTCATAATGTAAAACGCTGTATCAAGAAAATGAAAACAGAATATTAGAGTGCATTTGATTTGCTATTTTGAGGCAATTTTTAGTTTTCTAAGACACTCAAAACGGGTTTGGTATGTTATTTTCAAAAATGCGTTTTAGAAAACAAAGAAATTTTTCAATATAAAACTCAAAATGCCGTTTTGAAGTATTGAGTATTCTCATTGAAACGCTCAAAGCTCAAAACAATGAAAATGAACTTAAATATTTCTCAAATTAAAATAATTAATAAAATCACACAAAACCTATCCAAATACAAATACCTATAAAACTAAATAATCACGTAAAAGCATAAAATTGGTATGTTTTACTAAATAATCAAATTAATTGGAAAAAAATGTCATAAAATTATTTCTAAAATTTTTAAACCAAATGCATTTTTCAGTTTTTTGTTTTGAGAAACGGTTTTTTCGGAATAACAAATCAAACAGATTTTCTGCAATCTTACAATAATTACTCAAAACAAAAAACAAAAAATGAATTCAAAACAGAAATGCAAACCAAACGGATTTTGTATCAAGTTGAATACAGTTGGAAATGATTTTACTGTTTCAGTTTTAATCTTTCGTGTGTGATTTTTTTAATGGTTCGTGCAGAAAGAGGGTGGATGCAATACTCGCTACAAACAGTCCATTGATTGACTCCTACAAGACGAGCGTGGAGAGCTTTCTGCACATCCTTTCTGTTCAGGTACACAATCGTTTCATCCTCAACGCATACATCTATTTTCGGCTTATCCTTCTGTGAAAAACTCGTGGAAATCCCAGAAAAATAGATTAGTTACTTAAAGAACTCGAGGAACTAACATAAAAGTCAGAAATGTGACATTACCAATTGATTTAGAACCTCGGATTGCGTTGAAGCTGTTGACAAACAAACGTCAAGAGTAACATCATACGTGTCTACAAATTTACCAATCTCTCGTGAAACTCGATGTATCACAAGAGAGCATCCTGGTGTAAGATTTCCATTCTGGTATTGCCTTCTAATTTGAGAATAGTTACAAGTTTTTGTAAATTGCTCGTAAGTGGCATCAGATATCAGTCCATGAGACCATAAAAATTCAGCCTTGGAATTAAAATCCGTATTGAATTCCAATAGAGGATTTCCAATCTGGAATCACCACAAAATCAAGAATTAATTACGAAAAAATTAGTTGCTCTATTAAATATAAGTTTTGTGTTATCTGTCATTTACTTACAGCAATTCCTTTGAGATTGAACTTTGCTTTAGATTGTATAATGAGATTGGCAAGTTGTGGAACATAATGTCCTGTTAGTAAACAGAAATTTCAGTTCAAAACGAGCTTTATGGCCTCAGTATCATAACTGTTAATGTATATACATATATACACAATGTACATGTTAGTTAGTCCCACATTGATTAGAAAGTAAAACATTCATATCAAGTTAAATTATAAATAGAATGCCTCTCTTGTAAACAAATTACACCATTCAATACAATTATATTCTCTTTGTATTGTTTTATTTTCTCTCTTAAATTCAATTTGGTATCACAGCTACTATTCTTAGTGGTTTTCGATATATCAAGTGTTGAGTATGCTCTGTGATTGCCGCCACTATTAGTAGATCCTTCACATCAGAAAAACTTCTTGTATATCCTCGTCATACTTGTTGGGTAGTCACTATAGTCGGAGTCTTATTCTCCATCGACGTCATCTCAGCCACCACTCCATCAGTTCGGTTCGGTTCCTGTTATTATTATTTTTCTTGCTCCTCCTCTAGTTTCGTTCACATTATGGAGCATCTTGAGGCTTCACAACCCATTGTCATTATCATGGAAGGACTCAACTACACCATATGGGCTCAGGCTATGTCAAGCTTTCTTAAGGGCAAAAAGCTATGGCGCTATGTCACTGGTGATATCACTGAACCAGAGAAAGTCGTTGGAGAAGACAACACAAAATACATAGATCAACTCGAAAAGTGGGATAGCAAGAACCACCAAATTATCACTTGGATTCGCAACACGTGTGTACGCTCCATCAGTCTCCAGTTTGGTAGATTCAAGACTGCCAAGTCATTATGAGATTTTCTATAGAAACGCTACACCACCGCAGATTTGTCTCATCAATACCAACTCCTGGGTACTCTACATCGTATGCAACAACAACCTGGGCAATCCTCAATAGTTTCTTGTTTGAGATGCACTATGTTTGGGATCAACTTGCTTCTTCAGAACCAGAGTTTACAGATGCCGAAAATGCTAAGAAATTTTTCGACTATCGAGATCAGCAACACTTGGTTCTCTTTCTCATGGCCCTCACTAATGAGTTTGAGCATGTTCGTGCGTCTCTCCTTCATCGTAATCCCTTACCTACTTTAGATCAAGCTGTTACTGAACTTTTTTCAGAGGAAACTCGTCTTGCCCCTCGCAAAATAATCTCTATAGATGCTGTCTTCGCCACTCCAAGAGGACCTCAACCCAACAACAAAGGGCATTCATCTGGATCTTTTCAACACAAAGGGCATTCATCTGGATCTTCAAAATTCTGCAATTACTGCAAGAAACCAGGACACACTTTCTTGGAATGCTCGATTTGAGTTTGCCATGATTACTCGAAGCAAGCCCGGTCGTCTTCGACGTGATTGTTTTCAAAACCCCAACAAACACTCCCGGCAATACATGTGCGGCGGTACTCCTTCTAGATGCTGCGCCTCTTTCATGAAGGTTCATAATTCACTACTTCCATTGAGACGTTTTCTGCCTCTAACATAGAGGAAATTGTCAAACAAGTCCTTGCTTATTCTGGTAATATACCCTCTACTGCTATGTCAGTCACCTCAGGTAATTCATCACAGTTCTTCAACTACGCATCTTTGTAATCACATGACACCTGATTCCACTATATTTGCCACCAAACATCTTGCTAATCATGCTCCGACTATTCAAACTGCTGATAGTTCTTCTATGACTGTGAGTCATATCGGAAAAATATCGACATTAAACACTTCTCTTCCTGATACTCACTGTATTCCCCAACTCACTCTCACTCTCAATCTTATATCTGTTGGTCAATTATGTAATTTCGGTCTAACTGTCATCTTTTCTACTTCTGGTTGTTGTGTGCAAGATCCAAAGACGGGACAAACTCTTGGGATAGGCCTTAAGGTTGGACGACTCTTTGAACTCATCAATCTTCACCTTCCATCCAGTTTCTCCTCATCAGTTCAAACAGCAGCTCCAGTCTCATCTACCCCATCCATCAGTCTCTGGCATTCTCGTCTGGGTCACGCTTCTGTTGGTCGTCTTCAATCTTTAGCATCTAGTGGTCATTTAGGACTTATTACTAAAGAACAATTTGATTGTCTTCCTTGTCAACTTGCAAAACAATTGGCATTGTCATTTTACAAAAGTGATTCATTTTCTTCTGCACCATTTGATTTGATTCACTCTAATGTTTGGGGCCCGTCTCTCACTCCCACAATGGGAGGCTCCAGATATTTTGTCATTTTTGTTGATGATTACTCTCATTATACTTGGATATTTCTTATGCGCAATCGATCTGAATTACCTCAATTGTACTTTGATTTTGCTACCTGGTCAAAACTCAATTTTCTTGAAATATCAAAGTGTTTCGTGCTGACAATGTTGCTGAATACACAGACTCCAAAGTCCTTAACTTTCTTCAGCAACATGGCACCCTTCATCATCGTTCATGTCCAGGCACTTCTCAACAAAATGGGCATGCTGAACGCAAACATCGAGATATTCTCAATACCGCCCGTGCTCTTCTCATATCCGCTTCATGTCCTGAACGCTTTTGGGGTGAAGCTGCTCTTACAGCTGTTTATATCAAGAACCGTGTGCCGTCTCCCATCACTGGGAATCAATCACCATTTGAACGTCTTTATGGTCATCCTCCTGACTATAACACTCTTAAGGTATTTGGTTGTGCCTGTTTTGTTCTTCTTCAACCTCATGAGCGTACCAAATTGGAATCTAGATCTCTATTATGTTGTTTCTTAGGATACGGTATTGAACACAAAGGCTACAAATGTTGGGATCTTTACTCCAAACGTCTTCGAGTATCTCGTCATGTTGTTTTCTGGGAACACAAGATGTTCGCCTCTATATCCAAGTTTTACCTGTCACATGACAACACCTCTCTCCTATTCACTGATCTCTCCACAGATCTTTTTCCGACACTCCTGAGACAAACTCTTCCTCTGAGTCAACATCTCCACCAACACATCCTCTCTCTCTCTCAAATATGTCATTACCAACTGACATGTCTACAGATCCCTTAATTGAGTTATCCACCTTACCCTTTTCTGAAGAACTTGTCTCTTCCGATGGATCAGCTCCAACAGCTTCCGATCTCCCTACTCGACGAAGTGACAGGGTAAAAATTCCTTCTATTAATCTTCGTGACTTTGTTGTATTTTCTACTATTCTTTCTCACCATGAACCTCAGTCTTATCGTGAAGCTAGTTCTAATCCTCTTTAGCAGAAAGCAATGAATGATGAACTACAGACACTCGATAACACTCATACCTGGGATCTAGTGGATCTACCAAAGGGCAAACATGCTATGTGATGCAAGTGGGTCTACAAGATCAAAACTCACTCTGATGGGTCCATTGATCGGTACAAAGCTCGCTTGGTAGCTAAAGGGTTTACCCAGGAGTATGGGATTGACTATGAAGAGACCTTTGCCCCGGTTGCTTGCCTTACTTCAGTTCGCAGCCCAATTGCAGATGCCGCCGTTCGTCGTTGGGAATTGTTTCAGATGGATGTGAAAAATGCATTTCTTAATGGTGAACTCACCGAAGAAGTTTATATGTGCCCTCCTCCTGGTTCTCATCATCTTCCGCATCAAGTCTGCAAACTTCGTCGGGCTCTATATGGTCTCAAGCAAGCTCCTCGGGCTTGGTTTGCCAAGTTCAGCACCATTGTTGGAGATTTTGGGTTCACTTCAGCTCGCATGATTACGCTCTTTTCATTCGCAAAGCAGACCCGGGGTACTATCCTTCTTCTCCTCTATGTTGATGATATGATCATCACTTTGGTGATAACATTCGGAATTTTGGATCTCAAGACTTATCTTAGCCAACATGTCGAGATGAAAGATCTTAGAAAGCTTAGTTACTTTTTGGGACTTGAGATCACTTCTAACTCTGAGGGATATTATCTTTCGCAAGCAAAGTATGCTTCTGATCTTCTTACTCGAGCGGGACTCACAGATAGTAAGACATGTGCTACTCCTCTGAGGCTCAGCTCTAAACTCAAATCATATGGATGATACACCTTTGGATGACCCCACCTCGTTTCGCCGGTTGGTCGGTAGTCTTGTTTATCTTACGATTCACTGTACACGACATCTCTTATGCTGTCCATATTGTCAATCAATTTCTCTCTGCTCCTCGCACATCCCATTATGTCGCAGTACTTCGAATTCTCGGGTATATCAGAGACCCTATTTTATGGTCTCCATTTCTCATCCCAATCTTTACTTGAGTTTCGCGCCTACTCAGATGCAGATTGGGCAGGTAATCCCACTGATCGTAGATCTACCACTGGTTATTGCTTCTTCCTTGGTGATTCTCTTATTTCTTGGCGCAGTAAGAAGCAAACGATGTCGCTCGATCCGATACGAGTGAAAGTGTCAGAACCACTTTGCGATACAACTCGGGAACTTTTTGGCTTATTTGGTTACTTGAAGACATGGGCGTCACTCATTCTATTTCCACTATCATAAGCTGCGATAATCAAAGTGCTATCCAAATTGCTCACAATGATGTATTTCATGAACGCACAAAACACATTGAGATTGATTGTCACTTTATACGTCATCATCTCACTCGTGGGACTATTGGACTATTATCAGCTTTTTCAACCGATCAAACTGTTGATATCTTTACTAAAACACATCCTCCTGGACGCCTTCAGGATTTAGTTTCCAAACTCAAGTTGGTCTCCATTTTACCTCCTTGAGTTTGAGAGGGACTGCTAATGTATATACATATATACATAATGTACATGTTAGTTAATCCCACACTGATTAGAAAGTAAAACATTCTTATCAAGTTAAACTATAAATAGAATGCCTCTCTTGTAAACAAATTACACCATTCAATACAATTATATTATCTTTGTATTATTTTATTTTCTCTCTTATTTTCTCTCTTAAATTCAACTATAACAATGTTTGGCTAAGCTTACAAATCTCAAAAAATGCTCAACATGGCAAACAAAATTACTTAAAAGTAACTTTTAAGCTTAGCCAAGATGCTCAAAACATTAGTCAGTGAAAAGAAACATACCACCATAACTCTCTCCTGTGATATACAAATCCCTGTTCTTGAATTCTGGGAATTTGTCGAACCATTTCTCGAGAAAAATAAGATTGTCTTGTGCTGGACAAGAGTAAATATAGAGGTGCAAATCAGATACTATGCACAAGACAGATTGGTGAGAAAGTCTTGCAGCAAGACAGATTCTGTGATACTAAATGCATCTCTAGTGCACCGACAATATACCCAACAAGATTTTTACTTATTTTTTTCTTTTATACTATCACGTCTTATCCAGAGACGGAGATAGGAGGGGGGGTGGGCTATCATATTAACTAAACCATAATAAAAGAACCTGTCATTTCATCGTCAACGGATTGGTAGAACGATTTATTAGCAGAATAAGAGAAACCAACTCCAGCAGGTGACTCCAAGTACAGCACATTTGCTCCTGTGAACATAGAAGAGTTAGTGTGACTCACAAGTACTCAATAATGCTATAAGTGGGGTACCTTTATTCCAGCTATAATCATTTTTAACCAAAACATTCCCACTTGGTTTAAATGGACCATGCTCACAAAAAGCACCAACTCCAACAGATGAACAACCAGGCCCTGCAAAATCAAGAAACACCATTTTCATACCCAAAAATGATTAATCTGACTTTTTTTAACTCAATAAATTTCTGGGTTTTAGCCTTTTCTTGAAAATAATGTCACACACACATATACATACACACAGATAGATAGTCAAACAATCTAATTGTATCTAGAAAAGGAACAAGTACAATATGTGATTAAATTAGATCATTACACACTTGAAGTACCTCCATTTAACCAAAGAGCAAGAGGCTTTGAAGCAGGTTCAGTATCTGCCTCCACAAAGTAATAGAAAAAGGCTCTATCTTGCTTTTCATCAATGCTAATGAATCCTGCGTATTGCCGGAAACTGACCTTAGGTTGACCAGGCAAACTGGCTACTTTATCTGCTTCATTAATGGATTCTACTGCTGTTATACCTATAATGAATGCACATATTATTACAAGATCTGTCATAAAATGGGATATCATGGGTTGTGTGTGTGTGTGTGTGTGTGTGTGTGAGAGAGAGAGAGAGAGAGAGAGAGAGAGAGAGAGAGAGAGTGTGGCGGAATGGAAAAATGATTTTTCTACTCTAATCTCAAACTACTTATTTGACTGTAAACTCAGAGAGAGAGAGAGAGAGTGTGGCGGAATGGAAAAATGATTTTTCTACTCTAATCTCAAACTACTTATTTGACTGTAAACTCTTTCAAGACAAAAGATGATGACTTTTTTGTCGTTAATTGAGTATAACGTGTAATAGCCTGTGAATAATCAGACGCAAATTTGGACTTTTCTGCTGACTAGCAGTAGAAATTCGGAGGCAGATTATTAAAATGAAAAATAGAATAGTAAAAATTGCCATGCTACTCAAACAGATAAAAAGAGAAAGAGTTCTGTTGCTGTGCCAGGTCTGTAAAAGACCTGGCACGTCCATGTGAGATGGGGTGGGTGGGTGTTTTAACATTTTTTGGGGGTTTTTTTAATGAGTTAGGTCCTCGAGATCCACCTCATGTGAGATAGTCTGTACAAAATCTGTGAACCAAAATCTGGTAGAGTAGAATAATTCAAAGAGAAATGGTGACAGACACATTTGGAGGAAATTCATTGGAAGGTGGAAACCTTTTTAAAAAGACGGACGAATCACAATCTGCTACGTCAATCTGTTTCCAAATCCTGTCAATTTTTTCTGTTTGAGTGGCTCTAACCTAATAATTTTTTGTTTTCCGCGCTGTCAGTAGGGAAAGATGGGATGTTATATTTTAGTAAATTAACAGCTAAAAAGATTATTTAATTTAATTTTATATAATTCTTTTTTTTTGCACATAATAATAAAAAGTAAAAACAAGCGATTTAATTATCTTAGATTTACGAAGTCGTGTTACGAATTTAATAGTCAATTATCACGTGGATGAGAAATTAATGAAGAGCAAATCCATTATTTTCATATGCATATCTTTCTTGGATTCAACAATCAAGATTAGAATACTAATTAATGTTACAAAAAGAACAACAATAAAGTCAGTTGCACAAATATAATTTGTCAAAATTCAGACTATGGACGTAAAAAAAAAAAAAAAGAAAATGTTTTTAACAATTTTTAAAATGGGTTATTGGCTCAAAACGTCCCTACCTTTGAAGGGTTGTGTGGAAAACATCCCTACGTTTGATTTTTTTGGTGCGCAACGTCCCTACCTATCAAGTTTATTGTAGAAAACATCCATACCTTTCATTTTTTGGCACAAAACGTCCCTACCTTCTGCATTTCTTTGCACTAAACGTCCTTTACACATTTTTTTTAATTCAAAATGACCAATATACCCTCCTATGTAAATTGAACAAGAAAAAAAAAATAAAAAAAGAAAGGATAATTGGCGCAAACCGTCCTTACCTTTGAAGGTGTTTGTGGAAAACACCCTACCTTTCATTTTTTGGTGTAGAACATCCCTACCTTTCACATTCTTTGCGCTGAAGGTCCTTTTCACCAATTTTTAATATAAAATGACCCTTATACCCTCCTATATAAATAAAACAAAAAATAGAAAAATAAAGAACTAATTACAATCAAAGTCCTAAACGTTTTTAAAAAATACAAGTGAGTCCAAAATTTATGAAAATATTAAAAATAAAAATAAAAAATAAAACCCCCTATCTTCTCCTCTGCCTCTCTTCGAGTGGGGTCCCTTTTATATTACTGGGTCAATAATCCCTTTTATTTTTTTTATTTTTAATATTTTCATAAATTTTGGACTCACTTGTATTTTTTAAAAACGTTTAGGACTTTGATTGTAATTAGTTCTTTATTTTTCTATTTTTTGTTTTATTTATATAGGAGGGTATAAGGGTCATTTTATATTAAAAATTGGTGAAAAGGACCTTCAGCGCAAAGAATGTGAAAGGTAGGGATGTTCTACACCAAAAAATGAAAGGTAGGGTGTTTTCCACAAACACCTTCAAAGGTAAGGACGTTTTGCGCCAATTACCCTTTCTTTTTTTATTTTTCTTTTCTTGTTCAATTTACATAGGAGGGTATATTGGTCATTTTGAACTAAAAAAAATGTGCAAAGGATGTTCAGTGCAAAGAAATGCAGAAGGTAGGGACGTTTTGTGCCAAAAAATGAAAGGTAGGGTTTTTTTTTACAATAAACTTGATAGGTAGGGACGTTGCGCACCAAAAAAATCAAACGTAGGGATGTTTTCCACACAACCCTTCAAAGGTAGGGACGTTTTGCGCCAATAACCCTTTTAAAATTGATGAATGTGATGATGTCAAGTGTAATTATCAAACAATGCTGTAAACAAAAATTGTATAAGTAACATGATTCAAGAGTAAATAAAGTATTGACATCGGAAATATCGACTAGAATATTGAGTTTCGACTTGACCACATCAAATCACTCCTTTCAAAAGCAAGTGGGGTAAGCCAGTTTGTAGGCATAGTTATTAGATTTTACTCGAACATAAATTTGATCATGGAATTGAGTAATCATATCATTGATTGAACTGTTGGATTAGTGGTTGAATTGAAAGGTCACTGCATAAAATTTTTTTGGGGTGCCAAATTTTCATTATATTTTTATATCTATAAATTATTGATATTGTCAATTTATTTGTTACTATAATATTTAGCATTATTGTATAATTTTGTGCAATATAGAATTTCCAATAAAATTTATATTGTCACCATTTTTACTATGTATACAAATATTTTATCAATTATCTCCGTGTTTTAAGCATTGCGAACTAAAAATAATATCCACACATAAAAAATACATAGTCCATGTTTGAGTAGATTAAAATCGGATTTTTAGTTGATACTGATAAAAGGTGGTGAAACTCGTGGTTAAAAATTGTAGGTCTCATTAAATGTATGATTAAAATTAATTATAAACTTTGATTTATATTGAGTTTTTTATTTTAATTTTCATCAAACATGGGCATTAAATAGATAATTGATTTCAAAAAAAAGAGCTAATAAAATGGGTTTTACAAATTTTTAACTTGATTATTCATTATATTCTAGGGCATAAAATATATAAGTTATGAAGACAAAATTGAGAACAAAATGTTGGTTGCTATAGTGGTAAACTTGCAAGCCAATAAGCCATAGTTTGATTTTTATTTTTTCTAAATAACTTTTCTCAAATTCATTTTCAGCTACACATTCTTTTAAGGAAACATTACATATATAAGGTGGTTGCAAAATACAATTTTAAAATTAAGAAATTTGGCCTATTATTTCAAAACTCGGGTCTTCATTAAATTCTATTAATTAAATATTTTATTAAAAAATTTATTAATTAAATATATTGAGGTCATAGTATTACAAATTTATTCTCACAATTACGTACTAGTCATAATTACAGATGTCACGATCACAAATAACAAATTTTATTGGTAACAAATTATCAAATTAATACACGTATTATTTCTCGATCACAAAGTTTATATGCCACAATTTATTTATCTATCACATATTATGAAATTAATAGGTTGCATATTATTTCTCGATAACAAATTACAAATTTTGTAAGTGACAACTTATTTTAATGTTACTAATTATCAAATTAATTGATTATATTTATTTCTCGATCATAAATTATTAAATTAATTGATCACAATTTAATAAATTGTTTCACATTTCTTAGGTCACATATTATTTATTAATCACATATTATTTATTTGTCAAAATTAACCAATTTGTTGGTTACAATCAACAAAATATATGGTTACAAAACACTCTGAACCATGCTTGATGTACACTTTGGTGGGGGCTGTCAAACTAAATGTATACCTAGGGGTGTACATTTAGCATTATCCAAACACTCTTCTTCCCACCTCCACCCCTACCATCGACATTGGCACCGACACAACCACCACCGTAACCTCACCACCACCGCCAACAACACCACCACTACCTCACCACTACAATTAGCACTTCCACCACCAACAACTGCAAACACCACCAACAAAACCTACCCCAAAATCACTCCACAAACTCCACAAAATTAGATCCAAAATCATGACACAACCATCGCAAAATCAAATCCCAAATAAGGACACCATCGCAAAATCAGATCCAAAATACGCAGCGGTATGCGATGATCGTTGTGCAACGACGATGATCACTGTGTTTTGAGCATAGCAATGACTGCATTATCGTTGTTGATGCAATGGTGATGAGCGTTGAGTGGTGTGACAATTACACGCATCATCGTCGCTGTAGCAGTAGCGTCAAAAGACATCGCTGCTCAGCGCGTAGGCTTTCACGTTGAGCGCAGTGGCGCTCACCACGCTACACGATGCTCTCCATCGTGGTGTAGCACCGATGGACAATGGAAGGAAAGAAAGAATGGAGGCAGAGAGAGAGTTTGAGTGATTTCGGTTTTGGGGGTAAATTAATTTATTTTATAATATTATTATTTAATATGAAAAAATAAATTGTGTTTTTCTATAAATAAATCTTAAACTTGATTTTTGAAATTGCCCATGTTTGGGACACATTAAAATTTTTATTTTCATTTTTCTACTTATTTTCAATCACGCATTGTTCAATAAAATATATTTTTACATCATATCAATAATTTTTCCTTCTTTCTTAACCACACAGTCTCCATCAACATACTATTCCAAAATACATTCTTTCAAAATAATGTGGCTCAAACACACCCTGAAACTTAAAAAATTGCTTCCTTGTAATTTCCACTTCTCTTAATAAAATAATTATGCACGTGTACCAATAATTTTTTCCTACGTTTTAAACATACATTCTTAAAAAAAAAAGAAAAATCAATTCTCAAAGAACAAAAAGTACACCATGTCTAAGTTCAAGGTCACATTCGATCTTTTGGCCTCCCAAAAAAAAAAAAAAAATGTCTCTTCAAACCTGGTAAAAAATTGGTCAACTAGGCAACGATTTCAACAAAAATGATCAATTTAACTCGATTTTAACTGGTTCTTGATCAGGCCAAAGAGAGCTAGTCCTCAAGTCTCATCCAACCTTGTCAATTGTATGGGCCACTGGTTCTCTAACTTGGTCGAATTTTATAACTATGCTCATAGGCACACCAATAAGGGGCATGGCTGTGCCAAGTGACTGGGAGTCTCACTTGTGAATGGGAGAATGCTTTCTTGATCTCTATATAGAGTCTTCACCGTGTCTCTCTTTTTTCAAAATCGAGGTTCAATGTGCCTCTAAAGGAATATAGGTTCCAAGTTGGGCTTAAAATGGTTGAAGATGTGTTGGGCTCAATATCCTACCTTCGATAATTACCAATGCACTGACAATAGGCATTGACTAGCACTGACTACCTTTGTGTTTGTGTTATCGGATTTTAACAAAACTATGAATTCAGCGACATTTTCTCCTTTCAAATTTTGTGTATAAAAGGATTAACGTGCAAATTTAAGCTGTCAATTATATCATTTATGAAGATTTGGAACTAATTTTAAGGTGTAAACATGTTTCTCTTGTTGAGAAAAAAATAAAAAATAAAAATGAACATATCTAATTTTTTTCTAAGAGTTCACATCTATTTGAGCAATCAAGATTGCATGCTAAAAGAAATCGCAACATGCTTGAATATAAATTTGGTTCAAGAATTCTTACTTGAAATGATAAATTTCAAGATTTTTGTGTTGTTAAATCTTGAAATACTTTGTGAGCTTATTTGGGATACCTTGTTATTTAATGTTCCGAATTCTCTATATTTTAGCATTCCAATGGTCCTAATTACAATCACAATGGAAGGATATTGTTATTCACAATCTAAGTGCATGATATTGTGAGCTTTCATGTCAAAATAGTGATTTTAGGGTCTTTTCAATTTTGATACATTTTCACATACGAATTTTACATTATTTTCTTGCCATCATTTTTTTTCCTTATCCTAGACCAGGATTAGAGGTTATGTGGGGGAGTTAAGGGAGATTATGGAGAGTTGTAGGTTTGAATTTCAAGTTCAAAAAACTCTCTCCAACCCTTATTGTGTCTTGCGGGGTCAGTCACCACCCCATCTATATTTTTTAACATCTCTCAGTCATACATGATGGGCTTGATCTGAACCACAAGTGACAACTAATATCACACGTTAGATTATTCTCAAGGTCTATCTCCCAAAAATTTATACGACAAATATATCGTGCTCCCAACGAGTAATATTAGAGCTCATGGTACAATAAACCTATTAGGGATATATAATCATATAATAGCTATATTAGAGAAACACCACACCCTACTGTATTCCAACTCATTTTCCAACATTAAATCAAATAGTTTCAATCCCTTAAATATTTATGGAACATATTTAAATTCCACATTGTATCCTTGTATTCACAATTATATTCTATACCCTAAATGGTTAAACTATTGTCCGATCACCGAATACAAATATAAATACTGGTTAAAATAGTTTTCCTTTCCTACTCGAATCCTTCAACTTTAAATCACATGCTTTCTTAGCCATGTCCCATCAAATCGAATTAGTCATAATTATTGGTAACATGATAATATAGCAACAGTGAAATAAAATTTTGAAAAACAGTCAAAAATCATAAGGGTGCATTTGAAGTTATATAAACCTCAAGATTTTACACAATGAGGAAACATGGATCCATTCACTCATTTACTCAATATTGATCATAAAAGAACATATGTATGAAACATGCGCTACTGTATTTTCTTCATATCATAGGGCGTATGTCATATTCTTTAGAAAAATAAATAACACCGTACATATCTTAGTTCAATTATTCTCCGATACATAACTTAAATTCTCCTTATATTCACTACTCCAAGCAATCTCAAACTAAGACCTTGATGTGGATACTAAACAAATTTAATGGATAACAAAAATCCATTTCGATTACTTACAAAAATCTCATCTTGATATTTATCGAAGCAACTGAATTATGTACACTTTGTCTCATCTCAGTGCATCCCGAAATTATTTGAGGCGATTGCTCATGTAAGTGAGTCAATCTCAACCTATTTGACATATTTTATATGTACATCCAAATCATTATCTTGTAATCCCTACAATAGATTACACATGAACTCAAAAATTTTCATCCATGGACATACAAAGCTCAATTAAGAGTTTTTTGATACACTAAGTTTCATATTCTACGCAATTCTATAAATTTGGAATTACTAACAAATATATCTCTAAACATCTTAATAGTATGACGATTATATATCATTATGTGCATAGATATATCACAAAAATATTTTCTTTGCTAATGTCTCACATATAAATGGCTTCGAAGTGCTTAATTACATCATGATACTTGAAATCCTCAACACATGAGATAGTAATATAACTATCATAGATCTCATATTCTCAATCAGTATCATTAGACGTTCAATATATCTATATTAAATATTTTCTTCAACTGTCAAGATATACACTACAAGATGTGCTTCTTGCTACTCTATATATAACAAGAATGTACAAGTCTAATAACTATTTGTGCTCCATTTACTCTCATCTTTAGTCAACATCTATATATCAATTTCAGTCACATATTCCCTCGACAACAAATAGAATAAATGACAGTGGTTGCCTTTATGTATCACAATACCCTTTTTAAGGATAATATTGATATCTACTGACTAAATTCTTGGCATGACAAATGTTAGGACAAGTATACATCATAACACACTTTTAACTTCTAACCATACTAGATATGATTTTTTGGATATTTTTTTGTGCACTTATGGAGTTTTTGAAAATATATGAAGAGTTATATGGTTGCCTTTCAATATAGGAGTATCAATAAGGTAGCAATTTTACAGTTACAAACATTCTAGAATCTTTACAGTATACTAATACAACTCTTGTGACAAAGCAAGAAGATTAGAATAATCTTTTGAAGCAAGATATACAATTTCCTAAACCCGTGTAATTTGTATTAAATATTGAGAATAACCATTTCAAAATAGTCTCAATATATTCCTTTCCATACTTAGCTAATACAATGTCATCACATCAAAGTTAGAATTATAACCTACCATCAGACTTTTACATAAATACAATGATCTTCATCCACAAATGATGAAATTTTGTACGAGATTAAATCTCATTGAAACTCAAGTACTATTGTCAAGATGACTGTATTAGACTATGAGTATAAATATAAAGTTACCACAATACTAAAAAGCATTTAACATGAAACCTACAAGTCAATTCATGTGGATATCTACAATCAATTCTCAATTGAAAATAAAATTACAGTCTTCATATTTATTTGTTGTAACTCTAAATTTAAACATATTATCACAGCTAGCATCGACTTACATAAGTGAAATTCACTATTATGAATTTTTTTTTATCTAACTCAATACACTTATATTTCGTATAACATTTTTTTTCCAAAAAAATGAGCTTTATATATCATAAACCTATTAGCCTTCTACTTAGTTTTTAAGAACATGGATATTCTTAATAAATTTAACGTCCAATTAAAACTTCCACTACATCCCACATTAGGTTTTCTTAAGTTGAAATTCTATACTCTATATATGCTTTCTTCACTTTCCTCAATATTTCCCTTTATACTCGTATAAGAAAAGGGTTTACTAAATCAAGAATCATTGAAATAAGAATAATTGAAATCCGATTGCTCACACTCGAAAGTAGGATACTCTCACTTAAATCAGAAGTTCAAAAAATTCCTATGTAGTCAAACTGATTCACCAATACACACAATATTAACATCATTAATATTCTCCAAACATTTTTCCCTTGATAAGAACAATATCAATGTCACAGCTTTGTAACTTAATAACCATCCGAAATTTCACTTATGAACAAGTACCCTTTGGACCGTCATGTGTGTTTCATAAAGATACATCTCTTTCTTAATAGACTCATGTTTTCAAACTCATTATCAATAATTCAATGGTTGATTATGAGTCTAACATAACCCATATTTGGTTATCTATATGTCCAAAGCTTATATAATTCTGAATGTACTAACATTGAGAGAACTCCACTGAATGACATATTTCAGTTAACCAACCATATTTCCAAAATCAAATACATAAATTGGACTGTAGTATCTTAGTCTTCATCACATTCAGCAATACTCCATTTTTTCTACCCAATAGACCATATAGTCTTTGGTAGACAAGGAATAGTCGATCCAATAATAATTTCTCATTCATTACATAGATTATTGAACTCTAATGATAAAGATTCACACTATCAAACAGTTCTCAAAACCTTTACTTCCATAATCTGATTTTCTACTCTACTTGAGCAAAATTTAAATCAATACAATCTCTTCAACTAAAGAAAATCCGAAACACAGCTGAAATGCGTAAATTTATCTATAAATGCAATGAAAATAAGAGGTTACATTTCTATCTCTTTTAATTATAGCCCACAAAGAAATTCGGATCGACTTACTATATCAAAGTTTAGTTCTTATAGATTTGAATAGTTTTCACAACTCAGAACCTCAAACCATTACATAAATATCTAGAACCATAATAAATATCACTGCTGTGAGTACAAAGAGAAATACCACGATTAAATTCAAGTTAGACCACTCTTAGAAAAACAACGAAGATTATGTTTAGTGGAGTCTTTAGTATTATCAATATATCAAACATGAGATTAGTTTCTTCACCTTGCAACAATAAGTTGCATGTACCAGTCATATAAACCTCGACTCCATCTTCATTATTAGTACATATTTATTTTGTACCAAGTCAAAAACTTGACATAGACTAAAAACACGTCTTGTTTTCATATAAAATAGGTTTCCAACTCTTGAATCCACTATCCACACATGATAAGCTCCAATATAATAATGTTTGACATATAAATAACACTGAAATGAATATATTCAAGTGCAATCTCATTTAGCTTAAACATTGTTGAGTTAAGTGATTCAAAACCATATAGTTGAAGCACTTGAACTTTTATAATATTAATTCTCTACCAAAACTACTTCATGTATTTACTATCTGATATGTTCTTCTTGGTTTCTTTTCCAAACTCTTCATCTATCCATCATTTGCTTTAGCACATTTAATTCTTAAGACCTGAAGTCTTATAAAAACTAAAACATTGCTTTACAAACATGTATTCAAGACTTAACAACACCAAGTTGCATGCCTTTTAACTTAACACATAGAGAAAATTGACGCTTCAATTTGTATATCACATTGACCTTCAAAGTTCACAACTATTGAGACGAGATTAGTTTGAAGTTACTATTCATCTGAAAAAATGTTAACACTAAGTTAACCACCTCAATTCATCAACATTCAAGAATAAGATCATCTATAACAGAACTTATCGAATAAAAGTTCAAGTATTAGAATCTATATTTTTTCGTACTTGACAAAGTTATTGATCTCTATTCTCTAAAGTAGTATGACCTACATCCGATTTTCTATTTCGTGATTTATACTCTCTAAAGGATCATGTTCTTTTAGTAAATCCAAAATCTTAGCATGCCAAATATTGTAGCTTATCACCTTTATAAATGTCAACAACTATATATTTTTTATGCCACGATCTATCAGATTTTAAAGACAGATATTTTTAATCAATGCCTATTTATGCAAATATCTCATTTTGCACTAATAAAAATTAATTTATACGATAGTCTAATATTAGTCATATAGTCGAAAGTTCACTACGTTCTCAATCATCATCTACAATCCTTTTATTTTACTATCATAAACTTAATTTTATAAAGCAAAATTCATAAGTTCTAAGCGAGAATTATACTAATTTTTCCAGTTTTAGAATCCCATTCAGTTGATGAATCAAATAGTTATAGGTGAAATTTTCTCTAAATCTTCCAATCACAAAACTATCATCCAACTCACATTCAATAGATCAAAGTAAGAATCTCAATAATTCTACTGACCCTAGCATTTATAAGAATCCATGAATTAACATATATCATGTAATTTCAATAAGGCAATTCCATAATGTGGAATAAAAACATAAATATGTACATTTATACAATTATGACATGTATCATGATATTACAAATTAATTCTCTTTTAAAATAATTTCAAATATAATTGAAGAATAAAATTTGCATTATTTAAGTTTTATTATAGAGATTTTCATTCTTACTTTTATCTCTGCTACAACACAGTCCCAACAAATTGCAGCTGACAACAAAATTCTCATATTGTACTTATCACATAAAAAATGACCCAAAAATATTACGTGTTTTATTAAGTTATGTTCCATATTCATTTATTATTTCAATAAGAATGCAGCTTTTTGATACATTGTGTACTCGTAGTCTTTTAGAATTCTCTCTTAGAATGCTAAAAACATGTATCAATTTAGTCACATCGAACCAAACATGAAAAATGAGAATCTATCATAGTAAATTTCACACCACATTAAGAGCAAAACCATTCAAGAACGTAGGAATGTGATATTATTTAAAATCAGAAATTTTTTAATACTAAAATCATTTATTTCTGATTTACACATAATTTTAAAGAAATTGTTTACAAACGGATGGGTGAATGAGAGCATTTAAATAATAATAATAATAATAATAACCTCCCACTAGATAATAGAATCCTTAAATAAATATTCGGGATTTAGCATAAAATTTTCAGATTTTAATTAAGTCGAAAAATGATTTTCTTCTAATTAAAAAAATTATTTTAAACTTTAAAGACATAAGAAATACTTTTACAATTTAAAAATATGTTATTTTTATATTGAAAAATCCAGAAAAATTCATTATTTTTAATCAGTGTACGTGTGTCACTCACGGTCAGTAGCGTCATTCCCGTTTGCTTTATTTTTATTGTTCGTTTCATTAATTTCGACGTTCTGATTCCATCTGTGTGGTCAGAATTTAAAATTTTCATACTTAACATCATGTTTGGAATACAAACTTACTGCACAAAGAGTTACGATCGAATAGTCTATACTTCATCTTCTTCATTTTCTTAAATCTTTAGATTTCGATCCAAATTTCGAAAATTCGTAACTTATTCGTTTGAAGTCTAAAATTGAAGTTCTCTATATGGTTGGAAGCTCATTAAAATTCCTTTCTAACCATACTAATATTACCGTTGCAAAGCAACGAATAAAATAAAATAAATATTTAAAAGTTCTGCAATTTTAACTAAGGTTTCATTTTTCTCCAAAAATATAAAATCAGAAATTTCGAAAATTTGTAGATATGATCTAAATCATATAGGGAACTTTTTGTAAAATTTTCATGAGTTTATGTTGCTTATTTCATGATATCTCATTAATGATGCTTCAAGTTTTTTCATAAAACAAGCATTTTTTAAAATCATAATAATCCATTTCAACAAAAAAATATACAAGGAAAACAACTTTTAAAACTCCGGTACAAAGAAAATAAATCACAACATGCTTGATTATAAATTTTGCTCAAGATTTCTTACTTGAAAGGGTAAATTTCAAAATCTTTGTGTAGTCGAATCACTTTGCTATTTCATGTCCCGAATTCTATATATTTTAAACACTCCAATGATCTTAATCCCGATCACAATGGAATGAGATTATTATCTACAATCTAAGCATCCAATATTGTGAATTTTTAGGCCAAAATAGTGATTTTAGGGCTTTTCCATTTTTGGTGCATTTTCATATACGAATTTTACACCATTTTCTTGTCATTATTTTTTTCTCTCGTCTTAGACCATGATTAGAGGTTATGTGAGGGAGTTAAGAGAGGAAATGGGACGTTGTAAGTTTAATTCTAATTTCAAACCATTCATTCTAATCCTTTATGTGTCTGCAGGACGGGACACCTCACATGAGCGATCCACGACTCATATTTTCCAACACATACAGATGGCACCGCTTCATGAAATTCTAGCCACAAGAACTCCCTAAACTTTGGAGAGCTTCTAACAAGCACATGTATCCACTTTTAACGGTGTAAATGCCTTTGAGTTCACGATGACATATCATAGTATTACTGCTGGACTGCACAATAAGTGGGATGCACAAAATTTGTTCTTGATCAATTGGTACAAAATGTCATTCAACTTAACATACATCCCATCCTCATTCAGCAACAAACAAGTCAAAAACTTTACCTTCTTCATTAGTGGTTGTAGTAATCGACGTGAAGAAAGGAGGCCTTTGTAGCCATAGATCCTCGAATATGTACATTGATGCCCCAATCTCAAATCCTCCAATGTGTCCCTTGAACTATCACTTTACACTCCATAGAATGCTTTTTTACAAGAAAGAGCCTCTTGTTCTTGCCAAAACTCGACAGAATTGTTGTTCCTTTAGTATTTTCGTTTTAGAACACGTGCTTCAAGCGACGTTTTATTTGAAGTCAACCTTGATGCTTTTTTCGTGGCTAGTTAAACTTTTTTAAGAATTGATAAAGCTGAGATTGGCAAGGTTGAAGAGAGCTCAAAAGTAAACTAAATAATTATCTTTCACTTGCAATTAATTACAAGAAAGTGATACAATATATACTGATATTTTGAGTGGTGATCATGTAAGAATTGTAACTAATTACATGTACAACTCACTGAGCATAATTTACAGTTATAACAATCAATTATTGCACCACAGGTACACATTAGCATCGACAGCATCAGTGTGAATTCTGCTGGTCATCATGTGAATGGAGTTGTGATCCATTGGCGTGAGTACACATTTTAACATTCCCCCTCAAACTGGAGTTCATTCTTTAACTCCAAGTTTGTCCTTTAGAAATATAAACCTGGTTTGTGAGAGGGGCTTGGTTAGAAGTTCAACAGTTTGATCAGATGAAGGAACATATTGAATGTTCAGCTTTTCTTCAAGAACTTTGTCCCTGAAAAAATGTATATCCAACTCAATGTGTTTGGTTCGGGCATGGTACACTAGATTTGAAGCTAAAGCTCTTGCACTAAGATTGTCACACCAGAGTATAGGAGGTGAAACAAAATGTAATTTGATTTCCTTGAGCAGTGATTCAATCCAGGTTATTTCAGCTAATGCTTGTGCTAAGGTTCTATACTCCGACTCAGTGCTGGACCTAGCTACAATATGTTGTTTCTTTGAAGACCAGGCCACCAATGTGTCTCCCAAGTAGATGCAATAACCAGCTGTTGACCTTCTATCATCAGGGCACGATGCCCAATCTGCATTAGCAAAGCCAGTGATATGAGTTCTATCAATCTTTTTAATCCATAACCCTTGCTCAATTGTCCCTTTCAGATACTTGAAAATTCTTTTAACTGACTTCCAATGAACATCTGAAGGTGCTTGCAAGAATTAAGTTATTTTGTTAACTGCAAAAGTTATATCAGGCCGTGTGTGAGCTAAGTATTGCAGTCCACCTATAGCACTTCTATATAGGGAAGGATCTTCCATTTTTACACCTTCACTTTTGAAGATATTCTTCCTTACTATCATAGGTGTTGCACACGGTTTGACATATTCAAGATTAAATCATTTCAATTGGTCTCTTGTGTACTTGACTTGAGTTAGGTGCATGCCTGATTCTCCTCTTCTAACCTCAATTCCCAAAAAAATGATGTAACTCACCCATATCTTTAAGAGCAAATTTTGCATTTAAATTGTCAATGAAATCCTGCAGCACTTTCTGATCATTGCATGCAACCATTATATCATCAACATATACCAAAGCAAATATTACTTTCTTTTGATTCAAGTAAAAGTACAGGGAGCTATCTACCTTTGACTTTGAAAAATTCTAGTCCAATAGGGTTTTCTCCAGCTTCTCATACCATGCTCTAGGTGTTTGCTTGAGTCCGTAGAGTGCTCTTTTAAGTTTACAGACAAAAGTAGGTTTTCCATTGTCAATGAAACCTTCTGACTGCCTCATATAGACCTTTTCTTCAAGTTTCCCGTTCAAGAAAGTATTGTTGATGTCACCTTGTCTGATGCTCCAATTCTTAGAGATTGCAAGAGTAATGATTATTCTTAGAGTTGAGGCCTTGGTGACTGGGCTGAAGGGTTCATGAAAATCCACACCTGAGGTTTGCAAGAATCATTTGGCAACAAGTCTTGCTTTGTGCTTCAAGGGGGGCACAATTGAACTTGCAAATAAGTTGGGAGAAATTTTCCAATCGAAAATTTATGTCCAAAAAAATTATACTCCATGTAATTTTACATCCTAAAATTTACACGGGATATGACTTTTTCGGATGTAAAATTTCGAAATTTTTTTATATCATATTCCATATAAAATTTTCTAATAAAATGATGAAAATTATATTGAGAAATTTGTATCGCAAAAATAATAAACGTTAATGAAATAATTGAATTTAAAAAAAATACGAGTTAAACGTCTTTTTTTAAGACTCACGTTTAACATATTTTTAACTATTTTCGAAATCTATTTGGACTATTTGATATGCCCATAATATAGTTCTCGAAATAAGTTTTGAAATGATATAAGCAATTTTTAGATTCGATTAGCGTACGATCGTCGAAGAATTTTTAAAATTAGTATGTTATCGAAATTCAAATTTATTGTGATTTTACCCATGTTTGGTGGATATTAAAATCAAATTTTTAGTAAATTTTGATAAAAGTCAAACAGTTATGGATTCCATGAAATATGTTATCAAAATTAATTGTTAACTTTGATTTAAATTAAAATTTAGATTTCAATCTTGCCTCCCCAAAACCCCCTATGTCCGCCCATGGTGGTACAAGTTCCCATGTCTTATTTCTCATCAATGCTTTGTATTCATCCTCCATTGCTTCTTTCCAACTTCTGTTTGACAGAGCCTCAGCAACATTGTTAGTTTCTAGTTTGTTCAACAACCGAGTTCCTCTGTTCTGCCTTTCTTAAATACATCTCATCATTCACTTCAGTTTGATCTATTTGAGCACTTGATGTTCCTTCTTGAGTTTTAATGGAAGCACTTTCGGTATTAGTCACAGCATTTTCATTTTCAGTTTCCTCAGTCATCACATTTTTAGTCAATTTTGGTTGATCAGGACTATGAGATGTTATTGTTGGAGCTGCATCAGAATGAACTTTATAAGTTGAGCAAGTTGGGCTGTAGTTTATAGGAGTATAACATAGCAGATGATGGATGGCAACTTCTGAATTCTGAGAGTTGTTTCTTTTATTGAATAGCTAGACTGAAATGGGAATTCACTTTCATTAAAGACTACATGCCTGGATATGTATACTCTTCCTGTTTGACTAAGACATTGGTATCATTTGTGAGAGTTACTGAAGCCAAGAAACATTAACTTTGTGGAGTGAAAATTGAACTTATGTTCTTGATATGGTCTGAGATAAGGAAACCAGGCACAACCAAACGTTTTGAGTGACTTATAATCTATTTGTTCATTGTTCAGGACTTGACATGGTGCTTTCATTTCAAGAGCATGTGTGGGTAATCTATTGATAAAAAATGTGGCTGTGTGAAAGGCTTCCCACCAATAGTATAGAGGCATGGTTACTTGAGCAAGAAGGGTTAAACTAGTTTCTGTTATATGCCCATGTTTTCTCTCGGCTCTCCCATTCTAAGTTGAAGTGTGTGGACAAGATAAACCCATATCAATCCCAGATTTTAAGGCTAAGTCAGTGAAAGCTCTGAATTTACCTCCCCAATCAGATTGGAGAATTTTGATTTTCCTACCAAATTTATTTTCAACTAAATTTTTGAATTGAATGAATAGATTCAAAGTATCAGGTTTATTTTTCATAGGATATATCAATGTATATCTACTATAGTCATCAATGAAGATGATGTAATATCTAAAACCTGAAGTTGAGTTTATGGGTGCAGGACCCCAAACGTCTGAGTGTGATTAAGTCAAGAGGAACAAGGGCATGTGAATAAGATATTTGAATGGCAAAAGAATGTGATTTACCAAGTTGGCAAGTATCACAAAAATGATTGATTTCATTAGCATTGAGTTTTTCATTACAATGTTTGAGTACTTATGACATCACAGATGTTGTAGGATGTCCAAGTCTCATATGCTACTGTTTCAGTTTGAACTCATTTCAGTGATATTTTTGGACATTGTAGGAGACACATTGGACTTAGCAACAAATGTTGTAGGATTCAACTTATTGAAATGGATTGACTATTGATAGGTAAACCTTTTTGCTTGATTTGGATGCTCAACTTGATAAAGTCCATCCTTAAGCTTCCCTTCCAGCAACACGTCCTTCGTTTGTTTGTCCTTTACAACACAGAAATCATAGTGAAATTCCATGAATACACTATTATCAAATGTTAATTGGGATACACTTATCAGATTTTTCTTAATTAAGGGCACTAGCAGTACATTACTGAGAACCAGTGACTTGTCATTCAGTGTGCTTAAGTGATTGGTACTAATATGCGAAATGTGCAATTTATTACCATTACCAACAATGAGTTTCTCATTACCACCATATTCATGTGCCCGAGACAAGTTCTTTCTCTCAGTTGTTACATGGTTGCTAGCTTCTGAATCTGCAAACCAAGATGGATCTACAACAGTGCTAGAAGAAGCTATAAGGGCTGCTGGTTTTGAGAAGTTGTTTTGATGGTGCTGATTAGGTCTTGTACCCATATACCTTTCATCATAGCGGTTGAAGCACTTGTCAGCTGAATGATTGTTCATTTATTGTTGTAGTTTCTTCCTCCAAACTAAAATCTACCTCCTCTGTTGGTATTTGATTTGTTCACTAAATTTGCTGAAGTGTGACTTAAATTAACTGAGGCTAAGTTGTTTTTCACAACATTAAGGTGCTCAATTCAACTCTTAAAGGTCATCAGTACAGATTACAACTCATGCCAAGAGATGGATTCTCTACTGTTGATTTAAACAACTATGGGTGTGTACTCTTCATCAAGTCCAGCAAGCACTTGTGTAGCAAGATCATTGTAAAGGATGTTCTTTCCTGCAATTTCTAGGTTGTCTGCTAGTTGATTGATTATATTTAAGTGCTGATCAATGCTCATCAAGCCATTCCTTGTCCTTTGAAGTTCACTTATGAGAAATGTGTCTCTCGACTTATTCATCACCCCAAAGTTTCCTTGGACAACATTACATAGGTTGTGAGATGTTGTGGATCCCATCACTCTCATGGCAATCTCGACAGTCATAGAAGAGTAGAGCCAACCAATCAGTAGCTGATCTGTGGACATCCATTTCCCATACTTAGTGTTTGGTGTACAACGATAACACCAGCATGACCTATAGTTTGTACTGCTAGAAACTCAGTTGGACAGACCATCTTTCCTGTGATGAATCCTTCAAAGTTGTGCCCCTTGATGATGGGCATAATCATGTTTTTCCATAGCAGAAAATTATTTATATCAAGTTTCACTGGAGGTACTTGAGTAAGGCTTATACCAAACATTGGTGTCTGATTTCCTCCCAACACTGAAGGCACATCGTGCTTGATTCTGTCTGGGCTAATTACGTGCTAACATTGGATTCGGTGTTAGCCATTAAATGGCTCTGATACCAAGTTAAACTTTGTTAAGAATTGATAAAGCTGAAATTGGCAAGGATAAAGAGAGCTTAAAGGTAAATTGAATAATTATCTTTCACTAGCAAATAATTATATGAATGTGATACAATATATACTGATATTTTGAGTGGTGAACAAGTAAAAATTGTAACTAATTACATGTGCAATTCACATGAGCGTAGTTTACAGTTATAACAATCAATCATTGCACCATAGGTGCACATTAGCATCAGGCAGCATCAATGTGAATTTTGTCGGTCATCACGTGAAAGAAGTTGTCATCTAATGGTGTGAGTATACATTTTAACAGAGTTTCATTAACAATCCCAGCTCTGAAAATCATAACCCACCAAATCTCTTCATACAACATACAAGTTTCCATTTAATCTAATGGATTTTTAGGTTTCATTGATCATACGATCACCACCAAAAAGGCTGATAATGGTTTGAACATCAGCCCATATAGATGATGGCAATCAAGAGATGCTCATTACATATGTTAGGATAGCTTGTAATTTTGCTTTAATCGATACCTCACTACCACCTTTCGAAAATAAGCCCTAACGCCACCCTTACACCTGAAAGTTCTAAAACTTAGATAAGTTAAAAATAATAATTTGATTTAAATTTTATAACTTTGGAAAGCAGGGAGTCATCCAAGTCTGGTACTGAGTCGAAAAATCAAAAGCAGAGTAGGAACTATAATAAGTTTCTAATGGTTTTGAGTGGTACATACAGATAGTTGTGTTTGTGATGATAATTCAAGTGAATGTGCAATTTAATTAACAGCGTAGAACATAAACAAAAAATATAACGCGCTAAACTCCAAATGAAAACATTCATGGGCCCTCATGCCACGGGTCAAACAATCAAGTAATAATTTGATAAAAAAATACAATAGTATCCAATTTTTGTAATTTCACGAAAGTAACGAAAGAACAATCAAAAGAACTAAGAACAACTCCATTTGTTTTTTCTTCTTTTGACTTGTTGATGTAGTGGAATCAAACATATCGGTCTTTGACTTTATCAGTCTCCCCTATTGTACTCAGTCACAATCACCACTTGGATTAAGAATCCCCGTTCTTAACTTCATGCTGAATAACTCGATCAAAAGATGCTATTTTACTTTAAATACCAACTTGAAGAAAATGTTGACTTTGAACTTTCTATACGGTAATTATCAAAATAAGGAATTAATTCTTACCTAATAATCATCAATAAAAATTGTAAGAGAATTAGTATAAAAATATGCAAAAATATTTTCTAGATTTGTAGTAGGTTAATATGAGGGCAAGTTGATATAAAGAAAGATAATTTTAGTTTTTAACTTATCCTTATATTCTCATGTTAGACAAATTTGAAAGTATTTAGGATGGTATAAAATCTAATTTACATGAGTCATAATTGTATAACAAGAAAACATATCATGTTATATATGAAATACTATAAAAATCGCAGTTTAAACATTCTAATCGAACCACTTAACAGTTTAAACATATCATCTGAAAAATTAATATTATTTTAGTATGTTATTTTCTTATCCCCAATTGAATTTTACCATTACCAAATTTAATTTATTCTATGTATTTCTTTTTTCTTTTTTTTTTCCCCCCTTTATATCAACGGATTAGCAATGGAAGTCTTACCAACAGAATTATCATGTTACTAAATTCGTTCGTAATTTCATTTCATTATTGAAAAATATTTCGTGAGTAATCGGTTAGCATTCCATTGCTATTAGCAACCAACATTGCTGCAGGCAATACTAATTCACACACCCTTATTACAATAATAAATAAAAATTAATTTAAAAGTCATGATCAAATTATCTATCCACCCAGCAAAAATATATAGGATCATTCATATTAAATTATACTCTTTTTCTATCGCCTCACGATCTTTCAATCAAGTTAGAATCTTGGAACAAGATTTTATTTTTTGGGTAAATTTCATGTGCAGCCACTGAACTTTGAGCGAAATCTTAATTGGGTTATCAAAACTTTGATTAGATCAATTTGACAGAATCTGTGAAAAAGGACCAATATTGCACAAAATCAATAGATTGAGGGTGTCAATGCAAATATAGAAGAAGTTGGACCATAGATTATGAATTACCCATGCAAAATTACTTTAACCAGAGGAAACTTTTTTTCTTTTTCTTTTTTTTATGCAATATTTGCTTTAATCGAAATATATAAAGAAAATGGAAAGTCATTTAACCGATCCAATACATTGAACAAGAAGTCTTTTTGTTTTAAAAAAATGTTTGCTATGTAATATTTGATTATGCCGAACATAAAAATATATAGAGAAAATTGTACACTTAGTTTCCAATCTATATTCGAGTAACAAGTTAGTTATCAATATTTAAAAATAAACCAAATTAGTCCATAATCTTTCGTTATAGTTACAAATAGCTCCTCGATGAGAAAACCATCTAGATATGTGCTTATTTTGGATTTGTTTATAAGTTACTGAAATTAGAATCAAATAGAAATGAATTATTGATAAATGGATAGTTGTTGTGGTCCTCCGAAATATTTGGTTGAAATTAAAATTTGACTTTAACATTTAAATTATAACGTGTAATAAGTTTTTTCATACAAGCATTAAGTAATCATATGACCCTTATATCTTTAACTTTAGAATAATGTTATCTAACACCATTAGTGTTAAAACATGAGTTTAGGTGGCGTAAAGTTATATGCTCAATGAAGGACAGATTTAAGTGATTCATTTAATTACATCTCTCATTTATGAGTAATGCTATTTAGTACAATTGGTGTTTAACACCAATTTAGATGACAACACAATAAACAGTAAATTACATGTTCAATTAAATATAATGAATTATACAAATTTAGTAAGATATATAATATGTTGATATTTAAATTGATGTTCAACACCACTGGTATTAGATAGTATTATCCCTCGTTTAGTATTACATTTGTGCTGCCTAAATTGATATTTTAATACCAGTAGTGCTAAATTGCATTACTTTTAACTTTATGAAGCTTTTAAATTTTGATTTCAACTTAGGTTAGAAACACACGACAATTTAACAGAGATTTTGTATGCTTTTGTTGTGGAGGACTAATTATTAAGAGCTTGTTTGGTAAAGATTAAAATCGGATTAAAATTGAAAAATTAGCCGTTATTGTTGACTTTTATTAGACGAGTGGGACCCAATAACGACTATATTTTCAATTTTAATTGCTACCAAACAAGCTCTAAAGGTCGAGAACTAAGTCACTCATTTTTAAAATGTTTAAGATTACTTGCCACTCAAAGAATAGATTGAGAACCAATGCTGCAAAATTTCCAAATAATATAATTTTCGACTTTTTTTTGTTTGTTTATAATTAATTCTGTAACGTAAGTTCATCTACCAAAACCACCTATGTACAGCGAATGAGATTTTCATTTCTCTCTCTCTCTCTCTGTGTCTCTCTTCAGACATCCGCCTTTGGCCTTTTCGAAATCTTTTTCTTACAAATAAAACAAAAGCAACCGCACACTCCATTTCAGTTTCAGTCTCCTATTTCTACCCCAAAACTCCCATGCCCAACTTTCATACACTCTATTGAGACCTTAATCAAGAAAACCCAACAAGAAATTGAACAACCCAGTAAAAATTAATGCCAGAAATCGAATTAGAATCCCGAGAACAGCAAGACCCAGTAGAAATGTTCATGACTTTAGACAACTGGCCGACGCCAACTCAAAATGATGCCATCGATGAGGGTTCCTCTTCCTCCCCTGTCTCAACTTCTACTGACACATACTTGGTGGGTTTCGTGATCGTGAATGTTGTGGGCCTGCAGTATTACCAAGGTAGGATTAGCGGTCGCGAAATGGTGGGTTTAGTCCGTGAGGAATTGAACCCGTATGATGAGAATGCCATTAAAGTTCTCAACACGAGGACGGTGCAGGTGGGTCACATTGAGCGTGGTGCCGCAGCCGTTTTGTCTCCCTTGATCGATGACCATTCGATCACTGTTGAAGGTAATCAATTTAATTTACGAATTTGTAAGTACATGTGATTTGATTTAGGATATGGGTAGGTATGTTTCGATGTGTATATGCACATGTCTAATAGTACAAGTACCGACGGATACGGTCTGAAATCAGGAGAGTAGTATTCTAGTAATTCCTTCAATTTTGATCACATCGAGCTTTAAAAGCTTGTACTTTACTTTGGTCGATGAGTAGCTGGAACTGCTCCTTAGTTTTGGTTACATGTACATATATCCTGAAACATACATATTTGCGCATTTATGCTTGTATCTATTACCGAATGCATATTAGTTTATTTTACAGATGTATAGATTGACACGGACTTAGAGAATGACAGTCGTGAGTGGCGTTCAATGTAGTATTGAAGCTTATGAACTGTGCTTACATGTAGTAAATGAGCCTTAAAATTTTTTTGAAACTTTCTCTGGCTTGATGAAGCTCCATTAGAATTTATGTAGAATGTGGGGTCTAGGATATTACATCAAAAAGGTTTTACCTTGAACTTGCAAGAGCAGACCTGCTCTGAACTGTCATTTCTCTAGTGCTTGGAGCCTTATACAATTTGGTGCACTGACATTGATAATACGTCCTTCTTTTCCTTTTACTTTCAGATTTTGTGAGTTAAAATGCACATATTTGTTCTTTTTAAAAGTTTTGTTTAATTGTAGATCTTTTTGTTCAACTTTAGTTGTTATTACATTACTTAATATTTAATTTCCTTGATTTTATGTTTAACGTTTAATAATGTACTGGGTATGAAACAGGCATCGTGCCAAAGCCACCAGGGAAAGGAAGCAGATTTAAGATTCCCTGTCAAGTTCACATATTTGCTAGGATAGAGGAATTCGAAAGAGTAAAATTGACAATTGCTAGAGGTGGATTACAATTGATTTCGGAAACCAGTGCATCTTTTACATTATCGGAGGCAGTAGCAGTGAAAGAAACAAAAAGTACTTTTGAGGCGAAGAGTGTGGATGAAATGTTCAAAATGCTGGACATGAAAGTTTGTAACAAAGGGACGTTGGAAGCGTTGGAGCCACCAAAAGACGTGATAAAATCAGATCTTTTTTTGCATCAAAAGGAAGGATTAGGCTGGTTGGTTAGCAGGGAGAATTCGTGTGAGCTACCTCCATTTTGGGAAGAAAAAAATGGGGTTTACGTGAATGAGTTGACTAATTACCAAACTGATACAAGACCTGAGCCTATACGAGGTGGCATTTTTGCAGATGACATGGGATTGGGCAAAACTCTCACCTTGCTCTCGTTGATTGCTTTTGATAAACATGCTCATGATGTGCATGCATTTGCTAATACTAGCAACATAGAGGATAAGAAAGATGAGCAATTAGATGAAGAGGAACCCATTGTAATATTTGGTCAAAAGTCAAAGAGGGGAAGAGGGAGCAAAAAGCCTACTAATACGCAGAAAAAACAAAAAATTGACAATCACAATGCCAGCACAAGGGGGAAATCAGTTTTTAGCACAAGGGGGAAATCAGTTTTTACTTCAGATAAATCTTATGATTGTGTGGGGCCGAGAACAACATTGATTGTTTGTCCACCTTCTGTATTTTCATCGTGGATAACGCAGTTGGAAGAGCACACGTTACGGGGCAGTTTGAAGGTGTATATGTATTATGGAGAACGGACTAAAGATGCTAAAGAGCTTCAGAAGTATGATATTGTACTAACAACCTACACTACCTTGTCTTCTGAGGAATCCTGGGAGCAATCTCCTATTAAGAAGATTGAGTGGAGACGAGTTATTTTAGATGAAGCTCATGTGATTAAGAATGTGAATTCTCAACAAAGTCGTGCAGTCACTAATCTGAATGCTAAGCGGAGGTGGGTTGTTACTGGGACACCTGTACAAAATAACTCTTTCGATTTGTTCTCCTTAATGGCATTTTTGAAGTTTGAGCCATTCTCAATTAAAGGCCTCTGGAGTAGTTTGATACAACGCCCACTTGCTCAAGGAGATGAGAAGGGTATCTCTAGGCTGCAGGTCAGGACATCTTACACAATCTCTAGTACTAGAATTGAATATTGGGTCTTCATGTTTTGCTTGTTCGATTTGCCTCTTCCCCTGATTCTCTTACACTTAAATAAGATTAAAATAAATCATTTATTTAATTATTACAATCTAACTTTGATGTAGATGTTCGTTTTTGTGGAGAAATATTATGTTTTCCTAGCCTATAAAGTGTGCTATCTGAGCATTCCCATTGCATGTATGCATTTGACTAGAGCATAAAATGGAAATAATAAATGTATTTTTAACTGAGTATTCATTAGACAGTTCATGATATTGGGATTTAGGATGTTGAAAATTTTCAGTCATTTGTAATAGTTTTAAGAATTGATGGCAGATCATGTTTGAGTGTATCCTCTGCTCAAAATTTGTTTAGTTCATTCATGTCTTGTTTCTCTTACATTAATAAAGTTTATCTATGCTCCTCCTGCCAGAGTAGTTGAATAGTTGCCATATAAGTGAATTCAGTTCTTAAAATAGTTATGTTGTATGGATTATGAAATTATAAACATAAATTAAGACTTATAAGGCTCTAGTACCTTGCTGGATTCAATATATTGAAGAATTTCATTGTGTGGAATATAAATGACAGGAATGAATAAGGTATCTATGGGTGTACCTTACTGGATCTGTGAGAAACCTGAATCCTGAAGCTCTAATTTACCAGCTCACACCAGAAGTATATATTACTTTTTTCTTTGATTTCTGGAGAGATTATTTTTGCATCTGGAGAATGAAAAAGAATGAGCAAAAATTATGAGATATGTTAAGCCCCTATTTGGGCTCTATTAAAAATAGATTTTGGGGGAAAATGTGTTTGGAATAGTGATTTTTTGGAGAATGTGAGGTTGAGAAATAAGTGAGAGTTTGGATTTACGTGTAATATTATTTTATTGGAGAATGTCTGGTTGAAAATAAGGAAGAGAAAAATGCATTTTTTTTCGAAAATGGAGCCCAAACAGGGGCTAAATCAGCTTCTGATAATTTCTTTGGAGTTACAAGTTTGGAGCGTGACGCTTCCTCCATCTCTCTTTCCTTTGTTTTCCAAGTTGTAATTGTAACCCAACTATTAAGAAGTTGTATCTAATGTTATAATGCGACTCCTATTTTCTTTTAGGTTCTAATGGGAACAATGTCTTTGAGGAGAACAAAAGAGAAAGGTTTGGTTTGTTTGCCATCTAAAAGCATAGAGACCTTCTTCGTGAACCTCTCTGAAGAAGAGCGTGAGGTTTATGATCAGATGGAAGGGGAGGCCAAGAATATTGTTCAGGAATACATTTTGGATGACAATGTAATGAGAAACTATTATACTGTGCTCAGCATACTTTTACGACTTCGTCAAATTTGCACGGATATGGCCTTGTGCCCTTCAGATCTTAAAGCTCTACTTCCACCAAGCAAAATTGAAGGTAATTGTTCCATTTGTGTTTTATCCATGTTGCATGCTTCCATTATTAGTTGAATAATTGGAACCAAAACCATCTGCCTTCCATTGTCTTTGCCTTTCTTTGATCTTCCATAACTGCCCTTTCTTTCGATGATTTTACATTTGATCATAAAAGTCGAGGAGGACATTTGAAGTGTACTTCCTAGTATTGTATGAAGCCTATGACAAAAAAAGTTTTGGACGAGGACTGCAATGTCCTTTCTAAGACTGAATGGGAAGCAATAAAAAATTGGTAATACTCGTGGGTCAAATCATTCATTGAAGTGTTAATCTGTGGTTGTTTAACTCTTGAAAATGTAGGAATAGTTAGGAGAGATGTATCTTTGAACTGGAACTTGTTATCATAAACTTGTACAAATGATGTTTGTCGATACTTGATTATGGGAACTTACAATAGAAGTATTCCATGTTTTCGATTATTGGCTACTTTTGAAGGATGCAAAGGGTGGCAATGTTTTCTTGGGGAAAGTAGGAATGGCAACGGAGTTGGTTTGGGCTAGGACCCATTCCTGTCCCGCTAGGGATTTCCCGTCCCTCCCTGCCCCATCCCGCTTATGCAGGAGCAGGGCTGGGAACCCCCTTGGTCCATTTATCCCCGGTTTAACTATTTTTTTAATTTTCATTATTAAATTTTAAATATTAAATTAATTTATTATTATTAAATGTTAAATATATAAAAACTAAATACTTAAATAATTGAAACACTGAAAAAATAAGGCAAAACTACGTTACTTATAAACTTCCATTTTCTAATATGAATAATAGTTTTTCGATGTGGGACAAAATTAAAGCCCAACTAAGCTCCTGTTTGATTCTCTTTAAATTAAAATTCTTTATTTCTATTACTCATTTTTAACTATACATTCACACAGTGAATTATTCTACACGTGAACCTATAACTTTTCCTACTTTTATTAATCACACATTCTCCGAAAAATCACTATTCAAAAATCATTGTTCTCCGATTTCTCTTTATAATGGCTATCAAACAAGGGCTAAAGTCCCAACACAAAGCCTATAAATGCGTTAGAAAGATCCCACGTCCGATTGTTTAAATAAATGTGTTAAAAGAAAAGTCTATAAAATGACTTATTATTAAGCCCTAATTTGGCCCCCAATATTTGAAATTTGAATGGTTGGAATATTAGTATTTTTAGAAAATGTGTGGTTTAAAAAAAAAGGAAAAAGTTTTGGAATTACGTGTAATATTTTTTTATTGGAGAATGTATGGTTGATAAGTAGAGAGAAAAAATGAATTATAATTTTAATTGGGGCCAAACGGGGGCTAAATAAATAATGGGTTTTACCTTTGAATGGGCCATGAATTGGATTGCAGTCTTCTAATTTTTAGTCCATGAGTACAATTTTTGTATTTGTATTTGTATTATAAATATAATGGAATAATTTAAATAAAATATATTTACTGATCATGGCACGGACCATGTCCCGGACCATGTCCCCTGCCTCGGTCCCTGATTAGTTGGAAAATCCTGGCTCCGTTCTGTTCAGATCCCGGCGGGGATCTTGGATTTCTGACCTGTTGCCATCTTCGGAAAAAGGCTTTTCTGTGATAATATTGTCCGTATTTGCATGCTTGATAATCATTTTTATGACAGTTTCATGCTTCTGATTTTGGTGTGATGAACTCATTTACTACGTATATATCTTGTAGTATAACTCTGTACTAACCGAGTTTTGGCAGATGTGAAGAACAACCCAACATTATTGGAAAAATTGCTATCAGTGTTACAAGATGGGGAAGATTTTGACTGTCCAATTTGCATATCTCCACCTACTAATACTGTCATTACATGTTGTGCTCACATCTTTTGTCGAGCATGCATCCTGAAAACCTTAAAACGTACGAAAGCTTGCTGTCCATTATGCCGCCACTCGCTTTCAGAATCTGACCTCTTTAAAGCCCCTCCAGAATCTTCCAATACTACTACTATAGATTCCTCATTGAGTAAATCATCCAAAGTTGATGCCCTCTTGAAACTTCTATCAGCCTCTAGAGATCAAAGCCCATCTACTAAGTCAGTCATCTTCTCGCAATTTCGGAAAATGCTGCTTTTACTGGAACAGCCTCTCATAGCAGCTGGTTTTAAACTACTCCGGTTGGATGGTTCAATGAGTGCAAAACGAAGAGCACAAGTTATTAAAGAGTTTGGAGTTCCAGCACCAGAAGGGCCAACTATTTTACTTGCGAGTTTAAAAGCTTCAGGTGCAGGAATAAATCTTACTGCTGCTTCTAGAGTATACTTGATGGAGCCATGGTGGAATCCTGCAATCGAGGAACAGGCTATGGACCGAGTCCATCGAATTGGCCAAAAGGATGATGTAAAGATTGTAAGAATGATTGCTCGAGATACCATTGAAGAGAGGATATTGCAGCTTCAAGAGAAGAAGAAAGTGCTTGCAAGGAAAGCTTTTGGCAGGAAGGGCCCAAAAGATCAGAGGGAGATCAGCAGAGATGATCTTCGTGCCTTGATGAACTTGAGTTGCGCTTGCTCTTAAACATCGAAATGCATGTTTCCTATGCCCCCACATTTTCACCATATATGAATCTCTGACTTTTGAAAGTTTCGATAGTTTATCCATCCTTGGGTTGTAATTCTGAAGTTTCTGTCAGATGCAAAATGGAAAACAATGGTGAACAGGATTTATATCCTTGCTGTGGATATATGGTTATATGGTGCTCAATGAAATGCAGACAAGGGTTATTAAAATTATTTTGAGTTTTTGCCATTGATTATAGGATTAAATAGTCAGTTGTTTGGCAATGTTCTTTTGAATGCAGTCTCTGTTGAATATGCTAATCCTGAATCATGAAAACTAGCGATTGGTAGTCATGCTTTGAAGAATACAGCAAATAGATGCAAAGTCCGCACTATACAGTTTTTTTGTAAGATAGTTGTAGCAAGTATTACTTAGCCATTGTAAAAAACTTTTTTTTTTTTTTAAATTCATTTTCAACCACACTTTTGTATAATAAAATTTTTTTCACGTAATTCCAAATTTTTTTCCTATTTTTTAACAATACATTCTCAAAAAATCACTGTTCCAAAATTCATTTTTTGTAAGGAACCTTTTTTAATGGTTGTTAAATAGGGACTCAAGTAAAGATGCCAACTATGCTGTGACAACTTCATCATAAGATGGCCTTTTTTTAAGCATGTTGTGCTAGGCCCATTGTTCTAAAAAGCTCGTCTAGGCACCGTCTAGGCCTAAAGTTTGGACAAAACGTCTCGTTTCGCACCTAAACAATTTTTTTTCCCAATTCCTATATGATTGAATTTTTTTCATTCCTTTCTTTCTTCTTTCGTCTAACCATAGCAGTGGGCTGCACTTGGCTGTAGCCCATTGTTGCCCAAGTCCAGATCCACTAAAAATGGTATATTTAGATGAAAATTAGTTTTAACTTTAATCTATAGCCGACTAACAATCCATATCACTTGGCTCGCCCAATCAATTCTTAAGCTAATTATTTGTTGAGGAAATTACACCTACACCTGCTTTTAGATTTCCAATTTCACAAATAAGGTTACAAGTTTAACATTTCAAAAATCAGGTTTTAATTAAAAATTTAAAAACATTTTTTTTTATATAATTAATCTAATCAAACCCTAGGAACAAACCCTCCCCATTCTCTCCCCCATTTCTACCCGTCACCGCCACTCACCATCCCCATTCTCTCCCCAATTTCTACCCGTCGCCGCCACTCCGAGAGTATCTCCACCCGTCCCCGCCTCCACTTCCCTCTCTCAACCCATCGCCGACTATACCCATCGCCGCCTCCACTCCCCTCTACCATCTGCACCGTTCTTCCCTCTCTCACATTCGGCGAAGTAGCCCCCACATCGCCACTGGAGATCTTGTCTGTAAAGAGCTCTCCGCCGCCTCTAGGATCTGTAGTTTTGTTTTGTACGGTGAAGGGGCGATCTGTAGTTTTGCTTCCCGGGTGATCTGTAGTTTTGTTTTTTTTTTTTTTTTTTGTTGTTGGATGGGTGTTGGTGATAGTGGTGGTGTGGTGGTTGTAGTGGTGTTTGGGTGGTGCGGCTGCTGCGTGTGTCGTGCGTCGTCCGATGTTTTCAGTTGTGGTTGGCCACTGTGTTTTTACTGGTGAAGTGGAGTCGGGTTTTTGGGCTGTGTTTTCAGTTGTGGATGGGCTCTGTGGGTGGTGATTGCGTGGTGGCACAGTGAAGGTGGTGGTGGGACGGTTTGGTGTAGTGGTGGAGGTGGTTGGGTGAGTTTTGTTGGGTGTGCAGTTTGGGTGGGTGTTCGTGGGTGCCATGGTTAGGTGTCAGGTGCGTGAGGCGGCGGTATGATTGTGGTGTACTGTGGTCGTGTTGGCGGTGGTGGTTTTGGAGGTGGTGGTCTTGGCGAAGTGTTGGTCACAAATGATTCGGGGGTGGTCACAAATTGATTAGGTTGTTTCTGACCAAGAATTTGGTTAGTTTGCGACTTACAAATTGATTAATGGGATGTTTGTGATCGTAAATAAATATTGTGACTTACAAATTTTGTGATTTGTGATCGATGAACAAATTGTGACTTTTAAATTTTTAAGTTGTGACCGATGAACAAATTGTGACATATGAAATTTTTGAATTGTGATCTAAAAAAATTCGAATTATGACTAAATTGTATATATCTGTGACCGTTATATATTTATTAATAAAACATATAATTAATTAATTAATTCATAGATAAATTTAAATAAAAACCTGATTTTTGAAATTTAAAATATCTAACCTTAATTTTGAAATGTGTATAAGTAAAAGCAGGATTTATGTATTCTTCCCTTATTTGTTTTAACTTTAGGCCCAATTATTGTTTGACTATAGGCCCAATTTTTAAAAAGAAATTGATTAATACACTTAAACCAAATTAAAGAGGTAATTATAAAAAACCAGAAGTTTAGTTTCAAGTTTATAAAAATTAGGTTTTAACTTTATTTAATAAAAAATCAGGTTTTATAATATTTAATTAATAGTGTTATTATAAAATTAAAATAACATATATGGGTATCTAACCCCCACCAAATATAAAACCTAAATCTATCTAAATCCTAACCTATACAATTCATTTCTCTCCTCCCACCATGTCTACCGCCTCCATTGCCACCTCTCTCCACCACCGTCGCCGACGCCGCCGCCTCCTCCTCCTCCCTTCTCCTCTCCTCTCCCTTCCCTTCCCTTTCCTTCCCTTCCCCATCCCTCACTCCCTCTACTACGAATCGCAGTCGCCCGCCGCCATCGCCTCATCCTCCTCCTCCATTTTCCTCTCCCTCCCCCTCCCTCACTCCCTCTGCTGCGTGACGCTACTGCCGTTTAGCAGCGTTGTTGTGACGCTGCTGCGACAGTGACGCTGATGAACGGCAGCAGCGTCCCCCCTTTCCCCTTCACCCTCCCTCTCCCTCGCCCTCGCCCTCCCCTCGTGTTGCTATTGGTCAGGTTCTTCTTTCTATTCGCTGCAAAGATTACAACAGCCACAACTCCTAGGAAGCATTGCGCCGTGCTAAGTTCAAATTCTCTGGCCGTCAAAAGATTATTGTCAGCAGGAAATGGGGGTTCACTAAACACAACCGCACCGATTACCCGAAGTGGAAATCTGAGAATTGTATCATGTCTGGTGGTGTAAATGCTAAGCTTTTGGGATGTCATGGGCCACTAGCTCAGCGTCAACCAGGAAGAGCATTTTTATCTCTGGCTGAATCTGCCTAGGATTTTTATATATGTGATGATAAGCTCCATCTAGCACATTTAGTTTTTGAGTTCCGCTGTTCTATGACTTGACTGCCTAATTTTTTAAATATTTTTTCATGTTTTTGGTTCTTTTTGGTGTCTGTGACCTAGCGATTGTGATTTTTTTAGTATCTGTGACCTAGTTTAAAATTGATAATTTGTAACTAAAAAAATAGTCTGTGATCTCAAAATAATATGTGACCTATAAAATTTTAGATCCGTGACCTCGAAATAATCTGTGACCTACAAAATTTTTTATCTGTGACCTGAAAATAATACGTGACCTACAAAAAATTTTATCTGTGACCTCAAAATAATCCGTGACCTACAAAATTTTTGATCTGTGAGCTCGAAAAAGTCGCCGGAGTGGTCGCCGGTTATCGGAGTAGTCGTCGGAGCAGAGGTGGCAGTGGGATAGGTTAATTATATTATATTACAGTTTAATATTTAATTTAATATAATAAAACCGGTAGAGCCAAAACAGAAATTAAAAGAAAAAAAATATCTAATTTTTTCACTTTTCACATTCTCATTTTTGCAAAAACGTTAAATGTATCGATTGAATTTATTAAACAAATATGAATTGAATGCAAGATTAAAATAAGATTTGAATTCGTATATGTAAATTTTCAAAAACAAATGTATGCATCTAATTAATTGCTCCACTAAGATACTGCGACTTTTTCAGATAATGTCACTTTTTCAGATTGTCATTTTTTCACATTTTCATTTTCGCAAATACCTTGGATGCATTAATTGAATTGATTACAAAAATATGAATTGAATGCAAGATTAAAATAATGTTTGAATTCGTATATTTTAATTTTAAAAAACACACATATACATATCTAGTTAATTTCTTCAATTAAATACTGCGACTTTTTCATAGAAAAGTGACAGAGTATCACTTTTTCACACTCTCATTTTCGCAACTCTTTGGATGCATCAATTGAATTGATTCAAATAAATATGAATTACCTGCAAGATTTAAAGAAGATTTCAATTAGTATATTTAAATTTCCAAACATAGAAAATGTCGCAGATTTTCATATGTGTTAATATAAAATAAGGTTTAAATTCATATATTAAATTTTCAAAAATGCACACATATACATCTAGTTTATTGCTCCAATAAGATACTGTAACTTATTTTTTAGAGGAAAGTGACAGAATGCGATTTTTTCATAGAAAGGTGACAGAATTCAAATTTTCATTGAGTAAACACCTTACATGCATCAATATAATAGATTAAAAGTTTTCTTTTTCATACGTAGTAACATAAAACAGTGCTTGAATTCGTACATTCAAACTTCTAAAACACACATGTATGCATCTAGTTAATGTTTCAATGAGATATTGCAACTTTTTTTAAAAACAAAATGACAAAATGTTATTTTTTCATAGAAAATTGACAAAAAAAAAAAAAAAAAAGTGATGGAATTCACATTCTCCTTGTGTCAAGCACCTTGCTTGCATCAATGATTTAATTGATTCAAAATTTTCTTTTTCATATGTATTATCATAAAACAGGATTTGAATTGGTGTGTTCAAATTTTCAAAAATGCATGTGTATACATCTAATTAATTGCTCCAATGATATAATGTAAATTTTTTCTTTTTTAAAGTGACAAAATATTATTTTTTCATAAAAAAAAAGTGACAGAATTCACATTCTCCTTATGTCAAACATCTTGCATGTATCAATTATTTAATTGATTCAAAATTTTATTTTTCATATGTATTATCATAAAAGAGAACTTGAATTAATATGTTCAAATTTTTAAAAATGCGCACGTATGCATCTAGTTAATTGCTCAAATGATATAGAATAACTTTTTCTTCTTCTTCTTTTTTTTTGTTATTTAGAAAAGTGACGGAATTCACATTCTTCTTTTCTCAAACACCTTGCATGCATTAATGATTTAATTGATTTAAAGTTAATTTTTCATATGTATTGACATAATTCATTTCCCTTGAAGTTCAACAATGTTATTTTCAAACATGTTTCCGATCAGAACAACAAAATATTCCAAAAGAAACTTCATAAATACTAATTATTTAACTGAAAATTGATAATTACGTTTGTTACTTTCATAATCTATGCAAATAGAATACTAAACAAATTTAAAATAACAAAATTGAGGAACTATTTATACAAGGAGCCAAAAACATTAAAAAAAAACATGTAATTTTGTTTTTGTATTACAAAAAGATTTTCTCGATCTTTTCCGAAGCTTTCAATATTGAAGTAGCCTTGATCTTTTTCAAACTTTGAATAAAGAACGAATTTGTGGAATATTTCTTCTTTCTTCTTCCAATTTTTCCTTGATTTTTCCATTTTGGTACCTAATGACTAGTTAATCCAACTTTATCATATTTTTCAAAACTACCCCAAAATATAAGGTATTTGTGTAAGTACCCCATTTTTAAAACTAACCTGTTTAACTTTTAGTTCATAGTCCATACCACTTGATTTGATTCCTTTATTTCTTCTTTCTTTAAAACTTGACAACAGGGACATGAAACTTTTGAAAATTAAATTGAAAAAATTCACAAATCTTTAAACCCTAAATATTTTCACCCACCAATCTATAAACCTTGAATAGGCCTTCATCTTCCAATCTTGATTTGGAAATTGAATCATTTGATTCTAATAAATGGGACCCAAGAAAATAAAAAAGCAAATATGTGAACATTTATTTAATGAACACAATCAGATTAGGCGGGTTTATCTAAAGGCAGGACCTTATCAACCAAAATTTTTGGAGTATCACATCAAAGAATGTGGAAAACAGAAACATAGAATCTATGATAGGTAATATTATATTACGACTTTTTTTTGTTATATATGAATTTTATTCGTACATTAAATTTAAAATCTTTTTTTTGCCTCCTGTAACGTTAATTTCTAGCTCTGCCCTGCATCTAATCTAGATGCATTTTATTAGTTTTTTATTTTTTTCCTTTTTAAAAGTATTTTATTTGACTTTAACTTATTAATTTTTTTATTTTAAAAAAATACTTTTCATTTGACTTTAATTTTAAGTTTTTAAAAGATTTTATCTATACAAAAGTAAAAAATGACTTTAGCTAAATAGTTAAATAAGATTTAAATTACGGTACTATTTATATTACGTAATTATGATTTGGAGACTCGTTATTTTGTTGCAAACTCCAAAAGAATGTATGAAATTTTTATAAATCTATTAAGTATGATTTGTCTAGTTGAAAATTGAAATTATGAAAAATATTCTAATTTTTGCATTTCGAAAACTTGAAAATTGTATAATTGATTAATGCAAGGAATTATTAAGTAAATATATTATTTTATAAATTTAGATATTTTATATGTATTATTTTAATTATTAAATGATTTTAAAATGATTAAAAATTTAAACTAATATTAAAAATAAGAAAACAATTTTTTTCGCCTAATCCTCGCTTAGGTTCACTTAAACTTGTAAAGATTGAAGTTTTGCATCTACGACTAGCTACGCTTTACGCTTTTTAGAATACTGACTAGGCCAAATATGCCTAAAATTACATGGACCCTGGTGTTGCCCATTTGCTTGGCCAAGTATGCTGTGTTAGAAAATTGATTATCGTTTGAAGATTAAAATTCGAATAGATTATGCCATTATCTGGCATGTTGAGAACCTTTTTTTGAACCGTTGAGAACCTTATTTTGGATCGTTGGTTTAGGGTTAGACATTTTTAGACATTTTTTTGGAAAAATGTCTGATAATCTTCATACCACAATCAGGCATTTACACTACACTTCCCCAATTTGTCATTCTCAATTTATGCCTCAACCACCCATTTCCATTCTCCTCCCACAGCAGGTTGTCTGATTTTCCACAGCCTGCCGCGAAGTGAGGTTTCCTGATCCGACTGCGAAGGAATTCCTCCATTCGAAGGTTTGTCGACCCCATCATAATAGACACCTTTCATCTACACACAGTCGTGCATCGTCAATGAGAGTACACATCCCAAGGCAGTCGTCAAAAAGCTTGGTCTGCCCGTTCAACACCGCCCACGTACCATGGATATGTGTTTCCCTAATGTAAGTGCCCACAATTTCTTCATTTTTTGTAGGAGTCTGTCGGCATGACTCATTAGAACATAGTCCCCAATTATGAACATTGATTTTCTGTGTTTTGTCGCAAATGGGTTACAATCCACATTTCTCCACCTCTTACCCTCATCCAAGTAAGACCCAATCATCGGCCCGAAAGAATGCGCAATGGAATCCGCACAAGAATCGAATTTTCATTGCCGCCTACAAGGCATAACGGAAAGTGCTTCACAAAAAACGGATGAGATATACCCATTCACTTATTTAACTCCAACAACGGCTACGATTGGAACAAGCAGCAGTTGAAGAATCATTATGATGCTCTTTGACAAGAACATAAATGATTGGAGGAGTTGTTGAATTGCACTGGTGTCGAATACAACTCCACAATGGGAAGAATTGTTGCCTCGAATGAGTGGTGGGTTCGAAAGATTAAAGTACACTACTTTCATAATATATCTATCGTAAAACTTTAGGATTTCTTCAGTATTTGTGTATGTGCTCCTGTTGGTTACACGGATGGCAATATTAGGAGGTGAAAGTTTTTTGATGGGGTTGTTGAATTAGACTCGTCCTTGTATTTTTATCATTTATCAGAATAATCTTTCCACAATCTTGTTAATTGTGGTAGGTGGTAGGTATTCTCGTGTCTCCATTCTTCGAACCAGAAGTCTAGTGGATGTTAATGCATTTTTAGCCGCTACAAGTCTTTAAAATTAAGGTGCATAATCTCCATTAATGGATAAGCAATTGGCATTCCACCAGTGGTGCTTCCACCTTTGCCTCGGGTCAATAGAAATGCAATTTATCATAACCTATTTTTTCTGGTTCCTTTTCTGCGTTGTGGTATTTATCTGATGCAAGAAGACAAGTGCAACCATACACAGCACATCCATAATAAAGTATTACATATTACAAATGGATTTAGAATCCACAGACTATTTTTCTATTTTCATTATTAATACAAGCTGAATTGAACATATTAATTACTGAAATAATGGTCTGCCCATGGTGCGTAGATGGTTAGAAAGATTAACGTTTTTAATTCATTTTTGTCCTTTGGAACAGGAGGACAAAGACTACAAAGATTTCAAAGACAAAGACTGCAGAGAGATATACAGTTACAGGGTTCTGTTTGGAAACACGTTCGACAGGGAGAAGTACGCTCTCATACTGATAAAGCTATGCAGAACTAGATTCGCCATATTCAAAGATAGTAGATACGAAGACTAACGCGACACTAATTTAGTTGGCGAGGAGAGTAGTGGCTCAAGTGACGAGGTTGAGAAAACTGATAAGGCTGCATCGAGCATGGACATCTCCAGGCTGCGAAGTGGAGACAAATGTAAGACTGTAGCCAAGAAGAAAAAAGAGAAGAGAACAAAAATATTCCTGTGGGAATTATCATACTTTGTTGATCGAACTACCTCTACCAGTGAGAAAGTAGCAACCAAAATCGACTACTTGGTTGGTCTCGATGTGTCGGATGCGAAAACTGTCGACCTATGATTTAATATAACTTCATTTGTTTTGATTATAACAAACAAGATACTTATGTTTCTAACAAGTCTTGCTTCTTGAGTTTTTCATGTATAAATCTTCCTAAGCATTTAAAGGCTCAAATCGTCATCCATTGAAGAACAAGCAATCAAAAGAGACTCGAAGAAAACAAAAACTTTGAAGATTAGAGTTTATAAGTTCTTTATTGAAACTTCAATTTATATGTAAAGGTATCAACTCATCGATCTTTAGCAAGTATATAAAGCTCAAATTATTTCTATAATTCATCACTTGCATAAAAATGTCTTTGATTCATAATATGAAATAAATTTTGAAAAAATGAATATTTTGATATAAAAATTAATTTCCAAAATTTGTATACTTCGGTCGATCGACCGAACTTCTGTTCGATCGAAATAACAGAACAACTCAGCCGAAATTCCAACGGTTTAAAATATATAATGGCTATATTCACCATTTCGGTAGACCGAAATGCTCAACCAAAAGTTACTGATTTTCAAACATTTTGATCAATAAATAGCTCACTACTTTGTATTCAATTTCAACAACTTATAATAGCAATCAAAAGATACAATTTATTGAAAATCATTGAACTTACTTGATTTTATATTCCATTTTATTTATTACAAAGAATCTATTGATTGACCAAATTAGTCTTACATTTTTCATCAAGAATTCTATTTTGCGAGGAAAACTTCTCAATCTCATCAATTTTGAATTTTTGATAAAGGTTTTCTTTGCCAATACTTATATTGAAGTGCAAATCTCTCTTCACACTTAACTCATATTATTTGTTAAGAGAGATCATAGGTTGAAAACTTTGATACAAAATACAAACTATTTCATTATTCATTATTCATCAAAGTTTACAATATAAACACTTGAGTTTTATTATTTGCTATCTATTGAAGTGTTATCCTACCTCTCTAAATACTTGACTTGATTATATCATTTGTTAAGATAGTTCTTTCAGTTGTAAAATTATCATTTATATTTTGGTGGTTTCGAGAGTCTTGTGAAAATTCGATTGTTGTTAAAGATAGATGCTCATTGTTGTAAGTCATCTAAGGATAGTGCTCCTTGTTGTAAATCACTTGAGGATAAGTGCTCCTTGTTGCAAGTTACTTAAGAATTTGTACTCCTTGCTTGTAAGTTACCACTATAGTACATTTGACATTGCTGTGACGGAGAACTTGGTAATGGGGACGTAGAACACATTGTGTATCGAACCCCATTAAATTTGCTTATCATCTTTACATTATTGTACTATACTTTAAATTGCTATTTACATTATGCTATATCTATTTAAGTGACAATACTTGAATTAAGTTATCGAATTTGTATATTTACTTCTCTTATTACACTTTGCATTTATATCTTGTGTATTAAATAGTTTTGAGACTAGTTGTAGAAAAAGTTTTAAAAATCAATTCACCTCCCTCTTGATTAGTTACTCTTGCGTTATCAAAAACATGCATGAAAGAGTTGTTGGCGACGGGCGACGAACTCAAGAAAAAAACTCACTTGTACTTCTGGACGTATACGTTCCTGTTCCTAAAGCGTAACAGGAAGATACTCGAAATGCAGGACGACGTAAATGAGAGATTCGACTAGGTTGAGTGGAACTAGCAAGAGTACAGGAAAGCGCAACCGCAATGAGAAGTGAGTGCGCGACCAAAATTTTTTTCCCGTTAATGACGTTTGATGTGAAAACTATTGGTGGTTTTTAGTTTTAATTGTGCACATTCGTATATGGCTTGTGTAGTTTATGATTTGGGCTTTATTAGCACTTCTGATTTTTTGCATCCATATTTGTATTGTCACTTTCACTCCATCCATATCTATGTCACTTTAATTGGACTTAGTCAAGTTTTATATTGTATGCTAACCCTCATATTATTGGACTGTATTCAACTTTTCCCAAAATTCATGGTAAAGCAATGATAGCTCACTACTAGACTTACCATCAATAGATTCAAGAATCCTTTTTTTTTTTCTATGAGCCCATCATTTGTATGTTGAAAGTGTTCCATGGACCAACTTCTAGAAAAGGGAACGTATAACCAATCTCTTTTAGCCTAAAAAAAAGTTTGTTAACTTCAAAGTACTTAGGAAACTATTCAGTTACTATGTAGAATAGCACATTTCGATTTGAATGGTGTGTTTATGCCGTACTCTGATTATGAAGACGACCTTGTGGAAAAGGAATTTCTGCAAAAGTTACAAGATGACATCGTCGAGTGGTTTCGATACTATCGAATGTCTTAAATTGATGTGGTAAACTACTATCGCAAGCAGAAACGTCGAATTACTAGATTTCCATTAATAAGAAATGGACAAATGTTCATGCTAGATGCTATGGAAATGTAGTCCCCAACAGTGCTATGCAGAATTTAGAATGTATCCCGCAATGTTGCGAATTTTCACACTTATACTTCGTGATGAGTACGGACTACGCAGTGGCTAGCACGTAAATGTATATGAACAAGTTGGAATATTTCTGTGCATATTAGAGCATGGAAAAAGGCTATAGACAACTTCAAATGCTATTCAATCATTCTTTGGAAACTATTGGACATTACTTCAAGATTGTGCTCTAAGTAGTTGTCGAATTCGCTGCTCATCTAATAAGACCTGATTCAAACTATAATAAAGGTACCGAGCATCACATACCAAATCCAAACAAGCATACATTATTCCAAAACAGTATATGTTCGATTGACGGAACGCATGTCAGAGCTGTCTTGTTGCGGGATAAACGAGTAAATTTTATTGCCGCAAAGGAATTCCAACACAAAATGTTCTTGCGGCATGTGAGTTCAATTTGTGTTTTACATTTGTGCTCGTTGGTACGACGATGAATACTCATGGTTCACACATGTTGGAGCGGGCTATACACAGTCCTGAAATTGATTTTTCGCAATTTGACCCCGAGAAATATAATCTTGTCGACTCGGGATTCGCCCATAGACTTGGGTATATGACTCCATATAAGGGGTCCGATATACTGTATCATTTTTAGCAATTCTATGACGGCGAGACTAGTCACAAACGAAATTATCACAACGTGCGTGAGAAATTGAACTTCAGGCACTCCCCATGCAGAAATGTAATTGAACCTGCATTTGGTGTCTAGAAAAGTCGATGGAAAATACTAGATCGTATGCTAAGTTATAATTTCAAAGTGTAGATTGATATTGTAATAGCAACTATGGGTATTCACAACTTCCTTCGACGGGCAGGAGTTGTCGATGAGGCTTTCACAAGAATGGAGACAAAACTCGGTGTAGCAGAGGTAGAACTGTTAGATGAACATGAAAAGTTGTTGTTGAAATGAATGCACTAGAAATGCAACGAAATGAGTGGGATTGTTTCCGCGATTATTTGGCTCAACATCGATAAGAGTGTGTGCGTATAATAATGCTGGAGAAGAATTATTTTGTTTTTCATTGCACCTTTGCATGACTGTATGCTTGTGAGCAATAGTTGTTGGATGCGAAAAATGGGAAAAAAAAAAGAATAATACATTCGTTTAATAATTGAATTTTTTTTTCATTTTCTCCATGTGTTGGTGGTCCCACAAACTAGATGCTTATCTCTTGGAAAAAATAGGAATAAAAAAGGTTGTAGGAAATCCAAATGGTCAAAGATAATTTGTGGAAAGATAAGGACAAATGAGACCCAAATTTAAACCATATTCATGAGGGACACAATGGTAAATTCAGGTTATTATAAATGAATCACACAATATAGGCCTTCTCAGTAGGCCTTCCTAATGTGACCAAAAAAAAAATCAATTGTGAAGTTCCAAAAATTGCACCCAGACAGGGGCTATATATCTTTGAGGTTATTGAATTTTATTTCTAAATCTTCACACACAGGGTAAGATCAAAACCTTAGAAGAGCTTTTAATGGCCCCCTTCATTTAGATATTCCCTCTTGTTCTCTTTTTTAGGTGTCATCATTTTTTAAAAATTTGAAAGTGGCAAATCCTAATTCTAATAAATATGCACATAAATGACATATTTATAATACTCAATTATGGTTTCATAATTACAAAATTCTCCTTTAGATTTTGTTGTGCAGATCAATCAAGTCCCACACATTAGAGCTAAGAGGGAGACCTAACTGAACTCATAAAACCAAAGCTTCAATAGACTTTTCTAATTTGGTCAACTTTTAATTAATTAAGATACATCTATTAATCTCTGCTCATTCTACGAAAGAGTCAGAATTGCACTCTCGAGTCTAGTGACAGTTATGGAAGGAAATAATGAACCGATAACACTTTCGTCTCCTCCAAAGGCCAATCACACCACTACTAGTAGTCACCGCACTACACTTCCAATGTGGTTGTTGAACACTAGTGCCTCTCAAGGCTCACCATATGACTCAAAATCTCCATCTTTTCAAAATACTATTAAGGACTTGACAACATTATTATCAGTAATGGTACATGATAAAACATCACACTCACACATGAAACTCTATTATTTCTTTTCCATCGAAATCTTTCTCGCTTGCAGAACAGAATTTTACCTATCTTCTTTTTGTGTGAATAATCTAGCAAAGGCTACCCCTACCCCAGACAGAGCAAGAATATTGTCATCCTATGAAATCTTTGTTGATCATTTTACAAAATATACAAGGTTATTCTACATTACTAAGAAATTTGATGTGTTCTAAATATTTCCAAAATTTAGAAACATGGTGAAAAAATATTTAACACAACAAAAAATTTATTCTGATGGAGGCAAAAATTACCAGGGGCTGCTAACCACAGTCCAAACTTGTAGCATTAAAACACCTCATCTCTCCTCCATACATTTCTCAACACATTATATCCGTGAAACGTCATCATTGCCATATCGTGGAAACCAGTCTCACATTTCTCCATAGGGCTTCACTTCCACTCATTTTAGCCCTATGCAATTGCTATAGTCGTTTATCTAACTATTAGACTTTTGACGCCCCGTAATTGACAATAAATCACAATTCGATTGTCTATTTACCACACTTCCAAATTACTTTAAATTATGTGATATGAGGTTTTTTATGCTACCTTTATCTTCGTCCCTATAAACACAAGTTTGAACAACATTAGAAACCTTGCATTTTTATAGAGTACTCTAACCTTCTCAACTCCTATATTTTCTTTGAACCCACCTATAAAAAAACCTTTTTTCATCATGTGCAATATATTGAAGAAAAGCTTCCATCTTTCTCTTCATCACTTGCCCATGCTAAAGTTAATTCACACGCTGTTTCCCAATGGTCAATTCTGTGCCCTTCATCCGAATCCTTCACTTTACCCAATCAAATATATCACTTATTTGCCCCACCAATGGAGTTGCACACTATCCTTCCTCTTCCATTGTAATGTTCATGTTGACGGAATACCCTTGGTTATTCATCGTAACTTGGCACATTCTAACAATGAACTTACTCTACTACCTCAGCCTAGCGTGATTCATCCTCTGTACCTATTATTTCCCTACATATTTCTGCTCCCAACACTCAGTATGACTACACGATCTAAAAACAAAAATTTTAAACCTCTTACAAGTTCTCTTTTGTCACTTCTAAACACCCTTTACCATCCACTGTTGATCCTACATGTCTCTCAAGACCTTCAACATACCCAATGGAGAGCTTCCATGTGTGATGAAATGAATGCTCTCGTTAATATCGGTACATGGGAACTCGCTTCCCTCCAACACAAATGTTGTTAGGTGCAAGTGTATTTTTGAGTGAAACGAAATCCACATGGTAGTATTGCTCACTGAAAAGTTTGTCTTGTCGCTAAGGTGCAAGTGTCCGTTGGGTGCAAGACCTTTAGCCCAATTATTAAGCCTACACCATAAGTATTATTCTTATCCTTTCCTTTTCCAAAGGATGGTTGGCTCATCAACTTGATGTCAATAATGCTTCACCAATGGTCATCTCTCTGAATAGGTTTATATGTTACAACCTTCTAGGTTCTTTTTCGTATGAAAGACCATGAGTTTTGGAATTCTTATTTTTCAATAGGTGTGTCTTTTCATCACAGACTAATTCCAAAGTTAACTCATTTTGTAGGGTTGTACCTTTTGAGACATAACTTTTTAACTACTATATATAGACCCTATGTGTTTGGAATTTTCATTCATGAGTTTCATCCTTACAAATTCACTTCAATGCATATTCACTTCAAAATATTTTTTGCTTTTATTTTGAATCAAGTTTCATATAAAGAGAGTTCAAACACTATTAAGTTCGCCAATTTATGTAATTTGGAGTGCTCCTATTACGGAACGTGATCTTTTATATTGAAAGATGAATGTCCAAAAATCGTTAGCACTCGTGTGGGACATTATTGTTGTTATGTTTTGTGACTCAAATTTCATGTGATTTGAAAGTTTGATTCATGGAAGATACCTAGATAATTTTGATTTAAAAGTTTGATTTGATAAGGGATCAAATTTCATCATGGATTGAGAGTTTGATTAGAAAAAAGACTTTGGAATGGATAAGTGTTTTGGATGCATTAGGACAAAGACAAGACGCTTGGGCGCTGGGAGCGAAAAAGAGAAGCGGAACGATCGGTGCTGGGGCATGTCGTCGGTGTTGGCTGGGCGCTGCGCCACCTGTTCAAGGAGGAATTTCACCACTATTTGTTTTTTGACATGGTTTTATGTTCTACTTTATCCATAATTCCAAAATTTGGCTCATATATATACTCCATAAGGTGTAGGCTCTTCATAAACTTAAAATAACGATTAGATCATTATTGTATATATTAGAAACTTGAGAGAATTGTTTAGATTTAGATTGAGAGAATCAAATCTTATAAAAACAATTTTAGTTCTTTTGGTCTAATAAATTCTCCTATTCTTCCACAAAAATCTTGGTTGTTGTGTAATTTATTAATTTTCATATTATTCATATTATTCTTGCCTTTAATTATTTGGTCAGATTCTCAACAAATTGGTATCAGAACGATTCTAGTATTTGAGTTGGTTTATAACAATTGGTACCAGAGTTAAGGTTTTGTTGGTTCTTGGGAAGGTCGGATTGGTTATTAAAGCGAGGTTTGCACAAGGTTGATTGTTTTAGGGATGACAACTATGAAATTTGAGATTTCACTTTTGAATCATAACAGTAGATTTTCTTTGTGGAGATCAAGATGCGAACATTTCTTGCTCAATTGGATCTTGATGATACTTTGTTGGGGATAAATAGAATGCCGCAACAATGACTGCGGAAGAGAAGCAGCGGAAAGATCGGAAAGCCCTATCATAGATAAATCTTCATCTTTCTAATAAATTCTTCAAGCCATGGTAAATGAGAAAAGTGCCGTTGGGTTATGGTTAAAATTGGAGCAGCTTTGTATGACAAAGAGCTTGGCAAGTAAGTTACACTTGAAGCAACGCTTGTATTCTCATGGATCTTTGGAAGATCATCTATCGGTATTCAAGGAAATCATCACTGATTCCAAGACCATGGAGGTTAAGTATGATGAAGAGAATTTATGGCTAATATTGTTATGTTCATTGTCGTCTTCATATGTGAATTTTAGAGATACCATTCTCTATAGTCGGGATATTCTTACTATTGAAGAAGTATTAATGCGCTTTATTCTAAGGATAAGATGAAACATCTGGTCATCAATTCTAAGACCCAGACGGGGGTCTTGTTGTTCGTGAGAGGAAGAAAGGTGGTCATGGAAGGGGCAGAGTCAAGGATAACAACAATGGTAAATTCGTTGGTATTGCAACAACAAGAGGCACATGAAGAGGGATTGCTATGAGTAACAAAACATGTTTGCTACTATAGATAAGAAGGAATAACTAGAAAATTCCGATAATGTCAATCTTGCAAAAAAAGATAGTGATGGAGATATTTTTACGATTACTGAAGGTGACTCTAAACCTGATGAGGATGGAATTCTTGATTCGGCTTGCACTTTTCATATGTGTTTAAAAAATCGGGATTGGGTTTCTTCATATGAAACAGTTACAAGAAGTTTTGTGATGATGGGAAATAGTGAGCCTTGTAAAATAGTTGGGATTGGTAATGTCAAAATCAAGATGTTTGATGGAACGGTTAGAACACTTGGCCAAGTTCGACATGTTCAAGGTATAAACATGAATGTAATCTCTTTAAATACTCTTGATTCAAAAGGGTATAGGTATACCGGTGGAGGTGGGGTTGTGAGAGTTTGGAAGGGTGCTCGGGTTGTGTTAAGGAGACCGAGAAAGTCCCAGTTATATGTGTTAGAAAGTTCAGTGGTTACTTTGGATGTAGCTGCAGTTGCAGCTTATGGTTCAATAAGAAATAACTCGAGTAGATTTGGTTGTGATAGATGGTGTGCTGTCGCAGACACTTAAAAATAAAACTTTAACTTCTAAAAACAAATGTAGTAGTGGAAAAGATGGTTGATCCCACGAAGAGTGATTAATCTAATTTTATACTGTGCAAATGATAATTGGGGGTTTTGATTATACGCAAACAACTTTAAATATATCAACTAATGAATAACTCAAATTAAAATAATGCAAGTAATCAAAAGAACAAACATTGGTCTAACTCTACATCCACTATTGGAATTTCACGACTGATCATAGGTGCAAATATATATTAATTCTCATTTTAGTATTCACCGTTGGAATTATTTTCTTATTTCTCCTTAATTGTAGTTAATTAGAAAACAAGTGATCCAATTAACCCTAATTACTAAACAACTCAAGACAAGCGCTATGAATTTAATCTAGTAACTGCTTTAATAGTTAGAGAAATCGATGAAACTAAATAACACAATCACAAGCGATTGTATTTAATCTAGTCAAACGTTCTTCCCAAGATTTAATAATTTCTAATTCTACAAATCATTAAACCCTAGTTGCTTCATAAATTAAAGAGATCAAATAATTACGGATTTGATATTTAATTTAGCGATAGATTGCGACAAATAATAAACTAGTAGGTCTCCTAGCAATTAAACACAAAAATCATGAAAATAAGTGCAGATGAGCATTCAATACTCAAAACAAGAATTAAACAATGAAAATAATTTAGATCTCACAGTTGGATTGGTTCTGAGGCCTTAGTTTCCTTCGACCAAATACAAGAATTTAGCTACTCGTGAAGAATTTTAAGAGCAAAAGAGAAAAAAAGGGGGAATAGGGGTGTCTCTATATTTCCTAGACGGTTTTAGGGTTTAAAAAGCATTTTGAAATATGATTCCATAAGTGTTTGAGTCAAATTCGAAAACCAGATTTCGCACACGAAAAATGCTTTATGTGACTGCGTAGAAGAAGTGGATGCGACCGCATATTTGATTTGAACTTGACCCTGAAATTCCCTGAAATAACAGATGCAACTGCATTGTTTTAAAGCTATGCGACTTCATAACTTTATCTACTTTTACCATACATCATTTATTATTTTTTGTCATATCTTTCTCTCCCGATATTCGATTGAAGAGATTCAAGATGCATTGAAAATTTAACTCAATGGGCTAAAAATTGTCCATAAATAAAATATTTCCAGTTCAAATGTTTCCTGTGCCAAAAATGAGTCTTAAACTGAGATTGAAAATTCAAAGCATAACTCTTTCGGTTGGGAGTTGATATGTGATAGTACTTTGACCATATTTCATCTCGTTGGCTTCTTTCCTCATCCAATTGATGTCTAACACTCTCAAATCTTCATTGTGAGGTTCGAAGTAACTTTTGAGTATTTGCATTTCAGTTCCCGAACTTTGTATTTCTTCCATTTTAGTCCTTTTCGTTTGTTTCTTCTAAATTCCACCATATTCATCCAGTTACAGCCTAAATCAAAATATAAGAATACTGAGTATCTTTAGGCATTAATTAATGACAAAAGCATAGGATAAAGGGATGAAAAATATAGCATTTTACATTCTCACCAATAGGGTTGTTCGTGGTGATTCGAACAATAATAATGAGGAATCTTCTAGTAGCTTAGGTGGAACTGGTTATGATCTTGTTAATCATGTTGCTCGTATTGATTCGAGCAGGTTTGGTAACTCAAGTAGAGTTGGTGTTGCTTGTGGTAATTTGAGCAAGTTTGGTGGCCAGATGGAGTTGGAAGTGAACGGGATAATTCAACTAAGAATGTCGCGTAAAGTAGTTCTGACGGTAAGCAAGGTTTAGATTTAGTTTATAATTTCTGAGTATGCTCGGCAGGGGCATGGTGTGCCCAACGGGGGCATGGGGGTATCCGGATGGGATATGGTGTAAGAATTGGAGAATGATTTGATGAGTGAAGACTTCTTGCTTGATATGGAATTTGTGTCAATGTGGAGTTTGTTATGTTTTTTGACTCAAATTTCATGTGATTTGGAAGTTTGATTCATGGAGGAAACTTAAATCATTTTGGTTTAGAAGTCCGATTTGATAATGGATCAAATTTCATCATAGATTAAAAGTTTGATTGAAAAATGGACTTTGGAATGTATAAGGAAGTGTTTTGGACGCATTGGGACCAAGAAGTGGTGCCTAGGCGCTGGGAGCGAAAAAGAGAAGTAGAACGGCTTGCACAGGGGTGTTAATAGAAATTGCCGCGCGCTGCCTATTCATGGAGGAATTTTACCCCTGTTTGGTTTTTTACGCAATCTCCTGTTCTACTTCATCCATAATTCCAAAATTTGGCTCCTATAAATACTTTATAAGGTGTAGGCTCTTCTTAGACTCAAGATAACAATTAAGTCATTGTTGTATATATTAGAAATTTGAGAGGATTGTTTAGATTTATATTGAAAGAATCAAATCTTGTAAAGACAATTTTAGTTTCTTAGTATAATAAATTCTCATTTTCTCCCACAAAAATCTTGGTTATTGTATGATCTATTAATTTTTATATTATTCTTGTCTTTAATCATTTGGTCGGATTCTCAACAAATTGGTATCAAAGCAATTCTGTATCTGAGTTGGTTCATAACAATCGTCTTAAGGAAAAACCAACTCTTGCCCCAACCAAATTCATATTTTTCATTTCTACTTTACATATTTGATTTCAGTAAGTCTAAATTTTATCTGTTTTTATGCACATAAATGTTTAGTTGTTGGAATATAATTGATGTACATTAAGTTTTCCCAACAAAAATCTCATACTTCATTGTTTATTTTTGATAATAGCTCTGTTAATTATTTCTTGGTCCATCTTTGACTTCCATTAAATCAAAACTCATTTTTCTTGAACTCATTATCAATCACACATTTACATAATAAAATATTTTAAATGTAAACTCAATTTTTTTCTACTTTTTAACTATACATTCTTTAAAAAAAAAAAAATCACTGTTCAAAACTCATTTTTTCCAAACAATAAATAAATAAAATCATTTTAATAGAAGAGAATGTAGATGACTAATTAATAACATACAATTATTGAAGCTGTGTCATAGCAATTGTCAACCAAAGATCTTGTTCACTTCCATTAATTTTTGCAGTCGAGTTCATTGTGGGCACATGGATTCTCTCTCTCAACATAAATAAGTTCATGACTTGATAAGTTCAAGATGGTACCACGTCCATTGGTTTCACTCCATACCGTAGTCTCATCGGGGCCATGCTGTACAATTGGCTAAGGTATATTCATCAATCCTCGGTCGCTCTGCATCTCTCCACCTTATAGTGTACACCAATGCCAACTGGGCGATAATCATGATGATTGTACCTCTATTTCTGCATATGTCATCTCTCTCCAATCCTATCTCTTGCCTCTTGGTTATAAAAAGCAAACGGTTGCTCGTCTTCTATTGAAGCTGAATATTGCTCTGTTGCTTCAATGAATGCTGAACTCTCCTAGATTACCAACCTCCTCATTGAACTTGGTGTGCTTGTATCCAAGCTACCCCGCCTTCTTTGTGATATTCTTGGCACCAGCTATGTCCATGTTAATCTAGTGTTCCACTCCCGCATCAAGCATATTGCTCCTAGATTACCAACCTCCTTGTTGGATTCTGTCATCCACGTAGCCAACACAATCACCGTCACACGATTCAGCACAATCACAACGTTTATTTGCTCATATGTTAACCTAAAATAATCAATGTCACAAGATCCAACTAAATCAGGAATGTTGGTCACTGATACCTTAAAACAATATCCTCGACATCCTTAACATAACTCATAATTTTCTTAGCCTATTTCCTATAGCCTAGTTGAGGTTCGTTCAAGCACCAACCCAATAAGCCCATACACAGTAGGTTGCTCATTACATATACATAGGGATTGATACCAACATTGCGGGATCCAACTTTTACAAGAGAATTGGTTTGCTGATATATCAACATTTATATTATTGAGCTTGTTAATATGTACCTCCCACTCTCCAAAAATGGCCAAAATTTCAGAAATGGAAAAAAGCTACAATTCGCATGTTCAACCATTATCATGCGCTCGTAAATCCTTCTAGTCATTTAGAGCTTGTTTGGGAGATATTAAAATCAGATTAAAATTGAAAATATAGCCGTTGGAATTGACTTTTATTAGACGAGTGGGACCAAATAACGGCAATATTTTCAATTTTAATTGAATTTTATTCCTTCCCAAACATGCTCTTAAGCTATTGTCACAATGTGATGGAGTCCCTCAAGAAAGTACAAATTTTTCGCAGGTAAGAATAAAGTACATATCATTCCATCGGCAGGGTAGTAAAAACTGTGCGATCATCGCCATTATAAGGTCATAATCAATATGAAATAGTCTTTCGATTGCCAACAACTTGCTTCAGTATCATATCGGACAATATTATATGGGTTTAGAAACTATGTCAATCCACATATAGTATAACATAAATTTTCTTACTGGGACTGCATAATCAAAATAGTACTCACATTTCACATAATATCACGAGCACGTCAAATGTTGGTTTAACGTTGTTGATCGAAACAATATGTCTTCGTGTGCATATATAAGGTAGGCATTAAATGAAATTTGTAAATTAATTTAGCTAAATAACATGCCCAAAATTTTAATTAAACCATACCACCAAAGTCCATTTAAATCCACAAGCTCTTAAAAGAAAAATTATTCTCAAATTATTTTATCTCATATTCTCTTTTCTTAAAATACACTTTTCAACATTTCCAATATTAATTTTTTCCTAATCCTGAGTAAAACTAATTACTCAGCTAATCTAACATACAAGCAAAACAAAACAGACTCACTTTGTTAAGTAGCTCATCACGAAATTTCACATATAAATTGAACACTCTATAATAGGCTTTCAAATAATGTCATAAATTTTTTTGTTTAACTTGGCTTGTGCTCGACTGGTGTGTATATATGTATGTGTGAATAGTCAACTTCAATGATCACCTATTACCTATAGAACCATGCTACAAGTACATAATCATTTACATAATACATTACATAATTGATATGTGGCGCGCATCCATCGGTAGTTTACAATTTTTGACTTTTCCACACTTCACATACACTGCCTGATTTCTTCCACATGGGCCTATGTAATCAAGTTTAGGGTATGTGCATCTCATGATAGGGAAAGAATAAAATTTGCCCATTAGGATCAATAAGGAACCAAATTGAAAGTTTATTCACGCATACATATAGGTAAGGATAAATCTATATGTACATAATTATTGTACATAATGGATTACATAGGCCCATGTGGAAGAAATCAGGCTGTGTATGTGAAGTATGAAAAAGTTAAAAATTGTAGACTACCGATGGATGCACGCCACATGTCAATTATGTAATGTATTATGTAAATGATTATGTACTTGTAGCATGGTCCTTTTTATAGATGTGCTCTCAAACCATTCATTACTTTCCTCCGTAGGGTAAATCAACGTATCTTAGGCGCCCGAAAGATTCTATCATAGAGGCTGGCGATGGACAATAATTCTCCTCCAAACAAAGCTTACAACTTTCATCATACTGTGCTTTTCGAAGAGAAGTTTTGTTGGATTGAACCAATAAAATTAATTAATTAGACACGTAAAGATTCTCCTGGTTTTTTAGTGTTCTAGCCTTCAAGCTTCCCCTAAATAAATCAACTTCACTAGTTATCTAGATTCTCATATTTAGTGTCCAACTCTTTGTCAAGTTGGTAGTAAGGAATATATTGGTTATCTTCCAATTGGTTGGACCGTAGGTGCGATAATTTACATCATTGGCGAGATCTTTGGTTCAAGTCCAGGATGGCCGCCCAGCTGCGCCATGGAAAATTTACATCTGACTACTTCATGCATGATATGTGTCTTCTATTTCATACACATGCTTTTATATCTATTTTGAACGTTCTTTTGGGGGGGCGGGGGGGGGGTGCGAATATTTATTTGGGGTCCGTTGGGATCTTTTATAGGGTAGCTTCACAACATGATAACTTTTTTTTTCTTTTTGTTATGATTAGTGCAATGCCTTTTTGGAAAGAGTAGTTGGAATTAGATTCCTATAGTTAATACCTAGTTTACACATGTTAGCCAAACTCAATCCACACATTTTTACGCATGAAATCAAGACATATCTAACTAATAACTTATGTATATCAATTCAACTACCCTAGACTATTGTCGCATATTGGTTAAGTGATTGATGCATTTCATCATAGAAATTTTGTATAATATTTACCCTAACTGTACCGACTCAAATATCCTTCAATTATACATTAATTTTCTACCCCTAAACAACCACTAAAAATGGCTATGTGCTCAATGGTAATGTGAGCACGATATGAAAATAAGCACGAGTAGCATCGACTGATCACAAATCATAAATCAACACAATTTCAAAACCTAATCCCATCATTAGACGGCAAGACTATCCAACGAAGTAACACAAACATTTTTTTTTTTTTCATTTTTTTATAATTTTTCTATTTATGGAAAATTTCTATGTAATGTAAAGCAATAAAACAAGCACATAATTGACTCTACCTCAAATTTAAAGTTACATTATTCTTAATGTAAGTACATACATAAGCACATGAAAGATAGCAATACTTCCATGTCATAAGATGATGCTCCTCCTTCTTTAGCACAAATCATGTGGGAGCTTAGGTTAACTTATTTTGATGACCTTGACTCTAAATTAGTTTAAAAATCTTAAAATAAAAATAAGTCATATTCTAAAAATTTAAAAATAAAATGATTAGAAAATTTGGTCGCTTCCCAACAAGAGCTAAAAGTATTAGCTCGACTTTCGCAACAATCACTTTACGGCACTTTGGAGGTGATTTTGCTAAACAAATTATCTTGGGATTGAAAGAACGTCCCTTCAAAAATAGCCTCGAATTAAAAGAATATTCAGTGATAAGTATCTGAGATCGAATTCCTTTGCCTTGTAAATGGCGCCTTCAGATTGAAAGAATATCGGTGTCAAATTTCTAGCCAAAAATATAAAGATTGGAGGAATATCTCTGATTAGAAAGGCTACACAATTATATAGGCATCAGATTTCTTTTGGGTATATGATGCCTCGGTGACCATAGAAGCCCATTTACTCTACTTTAACCTCCGTACTGTACAATACTTCAGAAAAATGGGTTTAGACGTGGAATGGTCTAAACCCAGCATTCCAGAATTTTAGCATTAGTACCCAAAAATAAAAAAAAATCATTTATTTCACATAAATATGAAACTCGAACTCAGGGACTAATGTTACGTACTGAAATCGTTATTGTCTACCAAAATTTCGCATTTGCCACAAAAGGACCTTATTGCAGGCACACACATCTGCATATTTGCACCTAGATTGTCGAGGTACGGGTGAACCAAAAGACGCGTCGATCGTCAAAGCATTATTAAGCAATGAAGCACGTAGAACCATAATACTTGACAAAATATACGATCTAAGGCGTCAGACACTAAAGAACCTGAAAGCCTTGGACTATGCCTCAGATATAGACACAAACGTTAATACGAGTTATGACATAATCAACACAGACTTCAATGCAACAAGCCTAAGCGTGCACATAACGAATCACTTGATAAATATCATAAAAGCATAAAACTCAACAGAATCTTGAAATAATTAATCATTACTTTTAACATAATGACGAGAGAATGTCGACTTATAAAATGACAAATAAAACCCTAAAAACGTTTATAAAAAAGGGCCATTTTTACAACTAAAAAGGATTGAAAATCTAAATTTCAATCTTTCACTCTTCAAAAAAGTCGCTTGATTCAAGACAAAGCTAAAAACTAGCCATCTTGAATATTTAAAATGTTCTCCGATCGAAGGGCAATTTTTGTCAAAACAAATGTGGAAAACTCAATCTTTCTTCTTTCTAAAACCCTGTGGGTCCTAAACAAACACAAAGGGCCATTTTTGCTTTAATTCTTTATTCGAGAATGATCTATCAGTTGAACCAGTGATTCACTTATCAGTTTCTTTGGCCGAGTCAATAATCGGCCTAGATCTCATAACTATAATTAATCTCACTAATCCTATTTTATAAGTTTTTCGCCATTCAAGTTTATAACGTTGTTGATAGACACTTAGCGAAAAATGAGAGCTATAATATAGACATATTGTAAGTGAGGAAACGCATGAAATTTTTTTTTAACCAAATAAAAAATGAAAAAGTGAATTTCCCGAATATTCAAGCAAAGGAGAAATTGTTGGAATACTAAACTCACGTCTCCAGTTCAAGCAGCCAAACAGCAAAATAACTCAGCCAATCAGTTCACCAACAATCACGTGTTCACCAGCAGCTCAACAACAAACCAGCAACTCAGCAAACCAGTCCAGAATTCAGATCCTTTTTCTTACAAATTCAAGCTTATTCTAGATTGTTCTTAGTTTGTTATCTTGTTAGATAGGTTGTTAGTTTTTCTCTATAAATAGATTAGTTGCTTGGTAATTTCCCTAAGCAAGTATGAATAAATAATTTCATCTTCTTCCCTGCATTGAGCAGGTCCTTATCCCCTTTTTTATCCTCTGTTTTTTAGTTCATTCTCTGCTCATTTCCAGCTCCATATCAGAGCTCCCCTCCTTGATTTTATCATGGTATCAGAGCAGGTCTAGATCCTTGCATTTGAAATTCATCTTCTTCTTTATCTTTTCTCAATTCAATCAAAAAAAAAAAAAAAAACCAAAATCAAAAAATCACATTACCAGAAAAACGAAATAGTGATTTTGCTCACTAAATATTCGACGAAGTGTCGGCATGACTGAAAATTCCCAGATAGGGAATTGAAACCGAAAATTGAAAATTAGTGGCTTTGCTCACTAGATGTTCGACAAAATGTCGGAACGACTGAAAATTCCCAGATAGGGAATTGAAACCGGAAATTGAAGGTTGAACCTGCAAGAATGGTAGGATTCTCAGATCTTCATGATTGATTTTATCTTCAGAATGAAGATATTAAGATTTTGAAGAAAGTTTTTTGAAGATTTTCCTTCTCAAGAGAGAAGAAAGGATGAAGATTTTTTAAGATGATTTGAAACAAGATGCTCCTTGATTGCATCTCTACTCTCTTCCTCTATGGTTCAAGATGTTCCATCTTGAGGGGGGAGTGTTGGAATACTAAACTCATGTCTCCAGTTCAAGCAGCCAAACAGCAAAATAACTCAGCCAATCAGTTCACCAACAATCACGTGTTCACCAGCAGCTCAACAGCAAACTAGCAACTCAACAAACCAGTCCAGAATTCAGATCCTTCTTCTTATAGATTCTAACTTATTCTAGATTGTTCTTAGTTTGTTATTTCGTTAGATAGGTTGTTAGTTTTTCTCTATAAATAGATTAGTTGCCTTGTAATTTCCCTAAGCAAGTATGAATAAATAATTTCATCTTCTTCCCTGCATTGAACAGGTCCTTATCCCCTTTTTTATCCTCTGTTTTTTAGTTCATTATCTGCTCATTTCCAGCTCCATATCAGAGCTCCCCTCCTTGATTTTATCAGAAATTTTTTAACTCTCTCAAAATATGGTACTATGTATTTCATGTCACTATTTAATTGACATGCATATATCTGAGCCTCAAATAAATAGTAGGCCCCAATTATTAATTAAATAGTGACAGAAAAATACTGAATGCTTCAATTTGAGGGTACCGAAAATTTTTCCCAAGCAAAGCTAAATAGCATATTTTGTAATTCAGTAATATTTCAGAAGTATGTGAAAATGATATTTTAATAGTTTTCGAATTTTTATATATTTATCTTTTTAAATTCAGTCCGATCCGTTAAAAAATGATCCAGTGACCAACCCAGTAACAGGTCCATGTGCGATAACTGGACCAATATGTACTTACTCATGTGACTGAGTTCGGGTTAATCCGTCGACCCAATTGATCGCTTTCAATTTTTTGCACATCAAAGTCGGAAACAATGGATTAATGTGATTTATCATCGTGATGATAATTATTAGTGATGTGACAGCTTATTATCTCTTATATTTCTCTCTCTCTCTCTCTCTCTCTCTCTCACACACACACACACATATGAATTGAACTGTTCAATCTCATTATTTACATCACCGATAATTTTTTGTTTTTATAACCGTGGATGTTTGGGCCAACTTATGCCCACTTCGACTAATCACACGGGGTCCTGAAGTTTACGGTCGAAAACTTACTTCAATGGCCCTGAGGGGATTCGAACTGGTAACCATTGGACATATCACCGATAATTTATCATCACGATGATAAATAACATTATTCATTTTAATAACAAATAATTTATTATATCAATAATCTCCTCAGCAAGAATTTCTATTTTAAAACCATTTTTATAGTAGCAATTTAACATTTTAGTTTTAGTTTCGTCTCAAAGATAAATTTTAATTTGAAAACTTTTACAAATTTTTCAAGCAATGATCTATCGGTTAAATCAGTGATCCGATGACCTAATACTTTGGCCATATCGATGGCAGGATTGGATTTGATAAATATGGATTTGAAAAGAACGTTATAAACAAAAATCTGACATCTTTCTTTTCTTATCACAAACTATTGGGTGCGTTTGATTGTAAGGGTGGAAAATGTGTGGAGAGAAATATTTTATAGGGAAAAGATTTGTCAGAAAATGTTTTGCATGGAAAATGATTTCAAGTGTGTTTGATTAGTATAATTTTTCACGCGGAAAATTTTTAAATTTTCTATTCGTTTGGCTTTATTTTACATGGAAATTGTCCATTAAAGTGATTTTTTTTCGCAATTGGTTATAAAATTTGTTTACATTGCCAAAAAGTAAAAAAAAAAAGGGAAAAAAAATTGTTTCCTAAAAAATCATTTTTTTAATCAAAGTTTAGTGTTCGTTTGATTTTGTTTTATATGAAAATTGTCCATTAAAGTGAATTTTTTTTTACTATTAGTTATGACATTTGTTTTCATTGTAAAAAAAAAAAAAAAAAATTCAGCCAACCAGGAAAATATTTTCCTACCAAAAAGGCGAGAAAATATTTTCATCAAAAACTCGAAAATTGCACACGTGTGGGGAAAATCCGAAAAATATTTTCCGTCGAAAATTTCGCCTATCAAATAGCCAAAAAAGTGGAAAGTGGAAAATATTTTCTTACTTCCCGAAAAATGTGGCCTATCAAACACGGCCTTAGTGCATTTACGTGATTTCAGTGTCGCTAGCTTGGATTTTGTAACTCTTGAAATAAATTTTTTTTTTGCAATAAATGCAAAACTAATTGTGGTTTACTCCATTTAGTCATTCAAACATTAATTGGAAATATTGGCATTGGGTCTAATCTTTAATGAGATTTTGGTAATCTCAACATGATTAAAGATAACTCGAGCCAAAAATGGTGGAAAATGACTCATTTTTCTGCTTTAGAAATTAATGATAATATCAATTAATGTGTAATTAATGTTTTAATTCGTATAAATAGAAGACAAGCCCGGTCAAGATTGTCCTAATCAAAATTAAATACGAACATAGCTAAAATCATAGTTAGGGTCTGTTTGGGCTAAACTATATAAGAAAATCTTTTTCTCCTCCATTTTCTCATGGTTAGATTCATTAACCTAATAATCACAAACCACCCATATGAATTAGATTTATTTATTTTATTTCCTAATAATTTCTGGTATAAAACAGGAAAATGATAAATACATTTCAATAGATGATAGTAAAGCCACTAAGAAAATGGCCAAAAAAAAAAAAAAAGAAAGAAAAAAGAAAAAGGCCTCGTCTCGCTCGTCCCATCCTAAGTACATGCTTGGTAAACTTAAAATTATAATTTAAACTGATCAAACATCTAACTCATCCACACATGCTGTATGACTTTCAACTCTATCCACTTATTATAACATATTTCAACTACTTCCACACATGCTTTGGGATTGAGATTCCTGACTGTATCATGAAACTGGTGCTCGTTCCGATTCTTATTTTTATAATTTAAATTTCATTTAAAAAACAAAAATATAAATAAAGTTGAGAATTGCGATTAATTAATGAAAGTAAAAAAAAAAAATTCAAATAATATATTTTCAAACATTAAACAAATATTTATGGAAAGAAAATTGTGACAAAATGTGGAGAGGATAAGATACAAGCATTCATACAAATTAGGCCAAAAAGTAGGTCCCACTTATTGAATGGGGCATTTTTGTATTGTTCTTAAAATCTTATCTCACAGCGTTAAGCCAATTAAGCGCGCGCAGTAAGAACAAAATCGGGTCGCCGAGTATTTCTAACACAGAGACACCATCCCACCTAATCGGTGGCAGCCGGTTGTTCTCCATTGAACAAACGCGTCTACATTTTCTACATTTTCCTAAGGGGGAAAAAAAAAAAAAAGGAAAAAAGACTAAAATTCCAAAAAATATATAAAATTCCAAAAAAATAAAATCGACTTTTATCACAAAATTTCTAGTTTTCGAACTATACTCATTTAAGAAAATTAAAATTATTATAACTTAACTTTTATTCATTTTGTATTTCTTCGCTTTCTTTATTTAGTTAAACACGTATATATGGACCAGATCACAACGATCAACCTAAAAATACTCTATTGTTTATTAAAGAGTAGTTGAAATTTATTATAGTTGCTTTATTCGCACACGTGGACTTGGAAATTGATTTCGTGTCGGTGACGTGTAGTATAAACCGTGAAATCTTTCAATTCGTAGACAGGTGGTAAATACTTAATAACAAATGCTACTACTTTGAATCAAAGGTCTCTAATTTCTCTTAAATTAAGTTATAAAAATTTATTAGAAAATGGGTCTAAAAATAAGAAAAAAGTCGGGGTATATTGAAAAGAAAAATGCTTGTTTTCATTATCAGATACAGATTGATGAGGTGACGATAAATTGAATTAAAGTTGTTAAAATCTTTTCATGACTTAAATGATTGTACTTATGTAATGTTGGTTAATTACAAAGAGAATCCGATGAATTTTTTTGTATTTGGTTCGTAAGATTTTGATTCAATGAAATCTCGTCGCCTTATTTGTTGATAAATAAATCTGTAAATTGAGATGTATTAGCGCAACGGTATTGAAAAAGGGGATGGACTTTGAAAAACGGGTTGTGTAAGCATCAGACGAGACTTTTACGTGAACCGGTTTCTTTGTGTTGATCACCTGTCCTTTTTCAACTCCAAAACATTGAAAAGAAAAATGAAAAGAAAAGAACCTTGAAAAAAAAAAAAAAAACGTGTCTCTCTCATCCCTCCTAGCAGCGCCTTGTATTGTGTTTAGACAGAGAGAGAGAGATAGAGAGAATATCTCTCATTACTTTTTAACATTATTCTTCACCAAATCTCCCTAAATAAGCGCACAACTATTCTCTGGATTTCTCCATTGATTTTGTGGAACAAATTCCCTTTCATCTCTGTGATTGAACAAAACCCACTATGGATTTTTACTTCTTTTTGAACGGTTTGAAAATTCCCCGGAATAGCGCACATATATAATTTTTTTTGGAATTTTTGTTGATTTTCTAGATTTTTTTGGTTCATTGTGGACGCAATCTGTGTTCAGAATTCATTATCATTTCTGATCATCTGGAAAGTGAACTGGTTTTCATCTTTTGTTCTAAGGACTGCACATCAGAATTTCTGGGTCAAAACTGATAGACTCAACCTAACTTTTCAGTAAGAATTCAATTGAGAACTCGAGTCCTTTTTGATTTCCCGGTATCATCAGGATCGAGCTTTACCCATTTTTAGCAAGATTTCTATTTTGTAAATCTGGGCAGTGACTGGAATTTCCAATTGAATAAAGACCATCTGAATTGAGTTTTTCTAACATGACCAACAGTTCAGGGACTCTTGATAGATGGAGGGAGTATTTCAGGAGTTCAAATTCAGATATCTTTATTATAATTGAGCACGCAATTATGGTAGCAGCCTTTGATTGTCCTCATGACTTCAAACTGAAGAGGGGGAGAATTACGGAGATGCTTTTCACATGTAAACAAACAAAGTGTTTTGGATGCGAAAGAATTGAATTGGCTGTTCCATGTGAACATGATGCAGAAAAAAGTGATGAGAAGTACAAAAGTGAAAATGAGGCTGGTGGGAGTAAAGACACAAAAGAAAGCACAGTGCATAGCAATGGAGATGATGATCATACGGAGATGAATGTGAATCATGTCAACAATTTCAGTTACGGAGAAGCAGAGGCATTGACTGATGAACTTGAGGAGGAATCTCAGTTGCTTGGAGAGGTTTTGAGGATTAAAGAAATTCTTGACAACAGTGAAGAAGAGGTTTATTTATATTCACTGCAGTTAAATTCTTTATTTAGTTTTTGCTTTCATCAATTTGCAGATGGGCTTTTCGTATCTGCTTTGATAATTCAGTTGACCGGCATGAATTGGGATCTGTTCTACTAACTTTTAGATTGTCAGATTAGTTCTTTTTTATGTTAAATTGGAATGTGAATGTGGCCTAATTGTATCAAAAGTTTCATTTACTAGGATTTTTTCAGCAAGGTATTTTTCGAAACGGTTAAAAATCTCCTGCTTAGTTTATAAGTTTTGATAGATCGTGGAAATGCTGTTACTGTTTAATGTTTGATTATGCGAACATTACATGATTGCTTTAGCTAGCTTTATGTGTTTTTTCCTCAAGTTAACTCAATTTGGCTGTTCTTTTTTGTCTGGCAGTCTGCTTCATTATTGTTTGACTCGCTGAGGAGGCTTCAACTGATGCCTTTGTCCGTAGAGATTCTGAAGGTTTGAGTAGAATCCTTTAGTAGTTGATAATTATGCTTTGCTAATTTTGGAGAAGAATTGTAGCCTATTTGATCTTATGTAGAAGTTACGAGAACTGTTCTTAACTTCTTTCTTTCTATTTCAGGCTGCGGAGATTGGAAAGTCCGTTAATGCTCTGCGGAAGCATGGATCAAAGGAGATTCGTAATCTTGTAAAAGCATTAGTTGGGTATGGTCTCTGGCCTCTTAGCTCTGTCATAGTTGTTGTCATTGAGGGCTGTAGTTAATGGATATTGATTACACATTCGAGATTGTTATCGTGATCTTTTATATCTGATCATAACTTCACGTTACTCGAGCTTTAGTTCCTGTTAGATATTAATTTATTCTGGCACGGAAAGATAGAATTGACCGCATTGATGGTTATCGATCGAATCTCATTTATTTACTTGCTTTTATGGTCTGACAATTCACTTTAGGGTGAGAGATGAACTTTTCAGGACTGAAGTTTGATTAAATCCTTGCCTTATCTGTATGGAATTCACGTAATCTTCATGTTAACGGTAGTCGTATCTTAATAATTTGGCATTTTTGCATCTGTGCGACACGTGATATTTGATCACTACTTAATTATGTCTTTAAATCAGAAGTACACGAATAACAAGTATTTTGTAATACAGGGATTGGAAAATCATGGTTGATGAATGGGCTAATGCTACAGAGGCCATTACAGGTTGTTTATCTGGAAGTTATTTCTATAGAACATGCATCTAAAATTAACTATTTACTTTCAATAGGGAATTACTGTGTTACTTTTGTTCTACAGGTGCAGAAGTGGCAAAAGAATCAGTGAAAACGTCTGCTTTTGAAGAAGAGGAAGGGCTTCCGTCTCCTCCAATGGACGAAGGAGCCTTTTTTGCTACACCTACTTCAATGGAACTGTTACAGGTGTAATATTTAACCGCCTTTCTTGGCTCAAAACTTATATAATTTTCATTTGTGTTTATGTGCTGACTTAGATTTGCTTATCTTGCTTTCTTCTATTGTCATTTGGGAAGTTCTTTGACGGCATAGATGATGATGGAAGTGAGTTATTTTCCCGATCCTTATGATCATGCTCTTTTAGTATAGCTTTTGCTACTCGGTTCTTTATTTGAATTCCCCACTAATAGAGATGTATGATTTTAGCTGGGGACATTGTTCTGGATCCTCGAAACAGTGGGGAATTCAACAAGAACCGCGAAAATGGCAGAAAGCCAACGCTTGGGAAACCAAGCATCCCAAAATGGAAAGACGAGACTCCCGAATTCAACAATAACCATGAAAATGGCAGAACGCCGATACTTGAGAAATCTAGTATCCCTAAAAGGAAAGATCGGACTCCCGATTCAAGTACTCGTCCAAAGGATGCAAAAGATGAACGAAAGAAGGATTCGGAAGCTGTGGTGATGAAACAAACTCCTATGTGTAAACCAAATAAGCTGCCCAGCCATGAAACTGGACCCAGGATGCCGAGACCAGCCTTGCAAAACAAGGTTAAAAATGAGATAAAGGTCCTGCAGAAAGCGGACAAGGGCATCATTCAGAAGAAACCCATGCCGCCTCAACAAGATGTGAGTGTCGTGAGTACATATTTATTGGTGTTTGGCCTTGAAGCTTTATCGTTTATACGACTGTTATAAGTTTGCTTTAACAGAAGTTGAGGGGCAGTGATGAGGCTTCGGTGCGAGAAAAATTAGAGGCTGCAAAGAGGAAGCTCCACGAGCGCTATCTAGAAGCTGAAAACGGTTAGTTTGTCCTATTTTGAAATTCACACTTCTTAATGCGAATAATTGGTGCTAGGAGATGATATGGAATACGCCTGCTCAATTATTTCATAAGATCACAGATTTCGTCTATCTGATTTTTCTTTTAACTTGCCAACAGCCAAGAAGCAGCGGACAGTACAAGTTGTGGAGTTCTGTGATCTCCCCAAGCAGAGTCTTGCCCAGAGGAACCAGCACATGAGGCCTGGAAACCATAACAGGCACTGGGCAAATGGACGTCGGTAGATTATGTAATTACTAAACCTAGTTTTGACATCCTTGTTTATTTTGTCTTGAGCTGCTCGAGAACTTGAGAATCTCAAGCGATTATTTCGAATAGGCATGGTTTTTCACATGTTTAAATTAGTGAATGTAGTACAGACCCTTTAGTCGAACTTTTAACTGAGGATTCAGTCTCTAAATCTTTATTTGGTGTAGAGGAACCCTAGACTGTAGACTGGTGGCAACATTTTGCAATGAAGTGTAAAAACCGTTTAAGCATGAATGCAATAGAAAGGATAAACCTTTTCGGTTTTAGAAATTTTGCGATCGACCAATCCATGCATGTTCTTTCCAATTTATTCCGTTTCTGTATCCGAAGCTATGATGCTAGGTCCGACGATGGGCAGCATGCGCTCGACCGATGTGTTATTTATTTATTTATTTATTTTTGGCTGCTTTGTTAAAGTAAGCTTAAAGAAGGGAAAACCGGTTTTGACTTTTGATTCAACTCCTTGAAACTAGAGAACATTAACTAAAACATTAGTAGTCAACTATCCAGGCTATTGATTCTGTTTTTTTTAAGAAAATAAGTTAAGGTAATATTTGGGAGTGGTTGAGTCCACACGGTTTAGATTGACCAATTCATAATTCATCTTCTTGGAAATTATCACTTTATTGGAAGAAATTTAATAGATGCAGAGACATAATTTGAGATGACAGTAGATAATTTGATAAAAACAATCCAATGATGAAATGATACGTGTTATTATGTCAAAAATTATGTTAAGACACATGGTACTGTAACATGATTCAATTTTTATACTCTACTTTTCATAAATTCCGTGTAAAATAAGATGGCCTACTTTTGACCATTTTACTTTTTTGCATACTTTTCAACTGCCTGCCGAGAACTGGTCAAACCAAACATGCCGCTAAAAGTATTTAAATTCACGGCCTTTATGCCGGAGCACGTGGCGCCGGTGGCGGAAGGAATATTTTGTAAAGATTGAAAAATGAGTACAGGAAATTTTCCCAGAAACTTACCAGAAAATGATTGTGGCCTTTGATTTTTTTTTTTCCCGTCTTTTTGTATAAATCTTGGCCTTTGATTTCAAAAATCTGACAATTCTCTGACAAATCTTTCTATACCTATAGCACGGTTCTTGAAAAATACGGAAATTGAAAAGAATATTAAATGGTGAAAATTAAGAATAATAATATTTGTACATAATGTACAGATGAGGTGTCAAAAAGTGAGGAAAATTTTTTTTATTGAATTTTTTTTATCCAATCATATCTCACCACATCATATGTATGTAAATCATTATGTATATGTAATACAAAAAGAAAAATTACAGTACAAAATATTTTTTAAAAAATAATTAAAAAGTTTTTATTAATCATTTAAGTTTTTTATATTAATAATTGTGCTCTTAACTATGGGTGTGTTTGAGCCAAATTATTTTGGAAGAATTAAATTGATCGATACCTTCTTTTTTCTCTATTGTTGCGATCAACCATTGCTTTGCTGCTATTACGTATAATCAACATCTGATCAATATTTTTCTGAGAGTTTACATGTGGATTTAGGACTTTGTTTTATTATCTCACAAGAAAGATGAATAAAAATTAAAATAGATAACAATATTCAACTAACAAATAAAATAACTTCAATTGCCCTTCGACATGAAACCATTCAATGTATAGAGTCAAACTAGCATAAAAAAATGAACTAGGAAATCAAGCAACTTGGTTGTCAAGTTGGTACAATATAATAGTCCAAATGAAATCTATATATTCTACATTTTTAAGCCGGCAAGTTTTGTTTATAATAGATTTAGGACGTTTTCAACTCTGCATAAACGTAAAATTTTATGATAATCTTATCAAACACCTCTATCGACTGATCAAGAATTTATATCAAAGGAGCCTCTAATAGATATAACTACGTACTTCGTAATCGTTCATCATATTCTTTTAGAGGATCGTCCTTCATGTGATAATAAACAATAATCTACAAATTAAATTTATCGTAATGAACATATTATCACGTGACAAATCATTAGAGGACAACATTCAATTCTTGACTAGTGGATGGAGGTGCTTATTAAAAATAATTTCTTTTGCCAAAAAAAAAGTCAAAAGTGAAGATAGAATGCAATTCATGTTGTGGACATATTCTTTCCTAATCCTTGTGCAAATGGTAGTGGCATTTGACAATAGATCATTTGATAGATTGCAAGGGATAAAAGGGATTTCTATTCTCATCCTCTTCCACCTCCCATCAAAGGCAATATCTCCAATAATGATACAAAACTCAAAAAAAAAAACACACACACCCACATGAGTGTGTGTGTGTTTGGTGGATAGTTGGTTCAAAGGACCAATACCAACATGCCACGTTTTTATCATAAAATATCCAAACAGTACTCCAAGCAATGCAAAGTGCTATGAGTATTGATTGTTGTTAGATTCGTCATCACGTATGGCTTTATAGCTTTTCGTTTTAATTGATTGGACATTAAAGTTTATCAACAATGCGTTTTACGTAATGTTTTGTTGTAGTACGTATTATTAATGTTATATTATATGATTTTGATTGTGTCCAAAGTTAAATGTAAGATCAAAATTCTGATTATATAGTTGGAATTTAGGATAATTCCAATTCATTGAGAGTATAAACGCATAGACGTAGTGGGAAATTCTATCAATAAGACGGAATCAATTCTCTTATTGTTTAACAAAAAGATCATAACGATGTTGAATTGTATATGCTGGCTCCAATTATTGCGGCTGTTAACGATGATCACATTTTATTATTGAAAAAGTAAAATGAATAATTACTCCCAAGAGGAAAATACGTCGTAATGCAACCAAACTCAATTATGTGTTTGTCTAAAAACGCGTGATTATAGAAGTTTCTTAATATGTAATCATGCAATCATTTTCTCGTTGTGTGTTCTTTTTATGTAATTTATGAGAATGTCAAAATGTCAAAATCCGTATATGTTTGTTGTAAGCAATCTATTTAGGGGCTTGTCACTTTCACGATATTGCATTAGACTTTCCAATAAATGAACAAATTTTAGATATGAAGTAAGCAATACACAAACGCATATAGGAAAAATTGGGTTCTCTCTAAATTAGCTACTTTACTTTTTTTTTTTTTTTTTTAAATGCAAATCAAAGCCTAGATATGTGAGATATGTTAGATTTCACGATATAATAAACAAATGTATCATTTACTCCAGGCGAAATTTTTTTTTTTGGGGTTTCAGTTTAAATTTTAATGGGTCTAATGTAAACTTATTAAGAGTGTGTTTGGTAGGGATTTTTAGGGGAAGAATTGATTTTTGAATAGTGATATGATGGGAAATGTGTGGTTGAAAAAGAAGAAAAAAGTATTGATGTGATGTAAAATATTATTTTATTGAAAATTGTGTGGTTGAAAATGAGAATTGATTTACTGTAGAAAATGAAAATTTCTACCAAACAGGCTCTAAATTATGAGATTAGAAGGGGTGCCCGGGGGGGGGGGGGGGGGGCCCATAAATAGGGATGTTAAAAAAACTCGTCGGCTCGGGCGGCCTGTGGCTCAGCTCGGGAAAAGCCCAAGCCGAGGCTTGGCCCGAGCTAGCCTGTGAGCCCATGTCACGAGCCATTTCGGCTTGACGAGCCGAGTTTTTAGAGCACTTTTTATATTTCTATAGTCGTAAGCTTGACTTCTTGCAATGGACTTTTCACGATGACCTGAAGCAGCCTGTGCCAAGTCTTGCACCACAATTTCCAACTTTGTAAACTTCATTCTTTTCTCTCCAAATTATAAAGCGACATTTTTCATTTTTGAACGTTCCAATTAGCCCACCTATTTTCCTATTTTTCATCAATTCTAAAGCACCCTTGAGGTCGGATGGTCTCGAATGTCACATATATACTACTTTTTGTTCATTTTCTACCCTCAAGATCAACTCACATTTTTCACCATAGATTAACAATTAACTCATTGCTAAGAATAATCGACCCAAAAATACTAACACAGCCTCTCTCGATATCTATAACAAACAAATCCACTAAAAATATAATTTTTACTACTTTAATGAGCACATCACCAACCACGCATCGTGATGCCTGATGGATCTATCAATAAACTATAGAGATATAGTAATTGCTTTTACTTCTTCCAAATCAAGTTTCATGTAGACAGGCATCTAATTAACACTTGTACCTAAATCACATAAAGCATTAGAAGTACAAAATTTTCCATTAGTGCATATTATTTTGAAACTCCCTAGATCTTTTAGTTTTAAAGACAGCTTGTTGAGCATGACACCACACTCATTGAACGCCACTGCCTCATATTTTCTAAACCTTCTTTTCTTGAACAATATCTCCTTCGAGAATTTGGTACAAACTGCTTGTTGAGCTTGTTCTTCTGTAACTTTTGATGAAAATGAATTGGATGCACATAAGTTTTAGCTGGGCTTGGTGCCTTAGCTTCAGATAAGTGTGTGCTATCATTCTAATCAATTTCCTTAGCCAGTTCAGATTGTTCTTCAACTTCTTCTTTGTCAATCAACAAATGTTCATCATTCTTCATCGATCTTTTCACATGAAATTTTTGACACTTGTACCTCGCTCCTAGTAGTTATGGTCTGCCCTCTTTGTTCTTTTGATTATTTTCAAAGTCTTTAAGGGAATAGAATTCAAGGCACATATACTTTAACTGGAGTCGCTATCTTAGTCTGTGGATTGTCAAAAGTCTTGATCTTGCTTCAATGCTAACGGGACTTTACATGTCCGTCTATATATATATATATTTCTCACAATCAAATTGCAATTACAAAATCTCACATGTAATACTACTCTACTAGATATGCCATAAATTACAAAGTGTCATAGCAGAAGAAAATGAGCAATATATTGTACACGAAAACATCGTACCTTTAGCAATCATAACACACTATAATGGGTTGTGATGTCAATTATATTAGTTGCATTCAGTTCATTGGGCTGTGATGAAATTGGGCTTAGCCTATTGCTGGATTGGTTCTAGCCATTGCCTAATAAATCATTTGAAATAGGCCCAAAACCCAACCCATTTTGATGGACACGCGTGTTTCTCTGGGCAATTGATCATTGGCTGAGATCAACGATGATGGATTTGTGTATTTAAGGGGTTTGAACAGTCGCCCTTATTCACTTTTTCATTATGTTCTTGTTTGTGAAGCTTCTGGGGTTTTCTCTGTGTCATTTCTTCCATTCCTTCTTTCGATTACTTTGTGTTGATCAAAACTTCTGATTTTGGTTGTTAAATCTGTATGATTAGAGTCTGTGATTTTTCGATTGAGGGTTTTGTGTTGAGATCAGTTGTTTGATCTTGAGTTTTATTATAGTAGCTGCGATTGTTTGATCTTCAGGGTTTGGGTCTTTATGGCTATTTCATTTTGTACAGAAGGGTACAATGTATTGTTCTGAGCCCTAAATATGATAATCAATCCCTTGATGTTGATGAACTGGTTGTGTTCTTGAGTTATTGCTTCTGTTGTGTTTTGGTTATATCAGTGGTATCAGAGCTTTTTGGGTGGCTATGTGGTTCTTCGATCGTGGTTCTGGGTGTGAAAAATCAATTTCACAACCAGATCCTTTCAGATATAATGTTTTAGTGAAACCCTAGATTCTATTTTTATGGATCTTGGTTTCTGGTGGTGATTTCTTAAGGAGATATTGGTCCTCTAACAGTTGTTGATTCTTGGTGAACAAACTCAAATCTTAGGCTTCTTGTTGATTGTTCTATAAAACCCCTGGGTATTTTGTAGTGTTCCTCGAAACTATTGGTTAAAGTCCTCTAACCCTAACTCTCCTATCATTTTGATCTTTAATATTGTGTTTACCCCCTGTTTCCCATTCTTGCTTTCTTCTCATTTATGGTGTTTTTCGAATTGTGCCTTGACCTGAGGTCGTGAACCTCACAGAATTCTGGTGAATTCTAACATACTGAAATTGGAACAACTCTCATTTAGTCTGTTTAATATCACTGTTGCTTTCGTGCTTCACTGTGGTTATTAGTATGTTGAATTGTGTGATATTTCGTTCCTACTTTTTGTGTGACAAAGTATTTGTGTGACATTTTATTGTTCTAGAATATTTGTTTTTCTTTTCTATTAAACTTTGGCCTCAAACCTTTTATTGTGTTGATTAAAAACTTCAAATGACAACTACTACATTTGAACTTGAAGTTTTTAATGGAAAATGAGATTTTCCCATTTGGCAGCAAAAAATGAAAGGGGTCCTAGATCAACAAAAAGTTTCAAATGCTATAACTAGTGATTTTCTAGCTACTATAACTGCTGATCAAAGAACTGAATCCGATGAACTTGCATATACCTCTATTGTTCTTCATTTGTCTAATCAAGTATTGAGAAAAATAGAAAATCTTGATAATGCTAAGGCTTTGTCGGACAAATTAGAAGAATGGTACTTCGTTAAGTCTTTGTCTAATAAATTTTTCTTTCTAGAGAGATTCTTTAACTTTAAGATTGACCTGTCTAAGGACTTCGATGATAATGTTGATACTTTTAATAAGTTAGTTCAAGATATTACTGATGCAAGAGATAAAGTTTTTGAAGAATATAAGGTTGTTATCCTTCTGAATGCCATACTTGAGGCATATAGGGACGTTGAAACTGCTAAGTATGTTAGAGATACACTAACTTCTGAAATAGTGATAAATTATATAAGAAATAAGGAATTAGCACTTAAGGCTGACAGGACAAGGAAAGAATCTGAGAGTTTATTTGTTAGAGCGAGATCTATTTCTAGTCAAGGAAATGGTCAAAGAATACTTCTAAGAAAAAGGGGAAATCGAGGTTTAGATCAAAGTCTAGAAGTGGAAATAGAAAGTGTTATGGGTGTGGAAAGACTGTAGACTTTATAAAAGACAGTTATAAGAAAAAAAAAATGAACAGAGAGAGATGAAAGTTGATGAGGGGAATATAATTGAACCCTTATATGATAGACTATAGAAGTTTATGTTGTGATAGAATCCATTACTGATTTGAATACTGCAAATTATGCAGTTAACAGCGATCAAAATAGTGAATGGATTATGGATTCAGGGTGCACCTTCCATATGACCTCTAGAAGACCTTGGTTAAAAGATTATAAGGATCTTGATGATGGAGAGGTGGTTATGGGCAACAATGTTGCATGTAGAATTAAGGGAATTTGTAGTGTGACTTTGAAATTTGAAAATGGATATACCTTTATTCTAGAAAAGGGTAAGGTATATCCCTGATTTGAATAGAAATTTAATTTCAATGCATAATCTAGATTACATAGGCCTACAAGGCAGGATTGGATTTGGTTCTTTGAAATTAATTAACTGTTCCTTAGTTATTTTCAAAGGTACCAAAGAAAATTATATATATGTCACTAGGGTCAAGGTTGTTCTGAGTCACACCGCTGAGTCCTACAGTGTTGAAAGTAATGTTCGGATAAAATCCGCAAGCGTACGTGATCGTTGTACAAGTAATAAGATTTGTGAGTTAAGAGTATCGTTCCCACGAGAAATAATGTCAAATTTGTAATTTAATAGCTACTATTAAATTCAAAATGTGGTAATATCAAAAGAGATGGTTTATATGTTTTCTATATTAATCATAAAATAATAAAACAAATAAAGTATTTATTTAATATATAAATGTTTGTATTGGAATCTCGAATTCCCCCTATTGCCATTTAATTCAATTATTAATTCGTAATTTAGTAAATTCATGCATTCAAGATAATCGATAATCCACTGTTATTCAATATTCTTTTTCAAGATATATTAAACATATGTTTAACACAACCCGATCTTATTTCTAGTCCGAATTCATATGAAAAACATACATTGATTCACAGGATTTATCGCACATGATTGCACATGTCATAGATATTATTCTCAATATATATTGTCTATGTGTTAATTTTGCCACGTTCTAAACTTATTATGAGTATTCCTACACTACAACAAGCAAATTACTATTTAATTGGTGATCAACCAATCAAATAGTTCAATGGGAATGTAAAATCAATCAAGAAAAATCAATAAATATTAAACTAATTGTCTTGAAATAAAATAAATAATTAATATGGATCATCATTCATCCAATACAATGAAAAATTTAGCCTAACATTCTTATAATTAAATTATAAAAGAATAATTGGAAAAGTATCACCCAAAAATAAGAAAGATGGCAGTAAATATGACAAAACCACGTTCTTGGCTCAAATTTTGAAATCGGGCTATGAATCTTGAAACTTCTTGTATGATTAACGTTGAATTGATGTATAAACTTGTTTTTTGCCTCCAAAATATGTAGAATATGATGAAATTTAGGTCGAAAGGAGGTCCACTCACGTTCTAGTCGAGGTTGGTATTTAAATGATACTAAAAAGATTGTATTGAATTGTTACCAAAACAAAAATAAGAAAAGTGGGATTTTTTTCCCTTTTAGCCTTGAGGTGCATGCCTAATGCAACCGAGGGCACGCGACTTGGGGGTTTGGGCAGGAAATTTTTGGTTGGGGCACGCGCCTCTCATGCAGGCGAGGGCACGTGCCTAGCCTAATTTTCGGTAGATGAACAGCTTTCAGTATTTTTGTCATAGCATTTTCTTCTGATATTCAATTGGGGTGATTCAAAGTGAATTAGAAAGTTAACTCATAGGGATACATTTCTTATAGAAATATCATTTTTCTAATTCTAAAGCTTGTTATGCAAAAATTGGATCTCAATGTGAGCCTGAAAATTCGAAGCATAACATTTTCGGCTGAAAGTTGATATGTGATAGTAATTGGACTATATTTCATCCATTTGGCTTATTTTCTCATCCAATTGATGCCTAATACTCTCAAATCTTCATTGTGATGTTCGAGGTAACTTCTGAGTATTTGTAATTCGGTCCTCAAACTTTGTATTTTATACAATTGAGCACTTTGTTCGCTATCTTTGCATTCTTTTCTCCAATTTTTCATCAAACATTGAGTTTTACATGAAATATAACACAAATTAGGTAATATTTTATTCAAAGAACAGTAAAATATCATCATTTAGGACCTAGAATAAGTGTAGAAACTACATTTATCAAGTGATACCACCCTGAAATGGCATAACAGACTAGCACATGCTAGTGAAAAATGCATGTACATTTTGGAGAAGAATGGGACATTTGGTAACGATATTATTTCTAAGATTCCTTTCTGTGAGTACTACACCTTAGGCAAACAACATAGACTTCATTTTAATACTGAAAAGCATAAAACTACATCTATCCTTCCTTGAATATATTCATTCTGACTTGTGGAGCCTATTATCTACTACCACTCAAGGTGGAAATAGATATTTTTTTGTCACTGATTAATGATTTTTCAAAAAAAGTTTGGATTTATCTTTTGAGACAAAAATCACACTTTTGAAAAGTTTAAAACTTTTAATTGAAAATCAAGTGGATAAAAAGATCAAAATTCTGAGGACAGACAATGGTCTCAAATTTTGTAATACTGAATTTGATTAACTTTGTAAAGATGATGAGATTGTCAATGATAAAACTGTTCCACATATCCCTCATAAAAATAGTGTTATTGAGAGGATGAATAGGACTATTTTAGACAAGATTAGATGCATGATGATTAGTTCATGAGTTCCTAAAGTCCATTGGGATGAAGCTGTTATGACAGCTATGTATATTGTGAATATGACTCATACTAGTGCTTTAGATGGGAAGACGCTTGAGGATGTATGGTCCGAGAAATTATCTGATTATACTATCTTGAGAACTTTTGGGTGTTTTACATATTCTCACCAAAGCATAGGCAAATTGGAGTTTAGGTCCCAAAATTGTGTTTTCCCATAAATGTGTTTTCATGGGATATCCTGAAGGAATGAAGGGATATAAACTTTGGGCTAGAGATCAGAAGGGATTTAAGATGATAACAAGTAGGAATGTGAATTTAATGAAGTTGATATACCTTGTTTAAGTAAGAAAGTCTTAAGAGATGTCCCTAAGAGTGGAAACAAGGAAGAAACTAAAATGCAGGTGAAGTTAAATTACTTTCCTGAACTTGTTGATGAGGAACAAGTCGAGAATGAAGTTGGTGAAGAGAGTGATGATTTTTCAGGTTCACAGGAACCTATTAAAGGCAATGGACATGACTTTATAGGTGAATTGGATTATCCTTTGAGTGATTATCAACTTGTCAGGGATAGAACTAGGAGGGAGATAAGGGAACCTATTAGGAAGAGTGACTATCAATTCTTTGTTGTTTTATCATATCAAGATTTAACTTTTAAGGAGTCTAAATCTTATGAGGAGGCTCTAAGTTGTCAACAGTCAGAGGAGTGGCTGAGAGCTATAGATGAAGAAATGAAGCCTGTTATACCCATAAAATATTTCCTATTGGGCTTGGACCTCGGCCCATTACCCATTCGGCCCATTTATTTCTTTATATATGTTATACCCATAAAATATGTAGTATTGCGCTTATACCTCAGCCCATTTGTTTCTTTTTATATATATGTGATCCATTTCAATTAAAGTATATTCTCTAACCCTATCATCTTCCCTTCTTGCACTTATATTTCCTCATCTGCAGTTGACTTGATCCTCGGAGTGCAAACAGTCGCCAGACATTTTGTCCACCATCAGCGTTTGCCTTCTAACGGGGTGTTCAATGTGCAGGTGATGTCCACGTGGAGGGGACATGGCGGGGATTATGTTGGCACATTTTTTGGGGTCAACAGATTAGTGTCGTCTGTAGAAAACAATACATTAAACATGTTTTTACCACAAAGCAAAAAGTCACCGGAAGAGGTTATTTTTCCGAGCAGTTTGTTCAATCGGAAAAGAGTGATTTTACAGGCAACAATTTATTTACCAAAGAGCAAAAGTAAGCCACCAAAGATGGTGAAAAATGGCTGCAGGAAGCTGATTTGAAACAAAAATATCTCTGCAAAAATTAAAGTGGCCAACAACAAGAAGAATCCACAATCAGGAAAAAATTGGTATTTATTCCATAAACATCCACCAATGATTTTGTCCTAAAGATACTTTGTTTGCTCCCCTTATTGCTGGCTATATTCATCCATATTTGTTGAAGAAACCAACCCCAAATGAAAGGTAAAACCAACAACAAGGATCAAAATAGATTACATGGCAACAAAGAACAAAAATGGAGGCCATTATTAGTCCCTGTTGTGTAGCATTTGACGAAAAGCAGCTCAACCAGATCCACATAAATGGAAAAATGAAAGTGAACAAAGCTCCATACTCCTCCAAAAATTAGTCTGGTTCAAGAAAAAGATCCAAGCCTCAAACTAAATAGCTCTATTACCAAGAAGATGCTATTTTTTTTCAGTCTCACCCAATGCCGAAATCTCCATTATTTCTGGCGACCACGATAACGTCAACCACCGGCACTAGCTACATCTCGAAATACTACACCGATCGATGACAATCGGTTCTTGTTCTCGACCGCTGGATCGGCATTAATGTTGATGGAGATAATTTACAGAACTTTTTCCAACACACGCAACAGGTGGCATCAATTTGTCTTTCATTTGACTTCTCTGTGCAATTCAATTTTCTCCAGATTTTAGCTAATGCACGTGCCATTTAATGCCATCATACTGGGCCGGGTTGTCCCATAAAGTGATTGGATTTTATTTTGGGAAAAATTCAAAAATAAGGTGTATTCTTTACCTCAATTCAAAAATAAGGTAAATAGTTTAAAAATTCAAAAATCAGGTATAAATTTAATTAATTAAAAATATTTATTAAATAAAGATAATAAAGTCATATTGGTCACAGATTCATAATTATAAGTTACAGATTTATTTTTTGGTCACATATCGTCAAATTTTTTGGTCACAAATTATTTTGAGGTCACATATCAAAAAATTTGTTAGTCACATATTATTTCGAGGTCACATATTTCTAAATTAATTGGTCACAAATTATTTTGAGGTCACATATCAAAAAATTTGTTAGTCACAGATTATTTCGAGGTCACATATTTCTAAATTAATTGGTCACAAATTATTTTTTAGTCACATGTTATTAATTTTTTATGTCACAGTTGAATAATTGGTCACAGATTAGCACACATTTGGTCACAGACTACCGCATCTACCACTATGACCACTTTCGACCAATCTCACCACGCCGCCGCCGCCACCGCCGCCGCAACAGTACCAACAAACCCGCCACCATCTCCACCCGTCGATGACAACACTGCCACCTCTGTCGCCGTCCCCTCCGCCACCACCGCCACCACCGTACAAATGCACCACAACAGACACCCGATGCAACACCACACACCACCTCACAAACACACCACCACCACACACAAAAACCCATCCAAACCTCCCCAAACCGCCAGATCCACCACATAAACACCATCACGTCGCCGCCACAACAGTACCAACAAACCCGCCACCATCTCCACCCGTCGATGACAACACTGCCACCACTGTCGTTGCCCCCTCCACTACCACCACCACACAAATGCACCACACACAGACACCCGATGCAACACCACACACCACCACCACACACAAAAACCCATCCAAACCCTCCCCAAACCGCCAGATCCACCACATAAACACCATCACGACGATCACCACATAAAAGTCCGATCCGATTCGACTCTGTCGCGACGCTGCTGCAGTGGGAAGGGGAGGGAGAAGCTGCAGTGGGGAGGGGGAGGAAGAAGGGAGGAGGAGCTGATGGCCGGCGGGCGGCGGCGACGACGTCAGAGATACAGAGAGAGGGTGGAGGAACGCGAGAGAGAGTGAGAGAGAGGGGTGAGGGAGTGATAAAATTAGGGTTATGATTTTATATAGTACCTGATTTTTGAATAATAAAATTTGGTCCCTGATTTTTTAACTTTAATCTTCAAACACCTGGAATTTTGTAATTTCCACTTTTATTTTTTCAAATTTTGGCCCAAAAGTTCACAATAAAAAGTGCTTGAAGATCTCTTTTGGAACAACTCTTGGGTCATGAGAAGTTGGGCTCCAATAATTTAATTCATTAAGTATTTGGGACACTTGGAAAGCTAAATTGATTGCACGTTCTGAGCTCATGTTTTGGCTCTTTTTGGAGAAATTTTCAAAAGGGAATGTCGAACCAGTTGGTGAAATACAATTGACGTCAACGACTTATAAAAATGGGAGTGATAATTTTAGTTATTCTATTTTCATTCCTATTCTTACCTCTTCATGCCTACAATTTCTTTTGCTCTGGTCAAAGTGGTTTGCATTTATGTTAGACTTGTAAAATTTATTAAACTTCTAGAGATAGTGTCACGCGTTTTATATAACGTGAAAATGCCGCAAGTGTACGGTGTCAAGTTTTGTAATATAGTGATGAAATAGAGAATGTCGAACCCACATGGATTGATGTATGATTTCTATTGAGTACTATAATTGTGTAGTTTCCACTTTATCTGGACAAGCGAATTGGAATGATGTTGTGATTTTTTGTGTTAATGGCGATAAACTAAAGTTGCAAGTACACTAAAACAAAACTCAAAGAAGTTATCAAATTATGAAAGCCTAGGGAATGATTTTATCACACTATCAACAATGTTTTTCAACCTATAATATGTCACCTCAGTCAGATTTTTCTTAATTTATAGGCAAGAACCCTAATTTAATTCTATCCCCTCTCTCGAGTGCCGGCTAGAATTTATTTCTACAATTTAATTCCAATATCTCTATTCCGAATTAGATATATAGAAATTATAAAGCACGTGGTTCTTAATTCAAAATAAGCCTCAAAGATCCGTACTTTCTCTCGAAATCTACGGGACCTAGGTTATGTTGTTCTATGATCATTAAATTTCCCTCTCTCGAGTGCCGAAATTCATGCATCGAATCATTCAACTATTGGTCAAGTAATTGAATGCATTAAACTCAAAAAACATAAATAAATAACCAGAACAATCCAAAAGAGTTTAAATATTAAGGAATCAAAACATGTTTCAAGAGGATTACATCAAACCCTAGATCTAAAGTGTTAGTTCATAATAAATATAATTGACAACATGGAGTTTAACATGAAAAACATGAATGAGAAGACAAGAGTTTAGAAAAACTAATTGTCGTCGCTTGATTTCTTCTCCAACGTTGTGTCAATCCTTCTTCTTCGAATGAATTCTTTAAGAAATTTGCTTCTGTTTTCCTTGCTCTCTCTAGCCGTCCAAGAACCCCCTAATTAGGTCTTTTATCATGTATTTATATCCTCCATAGAAAATAACAAGGTTTGGACTTGGTTTGGGCCGGATTTCCTTGAAAAAATCTATTTTTTTAATAAACGCGTAGCGCCTTGGCGCTAGATTCGGCGCCTTTGGCGCTGAGCATTCTATTGAATTTCTTCTTTCCGGGCGCCTTGGCGCTCGTGATGGCGCCTTGGCGCCCGGCAATCTGCTGAAATTCAGTTTACGCTTCTTTCAGTATTTTTAACATAGCTCTTTCTCCTGATATCCGATTGAGATGATTCAAGTTGCGTTGGAAAGCTAACTCAAAGGCCTACAACTTTGATTCAGAAATCATTCTCCAATTCGATCGTTTACTGTGTCAAAAATGAGTCTCAATATGAGACTAAAAATCTGGAGCAAAACTTTTCGGTTGTAAATTGATTTGTGATCATATTTTGACTAAATTTGATCCCTTTGACGTCTTTCTTCATCCAATTGGCTCCGATCACTCTCAAATCTTCTTCGTGAGGTTCGATATAACTTTTCAATATTTGCACTTTAGTCCCCGAACTTTAGATCTCTTACAATTTAGTCATTTCCTTTCCAACTTTTGTTTATTTTCTTCGATCTCATCAACCTACATCACAACATCAAAACACACATAAAAACACTCTAAAACTCTCTCAAGAATGACAAAATAACGAATTAAGTGATATAAATATTATGAGTGTAGAACACTCATCAAATACCCCCAAACTTAATATTTTGCTTGTCCTCGAGCAAACACCAAACTAAAGGAAATTACTAACAAACACACAAACAGATAAATACGAACAAAATCACTTAAAATAAATTGTGCTAGATATCTTGCCTTCATCACTCAGAATTGAAAACATAACATCAATTTCATGAATCGCTTCAAAATTATAATGTAAAAGCTCACTTCCTACCTATTCAATGCAAAACGGGTGTGTGTGTGAAGAGTTAAGTGCAACGCTGTACATTAATAAGTTGATCCAATTCCCGACCTAAAAAGTCAAATATTTCCTTACTTCGCTCGTGGGATTCATACACCCCCAAACTTGTTTTCTTTTCATTCCCCAAGGTGTATTCTGCAGTTGATATTCAATACTACTTCTTACACCACTCAAGTTTGGTCGGATTTCACTAATTGCAGTTCAACATATCAACAAATATGGATTCTCCTTATTATGACTGCTTCAACCTTCAAGACTCAACCAAGTTACTAACCCCTTATCAGAAGTCTAATCCTCTAAAATAAGTGTTCAGGGCTTAATTAAGGTATATGGTGCACATCTGTTTTATGCACTTGTTTCTTTTTTTTTTTTTTTATATATATCTTATGTGGGGACGTTCTCCATTGAGCTTTCTAAATGACCAATGTAGCGAGCTTTAGGCCGATGGCTCCCAAATCAAATGACTTTAGGGCACCAGGTTTTAAACCCTTGCAGACTTATTCACTCGAGTCATAAAGGCTACGAAGAGACACCTTACAATAAGATTGTTATGATTGTCCTCATTAGGATCTTTTTAAAGGTGGCTTCCCTTTTATGCAGTGATTAGTGCAATGCCCTTTATTAAACACTTATTCTCGAAAATTGACCTCTAACTTAGGTTTTTCACCCAATTTTTATCCCATAGGTCTCAGACAGTCCACACAACATTTAGCACACATGGAATCCACATCTACATCCATGTCTCCCTACAAAAGTTCGACCATCCAAACATCCTATATTTGGTTTAGGGATGTGAATCTTGTTTATTGGTTACGTGGGTATAGCATCCAAGTTCTCTATTTCAACCTATAAACATGAATCAACCTACTCATGTACAACATCACAATTAACTCACGTGCATAAATATTTTCCGTTTCTCATGAATAAGCAAAAATTTATCCACAATTCATAAACAAAAGCACGTTCTCAATTACATAAACCAATGCCGGCAAGGCTATCTAACTCATACAAACTTGTTAAAATGTGTAAAAAAATTTTTTTTTTTTTCATGCACATAAATCACACAAAACAAAAAAATAAAACTAAGGCAATTAGAAGGCATTTAGACACAATTTATAATACACCCCCAAACTTAAATTAAACATTGTCCTCAATGTAAAATTAAAGAAAAGGAAGGAGACTTCCCTGAATTGTCTGTATTGCCCGTGACGTTGTGGTATTGATGATTATGATGTTGGATTTGATGTATACTTGTCATGCTTCTCCCCCAAACTTGAGATTTATTCTGTTTTCTTCTTATCAATGTTGGTTTGAATGTTTCACGACGTCATGTTCCTGAAAAATCAAATTTTAGATATTAAATACGTGGAACAAGGGTTACTTAGCTCAAACATCTAATAACCAACTTAATTACTAAAGGATCTAGGGAGGGATGAGATGTAGATGATGATTTCTAAATAAACTGAAAAAATTAAACTATCCTATAATTCAAAAACAAAATAAATAAAAGGGAAGAAAGCTTTAAGTTGCCTCCCAAGAAGCGCTTCTTTAACGTCATTAGCTTGACTCAACCGCAGTCTATGTTAGATCTTCGTGTGGCACCTCTTTCTTATTTCTAAACTTCACCATTGGCTTTGTATTCTTCTTCATCGTAGAATGGTCAATAGAATGACGAGATGTTAATCGGTGTAGCCTTTAAAACCTCTTTTGATGTGGTAATATTTGGAGGGTTCAAAGGCTTTTCCACATAGCTCTTTATTTTGTCGTGGATCGCCTTCTTGAGCCAAAATGAAATCCACTACTTCATTGGTCCATGTATAGCTTTTGGTGGTAGTCAGTAGCAATCTTTGAGTAATCGGTTGCCATGTATTGTTCTAGAGGGTCATGGAATGACTTCCCTTCCCTCTATGACCTACAATTGCTTCACTGACCGGATCACATTGCAAGTGTTAACTTTTTTACGGGGGTTTCTCCGCTTGATGAATGTTGAAAGTTACTTGCTCTTCATTAACCCGTAGTGTCAACATCCCTTCTTGTACATCAATCAATGCTCTACTAGTGGCCAAGAAAGGTCTACCAAGAATTAATGGTACTTTCTCATCCTCTTCCATATCCAACACCACAAAGTCCACCTTTGGAATGATGAACTTATCAACCTTCACCAATACATCTTCAATAATACCCTTGGGGTATGCAAATGATCTATCTCCGCAATTGCAAGGAGAGGGTTGTGGGCTTCACATCTCCAAGACCCAACTTTTTAAACACCGAAAGGGGCATCAAGTTAATGCTAGCTCCAAGATCACCCTGCTTTATCAAATGTGATACCACCAATATTGCAAGGAATGTTGAAGTCACTGGATCTTTCATTTTCCGAGGGAGCTTCTTCCGGAGAATGGCACTACACTCTTTCACAACTTTACGGTCTCAAACTCCTCTAACTTTCTCTTCTTTGACATCACTTCCTTCAAGAACTTGGCATAGTTAGGCATTTGGGCCAACGCATCTCATAAAGGAATGTTGATGTGGATTTTCTTAAAGATCTCCAGAATTTTGCAAACCTGCTCATCAAATTTCTTCTTCATGAATCTCTGCATGGAATGGTAGTTTTGGCTTCAAAATAGGTGGATTGTCCGGAAATGTGATGGAATAAGGTTTATGGGTCTCTTTTGTTGCCTCTGCTTCCATCTTCTCGCTTTCAATCCACTCTTCCCTTGTAAGTATGAAATCCTAAAGCAGTAGGCTTTGTAACCTTTTTTTCCTCAACTTCTTTACCACTCCTTAATGTGATAGCATTGCAGTTCTCGTGGATTAACCTCTCATGTCACGGGAGATTTTCCTTTCTGTTGGGACTGTACTGCAGTTGCTATTTGACCAATTTGCACCTCCAAATTCTTCACCGTGGCTCCTATGTTGGTCATATGTGTCTCGATATTGTCAAGTCTGGACTCATCTTTGTTGAATCGCGATCTTGTCTCTAAGATGAATGTTCCAAGGATGTCCTCTAAGGATGGTTTCCCTTCGTATTTTGAGTGTTTGAAACCAGGTGGAGGTTGGAGGGTGTTCTTGTTATTGTCATATGATAAGTTTTCATGATTCCTCAGACCTGGATGATAGTGATTTGATGAGTAATTTTCCCTCTGATTATAGTTCCTACTGTTGACATATTGGGCTTGTTCATGCCCCATTTCTATCTCCTGATGTGATGATGAAGTCAGCCATGATCGAATCTGATTTTGCCGACTTCTTGAGTGGTAAATGCAAAATATCCGATTAGTGAGTGATGAGACTTGAGCGCTAACGCCGCGATGGGGTCCACATCATGAAGTCCAAACTTTCTTTACATTTGATCTCTCACTCGGCCATTGATAGCTATTTGCAGCTATGTCTTCCAACAAAGAATATACATCCTCTGCTGTTTTAACCATTAGAATACCACCTGCAGCTGCATCCACTATTGTTCTCGTCTGTCCATTTAACCCATTATAGAATATCTCTATCTGCATCCAACTCTGAAAGCCATGTTGAGGACATCTTCTCGAGCAAATCCTTAAATCTTTCCCAAGCTTCATAGAATGGCTCGAAGTCAAACCGTTTGAATTGACCAATTTCTCTTCAAGTTGAGCCGATTCTGGATGGTGGAAAGTACTTAGTGAGGAATTTCGAGCTAGAGCATCCCAAGTTGTAATTGACCCATACGGTATTGGATCGAAACCAAGCCTTTGCCTTATCCCTTAAAGAGAAAGAGAATAAGCGAAGCAATTGCCTCATCGCTGACTCCATTCATCTTTACCGTATCACATATTTCAAGGAAAGATCCCAAATGAGCATTTGGATCTTCTATTGCAGCTCCCCCAAATTGATTTTTTGCTTTGTACCATATGTATCAACCCTGGTTTCAGTTCAAAGTTGTTTGCTGCTATAGCGGGGCGTGCGATTCCAGAGTAATTTTCATTAACAACAGGCCGACATAGTCCCGAATAGCTCTCGGTTGATTATTCCCATTAGCTGCTCCTGCTTCCTGTTCAGCCATTGTGTCACGTTCGTCTCTTTGTATACCCCTCAGATAGTGAAAAGTGCGTTCTGGTTCAGGATCAACAGGCAATAGATTGATGTTTCTTGCCCTTCGCATAAACAACTGAAAACAAGATTACAGAAGCTATTAAAAACCAATAAAATAAAATAAAATGAAATTAATGAAACTGAAAAATAAAAATTCCAAATTAAAATAGAAACTAGTTGGTAATAATATCAATAGAATTCAAATCAATCCCCGGCAACGGCACCAAAAACTTGTCACGCGTTTTATATAACGTGAAAATGCCGCAAGTGTACGGTGTCAAGTTTTGTAATATAGTGATGAAATAGAGAATGTCGAACCCACAGGGATTGATGTATGATTTCTAATGAGTACTATAATTGTGTAGTTTCCACTTTATCTGGACAAGCGAATTGGAATGATGTTGTGATTTTTTGTGTTAATGGCGATAAACTAAAGTTGCAAGTACACGAAAACAAAACTCAAAGAAGTTATCAAATTATGAAAGCCTAGGGAATGATTTTATCACACTATCAACAATGTTTTTCAACCTATAATATGTCACCTCAGTCAGATTTTTCTTAATTTATAGGCAAGAACCCTAATTTAATTCTATCCCCTCTCTCGAGTGCCGGCTAGAATTTATTTCTACAATTTAATTCCAATATCTCTATTCCGAATTAGATATATAGAAATTATAAAGCACGTGGTTCTTAATTCAAAACAAGCCTCAAAGATCCGTACTTTCTCTCGAAATCTACGGGGACCTAGGTTATGTTGTTCTATGATCATTAAATTTCCCTCTCTCGAGTGCCGAAATTCATGCATCGAATCATTCAACTATTGGCCAAGTAATTGAATGCATTAAACTCAAACAACATAAATAAATAACCAGAAAAATCCAAAAGAGTTTAAATATTAAGGAATCAAAACATGTTTCAAGAGGATTACATCAAACCCTAGATCTAAAGTGTTAGTTCATAATAAATATAATTAACAACATGGAGTTTAACATGAAAAACATGAATGAGAAGACAAGAGTTTAGAAAAACTAATTGTCGTCGCTTGATTTCTTCTCCAACGTTGTGTCAATCCTTCTTCTTCGAATGAATTCTTTAAGAAATTTGCTTCTGTTTTCCTTGCTCTCTCTAGCCGTCCAAGAACCCCCTAATTAGGTCTTTTATCATGTATTTATATCCTCCATAGAAAATAACAAGGTTTGGACTTGGTTTGGGCCGGATTTCCTTGAAAAAATCTATTTTTTTTAATAAACGCGGCAGCGGCGCCTTGGCGCCCAGATTCGGGGCCTTGGCGCCGAGCATTCTGTTGAATTTCTTCTTTCCTGGGCGCCTTGGCGCCCGGTGATGGCGCCTTGGCGCTCGGCAATCTGCTGAAATTCAGTTTACGCTTCTTTCAGTATTTTTAACATAGCTCTTTCTCCTGATATCCGATTGAGATGATTCAAGTTGCGTTGGAAAGCTAACTCAAAGGTCTACAACTTTGCTTCAGAAATCATTCTCCAATTCGATCGTTTACTGTGTCAAAAATGAGTCTCAATATGAGACTAAAAATCTAGAGCAAAACTTTTCGGTTGTAAATTGATTTGTGATCATATTTTGACTAAATTTGATCCCTTTGACGTCTTTCTTCATCCAATTGGCTCCGATCACTCTCAAATCTTCTTCGTGAGGTTCGATATAACTTTTCAATATTTGCACTTTAGTCCCCGAACTTTAGATCTCTTACAATTTAGCCATTTCCTTTCCAACTTTTGTTTATTTTCTTCGATCTCATCAACCTACATCACAACATCAAAACACACATAAAAACACTCTAAAACTCTCTCAAGAATGACAAAATAACGAATTAAGTGATATAAATATCATGAGTGTCGAACACTCATCAGATAGCACTCTCTCCTTATTTGCATGACAGAGGAAAAGTAGGATTTCAACTACTATTTTCCATTCATTTTGCACTACATGTTGTGAAGATTTATACTTAGGACTCACCTCATTTGGCTGCTAGTGACTATAGTGCTTAATTAACAATTGTGATTTGTTCAAATATAAAGTGTAGGCTAATTGTAGAAATGCTTGACAATTAAATTTTCACTTAGCCGTTTTAAAATGGTGTCATGCAATTGGTGGCTTGAAGATAGCAGATAAACGTAAACCATTTTCAACAGCAAGTGACCTAGTGGGAATTTTGATATATATGAATGACTTAGAGTAATTTCAGAATATGTTTAAAGTTGGAGTGAATAACATACTTTTACATGGCATGCTGGGAGATTAATAGCATTGAGAAACATGCTCTTTAGATGGTCTATTTGAAAGCCAACTGGATTTAATAGCATCTCTTAATATGATTAGCTTGGATCTGCATGGTAATAATTTCTCTAGTCCATTACCCGATTATCTTGGAAGCATGTTAACTGTACAGAATTCAAAGTTAGCAAACAATAACTTCAATGTGGTTATCCAAGTTGGCTGCACCTTATTTGCTGCAAATATTTAGGTTACCTGTGTATGGCTATTTATCTTCAAAGCTGCCTCCAGGATTCGTCGATACTAAATTTGAGGTGAAGCAATTATGAGAAACCACAAACAACAACTGTGAGACTATCTTAGCTATACTCCAGTCAAAGTTAGCCACTGAACCGCCTCGATTATCGCTTCAGTTTCTTTATATCTGGAAGTTACTCGGTCACTTCATAGTGAAATCTGGTATTCTTACTGAAATTCTTGCATTGGATTGAGAAGATGTGGCTTCACGAATCTTGAAGTCCTTGTTCCTTGAAAAAGGAAGAGGCGAATCGCCATATATTTAATCCTGGCCTCCCGAGATGCTTATTCTTTGCCTTTCACTATTGTTGAATATAGCTATAAGACCTCGTCATTCCGAGGCTACTTTATAAGACTCTGATAATTTGAGAGTTATGTGCTGGATGTTTATTCGTCGCCTCGCCAGATGCTTATCCCTGACTTTGCGAATCTCGAAGTCCTCGTTCATTGAATAAAGGAAGAAACAATACTTTTTGAAATCCTCATTCCTTGAGTAAAGGAAGATGCAGTATTTTCTAAAGTCACCATTCCTTGAATGAAGGAAGAGGTAGTATTTTTCGAAGTCCTCATCCATTAAATAAAGGAATAGATGATCTCTTGAAGACCTTGTTCCCTGAATAAAGGAAGAGGTAGTCCTCGTCTATTGAATAAAGGAAGATGCAGTATTTTTTGAAGACCTCGTTCCTTGAATAAATGAAGAAGCAGTATTTTTTGAAGTCCTCATTCCTTGAATAAAGGAAAATGAAGCATATTTTATAAGTCCTCATTCTTTGAAAAAAGAAGAGGCAAATCGCTAGATACTTATTCCTAGCCTTGCGAGATGGTTATTCCCCACCTCTCACTATCGTTGAGCCTAACTGTAAGATCTCGTCATTTCGAGGCCAGTTTATAAGATTCTGATAGCACTATTGTTGAGCCTAGCTATAAGAACTCGTCTATCCGAGGCCCATTTATAAGACTCGGATAGTTTAAGAGCTATTCACGAGATGTCTATTTCTCGCCTCGTCAGATGCTTATTCCTGGCTTCGCGAGATCATATTCTTTGCTTCTCACTATTGTTGAGCCTAGCTGTAAGACCTCGTCATTCTAAGGCCAGCCAATTGTAAGACATTACCATTCCGAGGCCAATTTATAAGACTCCGATAGTTCGAAAGCTATTTGCGGGATGTTTATTTCTCACCACGCCAGATGCTTATCCCTAATTGGAGACCTCGTTCCTTGAATAAAGGAAAATATAGTCCCCATTCCTTGAATAAAGGAAGATGTGGCATTATCTTGGAGTCCTCATTCAGGAAACAAAGTTCGCAATCTAAAAAATTAAATTTGCACAAGTTCAAAAATAATTAAAAGAACCTCCTATTGAGAAAGCTTAAAGGAGAAGCCTCTTCATAGACGATTCGTCCCTATGAAGAGAAGTGTGAGTACTTCGACGAGAAATTGGATCCCAATAAGGACCACATCTGCACTCACGAAGTGTGATACATGCATTTAACAACTAAAGTTGTTAAGGAATCCTCAACATGAACGAACCACTCAACCTCATGCTCAGGAAAGTTAAAAATACTCTTATTAAGGCAAGCTCATAAAAAAATTATAAAGTACCTCCTATTGACAAAGATCAAAGGGGAAGCTTCTTCATAGATGTTCCGTCCCTATGAACAGATGCTTTAGCATTTTGACGATGAGCTGGATTCCAAAAAGAATCACATTTGTGCTCGCGAAGTGTGGCACATGTCTTGAACAACTAAAGTTTTTAAGGAAACCTCAGCATGGGCGAACTACTCAAACCGTTCTTAGGAAAAGAAAGGCAAGTGAACTGCCTATGCTTGTGTAAATTATAAATAAAGTCAGACTAAAGTCTGAAGTGCTAAAGAGCCCCATTTCATAAACATTGATGTGCATATGGTCAGAAAATTATAAAGGTACACGACCTTCTAACACTTATACAAAACTATGAGTTTGATATTATTATTGGAGTGGACTAAGTTTGGATTATACTGAAGAGTATGGCAATACATTAAACAAAAACAGTAAGTACATGAAGTAAATAACACCAGTACATAAACTAAAAGAATTTTATTTATTTAACAAATATTTGACTTAGACTTAGAAAACTATTGTGATACTGGTATTTTAGTATCGTTACATTATTATTGCTGGCATATGCATTATATTATTGCTGTCTCGAGTACGTACTTCACATCACTGCTAGCAGGTTATGATGCATATTATATTTTAAAGAAATTTAAAATGTCATTATTCACTTTATCGTCATGAGTAATTTGAGGGGCAAATGAACCCTAAATTTATTTGGTATATGTGCAGTGGATATATTGTATTGTATTAGATGATTGGTTTAGTGCATATGACAGAGGAGATGCTGCCGAAATTTCGACAAATTATATACAACATCTATCTTTCGAGATAATTCGTAAGCCCTCACTTATTCAGGCTGCCATGCATATTTTTTAAGACAAATCGCAAGTCCTGATTTATTGAAGCTGCTCGCCTATTTGGGATCGAAACATATTTTCGAAGCAGTTCGTAAGTCTTCGCTTATTGGAGTTACTTACATTTTTTAGGTAATATGTAAGACCTCATCTGTATACATGTTATATTTTGAAGTTCGACCCACACATGATTGTACGATTCAGACTTGGAGAACTATTGTTATACTCATAAAATATTTCCTATTGGGCTTGGACCTCAACCCATTACCAATTCGGCCCATTTGTTTCTTTATATATTTTATACCCATAAAATATTTCATAATGGGCTTGGACCTCGGCCCATTACCTATTCGGCCCATTTGTTTCTTTATATATATGTGTAATCCATTTCAATTAAGGTATGTTCTCTAACCCTATCCCCTTCCCATCTTGCACTAATATTTCCCTCGTCCGACAATTGACTTGACCATTGGAGTGCAAACGATCGTCGAACATTTTTGTCGACCAGCGGCCTTTGCCTCCTAATGGGGTGTTTAGTGTGCGGTGATGTCCACGTAGAGAGGATGTGGCGGGAATTATATTGGCACATTTTTGTGGGTCAACAAAATCCCCATTGAAAAATAATACTGGGAAATTAGTTCCTCAACCTGAGAACAAGTCTTTAGTAGATTGTAAGTGGGTTTATAGCATTAAGGAGGGAAATACTTCTAAACAACCTCTTAGATTTAAAGCTAGATTAGTTGCAAAGCAATTTACCCAAAAACCTGGTATTGATTACAATGAAATCTTTTCTCATGTTGTTAAGTATACTACTATAAGAGTTATGCTTGCTTTTGTTGTTCAATATGATTTACAACTTGAACAAATAGATGTTAAAACTGCTTTCTTGTATGGTGACTTAGATGAAACAATTCACATAATTCAGCCAAAAGGTTTCATTGATTCTAAAAGACCTAATCATGTTTGTTTTTTTAAACAGGTCTTTATATAGTTTAAAACAATCACCTATGCAATGGTGTAAGAGATTTGAAAATATTGTGTCATCTATTGGCTTTATGAGAAGTGCTTTGATGATTGTTTTTATTTTAAAAAGAAATTATAATAATTCCGTGATTGTTTATCTTCTTTTGTATGTTGATGATATGTTGTTGATTGGACATAATATGAGTGACAAAAATGACATTAAAAAGGCTTTAAGTGCTAAATTTGAAATGGAAAACTTAGGTCATGCTAGAAGAATTCTAGGAATGGATATTAAAAGAAATATATGACAACAATATCTTCTTTTAACACAATCTGACTATGTGAAAAATGTGTTATTCAAGTTTGCTATGCATGATTCCAAGTATGTTACTTTGCCTCTTTCTTGTCATTTTAAATTGAGTAAAAATCAATGTCTTCATTATGAATTTGATATCAAATACGAGTAAAAAGTGCCTTGTGCTAATGTTGTTGGATATGTTATGTATACTATGGTGTGTACTAGACATGATGTTGAACATCTTATTAACATTTTGAGTAGATTTATGGCAAATCCAGATCCTAAACATTGGACCTCTTTAAAATGGCTCTTACGATACTTAAAAGGTTCTGCTGATTTAGGTTTACATTTTAAATTTTGTAAAAATGGAGTTATATTGAGAGGATATGTGGATTCTGATTATGCTGTAATAAAGATAATATGAAATCCATAACTGCATATATGTTTATTTTGTGTGATACTTGCATAAGTTGGAAATCTTAATTGTAGTCTATTGTGGTCTTATCTACTACAGAAGCTAAATATTTGTCTGCTATTGAAGCTATTAAATAGTCTTTATTGGTTAAAGGCTTGTTGTGTGAATTGAATGAATTGCATAATCCTTTTGTTGTTTATTCTGATAGTCAAAGTGTCATTCATTTGTATAAAAACCCAATTTTTTTTATGAAAGGACTAAACACATAGATGTTAGAATGTATTTATTAGAGATATAATTCAAAAAGAGTCCATATTTGTTTAAAAAATTCCAACACAATTTAGCTGATATGGAAATAAATATACTTCATCTCAACAAATTTCAATCTTATTTGCAAATTTTAAGAATTGAAACTGCGTGAACTTTGTGTTTCTGCAAGACTGTTTCTTCTTGGTGCTTATGATGGATAAACTGAAGTGTTTTAGTTTGTTTATATCATTGGCATCAAAGGAGAGATTTGATGGGCTGTGATGCCAATTATATTAATTGCATTCAGTTCATTGGGCTGTAATGAAATTGGGCCTAGCCCATTGAGGATTAGTTCGACTGTTGCCTGATAAATCATTTGAAATAGGCCCAAAATCTGACCCATTTTGATGGACACGTGTGCTGCTCTGGGCCGTTGATCATTGGTTGAGATCTACGATGATGAATTTGTGTATTTAAGGGGCTTGAACAGTCGCCCTTATTCACTTTTTCATTCCATTCTTGTGCCTGAAGCTTTTGGGATTTTCTCTGTGTTGTCTCTTACATTCCTTCTTTCAATTACTTTGTATTTATAAAAAATTCTGGTTTTGGTTGTTAGATCTGTGTGATTTGAGTATGTGATTCTTCGATTGAGGATTTTGTGTTGAGATCGGTTGTTTGATCTTGGGTTTCATTGTAGTAGCTGTGATTGTTCGATCTTTAAGGTTTGGGTCTTTGTGGCTATTTCATTTGTACAGTATTGTTTTGAGTCCTAAATATGATAATCAATCCCTTGATGTTGATGAACTTTTTGTATTCTTCGAGTTCTTGAGTTACTGCTTCTGTTGTGTCTTAGTTATATCACACTTCAATTTATAATACGGCAACCCAAAATCTTACGATGCGTTGCTTAAGAAATCAACAAAGCCCAAGCCTATTCCCTTTCCTCCTCCCTTGTTGATGGTTGTGAAAGTCATCAGAGATAGTGGAAGCAAGTATTAGAGAATTAAGGTCGGTGAGTATTTGAATTAAGATTAAACTTTGTCAATTATTTGACAATGAGGGTGTTTTTTATTAACTACTTTTTAAGTAGGGTACAAATTAATTAGATTAAGAAGAGGGTATATTTTGATTTTTGATGTTTTGAATAAAGGAGGTATGTTGGCTAATTCACCTTTTTGGGGAATTAACTATTTTTACTGGGTAGATTTTCCCGAAACAGGAAGATCAGCGCAAAGTGGAGTATAAAGAAACAGCCCAACATAAAGCCCAAATGGTGACCCGTTTCCTAAACCCCGGCGGCAGGCGGCTGGGTTTTTCACCCGTTATATCATACGGGCAGTTCAAGATTCATTTTCCCGGCAGTATTTAGGGTTTAAGTAGGCTTTGCACAATGCCTTCAAAGAGCAAGAAGAGTTCCCAAAAATCCTCAAAACCCTCGAAATTTGACCATGGCGGCAACACCCCTTCATCACCATCGTCAATATCGTCATCGTTCAATCTCAACCAGCATTCATCAGAACCAACTGAAGAAGAGCTGCTATTGTCGCTGGACGAAGCTTCTAAGAAGTTTCCATCTCTTATTTCTCAAAATGCTTTTATTGGCAGATTGCTGGAAAATCCCGACGCTGCCGCAACTGATAGGAGAGGCTGCAAAATTTGGCTCTCTGAATCTGCCATGATCTCTTCGTCCATTTCTCCTGGCTCCCTTGTCTCGGTAGAATTTTACACCGTTTTCTTTTCTTCTCTTCTATTTTGTCAGAAAGAATTTTTTATCAGTTCAAATTAATTGTCTAACTCTGTATTATGACTCATTATTTGTCTATTTTGATCGTTTTTGGAAGTTGTTTAAAACAGCCACTATTTTTTTATCATTTCTTCATCTATTGGTGAAGAAGCCATAAATTTCTCGTCTTTTAGTTTTCTGTGAGTGATCATTATGTATTTATATGATAGGTATAAAGTAGGGGGTTCTAGGTGCTTTTCATGGCTATTCGCGATATAGACACCAAGATGTTGGAGATTGGAGGTGATGAAGTACATGAACTGAGCAATTCTGATACTCAGGCTAGATTATTCACAGGGAGGGATGAATGATAAACAATATTACTCAAATCTGAAGGTTGATCAGCTTGAGGAGTACTCAAATGTTTTGTGCTCTGCACTCTGGTTAACGCAAAACAGAATACCAGACTGCTATATATATGCTCATTTGGTACTCAGAGATGTGATTTTAAGAAACGTGTACATGATTAGAGCATGACATTCAAAAATGTTGAGATGGATTTGCTGTAAAACTTCACAAGATAAAGCGACAAATGTGCATGCTTGTTGGATAAAGTGACATCTGTTGAAGATACATTTCTCTAGAACTGATTAGGTTGACTCGAGCATTCATTAAAGGTAGCTGAATGGCCCAGTTAGGAAACATCATGGGACTATTATTTTTAACAAATTTAGAGGAAGGGATTGACCAAATATCTCATGGAATTACATTAGTAGAAATGATGGACACCTTTACAAACTAAGTTTGGACTTGGCCTTCGGTAGAGCAAAGTTGATTATATAGCCAGCTGCAAAATAAGATAAGGTTTTGTGTTGAATATTTGTATTATGAAATATGAAAGCACATAAGATACTCCATATCTTGTCAATCTCCATCTATTTATGCCAAACATCTCTATGGAACTCTGACTAAAAATTCGGCCTATAATTGTGGGTACAAGTACTGTATTCCTTTGCTCCATTTTTAGTTACTAAGATATGAGTCTCGTAATCATATATTTAATCCATTTCAATTCCATCCTAATATTTTATTAACATATTTTTCTTTCTGTCTCAAGTCTCTTACCGTTAAATTTCAAATTTATTTAGTGTCGTGAGATTTTTGTGCATTTAACAAATTTTGTTCTATCAAAACAGAGATTGATATTCTACTTAATCTCGCAGGTCTCCCTTGCTCCTTTGGAGAAAGATCTAAGTGGCTTTCCTCTTAGCTCATTATCAAATGAATGTGCTAAGTGCTTCAGGTTTGAGTTTGCTGAAAATTTGGCTGATGAAGCTGGAAATTACTTTGCCCTTGCTACTGTATTCGCTTCTTGTAAGGTATGATGATGACATAATCTATACCCCCTTTTCTGTTGCCTCAAATTTCCTGCAATTCAGTATCTAAGACGTTAAAGAAGGATTGCTAGATGATGCACTGAATATGTGTTATTGAGAGTTTGACTAGTATTTTGTCTGTCTAGGTTTATGAATTATGCATACACGGCCAAAATTATAAATATCCCTCATTCAAAAGCTTGAACAGGGAAGCAGTGCTTAAAATCCCTGAAACAATGTAATGTTTTAGCTATCATAGTACTTGGATTGATTGACTAGCAAACAGTAATGTCTCTAGAATATTACCATAGGCTCATATATATATATATATCATGACCAAAACCCCTTGTGTTGGACAACCCAGGAATGGAAAAACTTAAGCAAAAATGTTAGTGAACCAGAGAATGAGTATTCGTGGTCCTTCTCTGCATTTGTGCAGGTGCAACATGTCTTGTTGTTTCTTTATATTTGATCTGTGATATGAAACACACTGAATGAATGGCATAATGGGCCTTAAGCAGCAATTAATCGGCTTCACAGTGAACCCAGGGCATGACCAATGTACAATAATTTTATTTAGTTCCTATGAATAAACCAATATTGGTGATGTAATAGGTGAAAAAACTACTTTCTTCATGACAGGCAATTCAGAACCTGTTATAACTAATAATTGTTGTGAGCAACTCATTCTATATATCTTTCCTGGAGCTATTGATAATTAAATGTCTTCTTATTTTGCCTCAATTCTTTTGGTTATTAAATTAATTTTTGCTTCATACACAGGTTTTGAAGAATGGAGTGCGCTTGTCTTCAAATCTTTCATGTATGATGGGTTGTCCAGTTCCAGACAGGATTGTTTTCGTTAATCCTGTTAAGTATCAACCCCTGACTAACAATTGGGGTAAGTCATATGGCCATGCTGCCAGTTCTCTATCAATAAACATCTGCAAGGAGCTACATCTGTTACTGATATCTGCAAAGAACAACTATACCATGGAAAGTACTGCATCAACCCACCTCAATATGCACAGGGGAACACCAAAAGTTCAAGTTCAAAATAGCAAGATTTTATCCCCGAAGACACCCTTGCTTGTAGAGTCTAAACTTAGGTTGCCTCCATCAAATCAGGATGAGTCAGCACCAGAGAACACACCCTTTATGGAGGAAGTTTTAGGGGATGATTCTACAAAGAAACTCCTGCAGACCTGCATAGCTTCGTGGTTGTGTTCACGAGTTTTTCTCCGTGGAAATTTTGTGATAGTTCCGGTACTTTCAGGCCTCTGTATTTTTCAGGTTATGGGTACCGGTAGATTGTCTGCAAGTAATGAAATTCAGCATCTGACAGACAACATAAATCATATTCTTTCTCCTCGAGCTCCATGTATGGAAGACACGCATTACGCTTTTTCTGTAGATCAGGGGACAAAAATTCATTTACAATCACCAGAAAATGCAAAAGATATTTTGGGAGTCAATTTCACAAAGTTGGGAGGTCTTTCCAAAGAATTTGCATCTTTAAAAGATAATATAATTCGCTCAGTAGTAAAGGCTACCGATGCAAGGTAAATTTAGTATTTACTTTAGTCATTTCTTGTTAATTCTTGGACCATATTTTTTTCTATCGCTTGGAGTTTTCTAGATGATTGTATATCAGTGACAAAGTAATATAATATAGCAAATTAAGGAAAATTTATCTGCCTCTTAGCTGTCAGAGTTGCACCTCATTATTACATACTGAATCATTTTTCAATTATTATTTCTTTTTCTCAGTTCCGAAATTCTCTTCACCCACACTAGCATTTTTAAATATTAAGAGTGTGGATGAAGTGTTTCTACGTTATTTCATGTCTGGATGTGCTGAATTTTAGCATGTTGAACGGTTACATGCTAAAACGCAAGGCTCTACTTGAACTGTGTGTAATACTGGATAGAATGTAGATTTTCAGAAAGAGAAAGAATGTAGATTTCATTTTTCTACAAATAGTGATTATTACAATTATTGTTTTAGATATGGATTCGGGCCTATGAGGGGAGTGCTTCTTCACGGTCCTCCAGGAACAGGAAAGACTTCTTTGGCTCTATCGTGTGCTCATGATGCTGGTGTTAATCTATTTTCTGTGAATGGACGTGAAATTACAGATCAGAATCATGGAGATGGTGTAGAAGCATTACTTGATATCTTTGATATAGCTAGTAAAGCTGCACCTGCTGTGGTTAGTTTCTTGCCTCCATTTCTTGCATTTTGTAGGTATTTTTACTTCTGAGTCAGCTTTTCTTTACTTACGCCATCAGGATGCACTGATGTTACTAACTGATAGTAGTTGAAATGGGGAGGTAAGGACTCGGTGAAATGCCTGAAAATTCAAACTATTTTGTTTTTATCTCACTGTGTTGCAGTTACATTCAGCATGAGAAACTTCTGATTAGTTTAAATCGGATCTGGAAGTTCGACTTCAACAATTGAACATATCAATCTTTTTAAGTTCTGCATATAATTTTACAAGTAACAACAACTATTTGAAGTGAACTCTGCCTAACAATGAACTCTACCTAACAATTAAAGTGACCTTGTGGATCTGCCCTTATATAATATCGTGTCTTCCTGAGTACAGCATAAAAATCTAGAGATCATCGACTTAGTCTGGGGTTGTAACAGTAGAAGAATATTTTTAAATTGAATTTGGATCCAAACATGTGAAATTTATTGTCCAGAAGGTGAAACTTGAGCCAGTATATTGAAGAATCATCAGGGTTGGGTCTGTTCTAAAGTGTTGTCTGCTATTTCTGTCAGTCATTGTTCCTTCATTTTATTTATTTATTTATTTTGTATTTGAGTCGGAAGAGTTATATTTTCTAAGAAAAGAGACTCTCTCTATCTATCAACAACATGTCTTTATGAACAGTACATTTTATTTTCCGCACTCTATTTTTCTGGTTATTGGTTGCACCGGTTTCTTGGGTGTAGTAGGAAGAGTTTCTCAAGCAATTATTCTTGGAAATGGGTTCTATAATCAATCATTTGGAATATGAGTGATTATTCATGGTGATGAAATTTTTTAAGTACCATAGTTACCTTAATATGTTATTCGCTACAAATTTGCTAGGTCGTGTGATTTATTTGGACTCGCGAGTTTCCCGTCATAAAACTTGGCGCATCAACTGTATTGAGAAACTGTTTGTTAATATTGATTCAGGTCTTCATTGATGAGTTGCATGCCATCGCACCTGCACGAAATGATGGAGGAGAAGAGCTTTCCCATAGAATGGTTGCAGCTCTGTTGGATTTAATGGATGGGATTAACAGAACTGATGGTATATTTATTATTGCTGCAACCAACCAGCCTGACAGAATTGACCCTGCACTTAGACGGCCTGGAAGGCTTGACAAAGAAATTGAAATAGGTAAATTGATATCTTCTTACCATTAGCTTTTGTTTTAAATATGGATTTTGACACACCCGTATCTGTGGCAATTTTTCAAAGTTTAAAATCCCCAACCCCCACAAGAGAAGTCAAAGTTCGCTATCAAGCATTTAAGGAATAGATCCAATTGGATTGTTGTCAGCACTCATCATTTCTCAAGTTGTATATTCAGTATGTAGTTTAGACAAAACAGAAAATTTAAAATATGAGAGCTGCAAAGGTGGTGCAGGTTCCTGGAATATCCTGGTAGCTAAATTTGAGCATGTAAGCACAATATGCTGGATTAATCTGTCATCATGAACTTTGGTATACATATGATTCGTTTTATGTTTTTTTTCCCCACTGCAATTATTATTCCTTAATGAAATTTCATTACATGGTCTAAGAGAACCTAGCTTATTCTTCACCGGGTGAGCTCCACCTTTGGGTTTATACACACTTTGCATGGTATAGCTCATATTGGATAGATGATACCCTTCTTTTAGAATTTCTGGGAAAAGAGAGGTATGCTGTGTGGGAAAATTTGTTGTAAAGCATCCTCATAGTTCTTGAGTTTTGAAATTCATCTCCTACAAACTGCAGAACTGATCATCAATATCTGCTCTTGGATGCTAAATGGAAAACAAGGAAGTTAAATAACTGATAATTTCTCAACCCTTAAAAAGAAGTTTTAATCAATTTCTATGTTCTTGCATTTTTGAACTCCAAATAGATGTATTTGATGATAAAACAACCACCTCAAAATTAGTTTGCTTTTGTTGGTGGAGGTCAGCTGGCTAAATACAGTTTGCAAATTTATAACATGGGTCAATATATACTGCTACTCAATGATAAATTGAAAGAGTTGCTACTCTGGCACATTCTTGAACCCACAAATAGGGTGCAATTAGTACAACCAGTGGCACAAATCAGGGTAAAACGTGTGTGAATTACTATAATCACTAAAATGAGAGTAGCTTTACCAATAGGTATTCTGTCTGACAATTGCTTCTTATTATTTCAAACAAGTGTTTGGAGAAAAATACCAATAAAGAAAATAAGTAATTGTAGTAGCTGCTCTGGTGGACATCCTCGACTGAATGAATTAGATTTCTCCTCGAATTACAATGTCCCGTTCTAACAGAAACTGGTAGGAAGTACCCTGCCTTGTGCACCTTCATAGTTGCATTGATACCAGATGCCTGATTGCCTTAAATTATTAATACTGCCAACTTACGAAAAATTTCGTTACTTTAGTTGAATGTTAATTCAGACTTGCAGTTATTCATTCTACATATAGCTATATTCATGAGGGATAATAGAGGAAAGAGTTCATAGAAGAGAAACCTCGTTTCTTGGGATGAATGAAAATATTTCTACATAGCTACAAGAACTGATGTTTCTTATACAACCTTCTGGATGAAATTATTTGCACTTGGTGAGATTTTATTTGAAATGCATTAATGCTGCATATGTATTTCTGTTATTTGTAAGGGAGTGATTATGGTTGTATTTCATTTTTTCTCCTTTCAAAGAATAGGTAATTGGGTTATTAAAAATTTTAAAGAATATATATATCTTGTTGTTGTGGACATTTTTACTATTATATTAGATCGGAGTTTCTTGCATGTCTTTTCTAGGTTACCATCTCTCTTTTATCTCATTTTAAATTTTTTTCTTCAAGTGACTGATTATGTAAACTAAATAATTTCCAGCCTTGTGAGTTGTTAGTTAACATGTCATGTCATATCTGATCTGATCTGGAATCTGTTCTTATTCCCAAATAAATTGTTTGTAGGCGTTCCATCTCCTATGCAACGCTATGAAATACTGCTTGCCCTTCTTAGTGACGTGCGGCATTCGCTTTTGGACGAGGATATTCGACATCTTGCAGAGACCACTCATGGTTTTGTTGGCGCTGATCTAGCTGCTCTCTGTGAAACAGCAATCATGGTTCACCTTCAGCAATATGTTAACTTGGAAATCTCTTATGATTCAGATTGCGAATCATCAACTACTGCTTGCAATGCAGATTGCCAAACATCAACTCATTCATGTAATGTTTGTTCAGATGGTGATATAGATGCCTCCTGTAACTTGGAAAATACTCAGGAAAGTAACTCGGACGCAACTTTTTCATCCATTTCAGAAATTCAAAATTCAGCAGAAAATCTTCCCCGGATCGAAGTAAATGGAACATGTGATGTAGAAGAAGACAATTTAAGAGTGACGTTTGAAGACTTCAAGAAGGCTAGAGAGAAAGCAAAGCCGAGTGCCATGAGAGAGGTACACGAACCTATGTTTGGGATTTGCAACATATACGGGAGATGTACACAAAGAATTCTGTAGCACGAGGCTTGTGTTACATCTTGCCGGTTTGCTCCTCTTTATATTGACTGTCGATATAATGCATGATTGGGCAACACCCCTTGCAGTGTGTTGGTCCAATTTTATCTGTTTCATTTTGCAATTACTTCCTGTGTGAAATACGACTTTGCAAAGATGCATCAATGTTGGCAGGAGTGACATGTAAGAATTATGTAGATACCCCATAATTTAGGTTATTTCTTGTTTACGCAGGGTCATTCATTACCTCTAATCTAAAGTAGCTGAATTTCTACTGTTTTTATAGATGAAATTCATGAATATGTTAATGGAGTTGATTCTAAATATTTAAATCACATAATTCCTAATCCCTTTATTATGGTTCTCTGACTATCGGACTTCTGAAATTTTAGCCCTTCGATGATGGTAATGTTCATTATTGTAGTTTAATATGGGTTGTCAGTTACTTATCTCTTTTCAGTCTTCTCTAGCCTCATGGTTTACTTACTCTTCATGTACAGATAAAACTTGACTTCCCAAAAGTTGGATGGGAAGATGTTGGTGGCCAGAGTGTTGCTAAGACGGAGTTAATGCAAGCCATTTTGTGGCCCCAGAAGCACAAGGATGCTATCAAACGAATTGGGACCCACCCTCCTTCTGGTATATTATTATTTGGTCCTCCAGGATGCAGCAAAACTTTATTGGCGCGCGTAGTTGCTTGTGAAGCTGGATGGAATTTTTATGCAGTAAAGGGCCCTGAGCTTTATGACAAATGGGTTGGTGAATCTGAAAAGAACGTGAAGTCTTTATTTCAAAAGGCAAGGGCAACGGCCCCATCAATTATATTTTTTGATGAAATAGATGGACTTGTCACAACTCGTGGGGAAGAAGGTGATGGGGTTTCAGTTGGCGACCGGGTTATAACTCAATTACTTAATGAATTGGATGGTAACTAATTATGGAAACCTTCTTTTCTGAATAGTTTTGTTTAGCTAGATGTCTCTTGTTAAAGAGATTGTTTATTGCGAAATTCAGTAAATATAACCTTCTTAAATGTACTTTTAACTCGAGCTCTGAGTATGACTATAATTTGCTGGTAGGTGTGCGTGAAAGAGTTGATGTCACCATTATTGCTGCTACAAATCGGCCAGATAAGATTGACCCTGCTCTTCTAAGACCAGGTACTAGCCTGATATCTAGTGATCTGATGTTGATTGTTGCTATCAACGTTTTGTGGCAAACTCCAATAGCAATCTAACATTTCATTGAACTTTTGGTAGGACGTTTTGATCGACTTCTTTATATCGGACTACCAGATGAAAAGGATCGCGAGGATATATTCCGTGTTCATTTGCGCTCGAGGGCATGTAGTTCTGATGTATGCATTGAAGAACTCGCTTGTCTTACTGAAGGATACACTGGTGCTGAAATAAAAAAGATCTGCAATGATGCAGGTGTAGCGGCTTTGGAGGTGTGTTGAGTATTGAGTGCTAATCAAAATAAATATTCTGACATGTAGATTTTTCTTCTTGACGATTGTTTGGGAGAAAATTTTTTGAAAGGAAAAATGATTTTTTGGCGAATGTGGCTTTAATAAGTCTTATGTTCACTATGTTATCTCATTGTACTAGGAGGACCCAACTGATGGGGTAATAAAAATGGAGCATTTGAGAGCTGTGATACAAGAAGTCCAGCCATCTGATTACGAGTTTTATGAGAAGTTGTCCACTGAGTTTCTGACACGTTTTTACTCAACTCCCTATGAAAAATATTCGGCTCATCGACCTCGCTCAAGGAAACCAAATGATATATCTTTCTGGTATGTCTTTCTACATTGCAGCATGCTTTCTGGAAGATCATTAGGTTTCTATTTTCATGTGTTTGACTAGTTGGTGATTTTAATATGCCGTGTCTCAGAATACTTCTTCCCCTGGATGGCCCTTTTTTGGTTGCCTCAAAAAATAACTTCTTGTTAATCTAAGTGGTTTTTTTTTTCCCCAACCTTCTGCTCGATCTCTCTCAAATTGAAGTCAGTGAAAGATATTCAAACGAAGAAGAGAGAGTATATTCTACCCAAAATTGCAGATACAACAGTCTCTCACTTTTCCTTTCGCTTTCCCTTTCCCCTTCCTTCAGTTAAAACACAATCTTAATTCATTTAAAGAGGGTTAAATATGTAAAAGACCTAAAGTTAGAAGCTGCACCTAAATATTCTACCAAGTCAATGGGTGAAATTGATACCAAGTACTTTTATTATTCCTTTGTTAGTTATCATGGATATCTCAAAGTTCATTCCTTTAATTAACAAGCGCAATCCAGATAGGAGTCTTATTCTCTACGAACAAAGGAATCGAATAATTATTAGTGTAAGAAAAAACTTTACATCGACCGCTAGCATGAATGCGTAGATGTCATGAGCATGAATTTTTTAAGTTATCCAACGTGTTCCTTTTCCAAGTCTGTCCTTGAAATCTCCTGCCCATTTAAACTGGAACTCCTGGGTATTTTCTTTTGAGTTTTGTTCCTAGATGACTCGTTTTATAAGGTGGGTTAGACAGGAATAGACTGTAATGAAGAAGAAAAAAGAATTTAAAATCTTGTCTATTGTACTCTAGTACAATCTAATGTTTGGTAGTAAACATGCATAAAGAGTTTTGTCGCTTGTGTTGCATATATATCACTTAGAACCACTTTCTTTTTGCATTCATGGGTAAAGTTGTTACGTTTAAAATGTCGTCTGAAACTATGCATGTTCTTTGGTGGAGCAGGAGCCTAATACAATCTACTGTGCATTTTCTGTACCGGCTCCCAAAAACCATTTTGCAACCAGATTCTTCTTGAGCTGATGGGTATATAACATATTTCCATGTTCTCTTCATCAAATTTTGGGGTCCCATGTTAATGGATCATTCATTTTGTTAGTAAAATTTTGCGTATTAGGACTGAGATTCGTATGTGTTATTACTTTATTCACTTGTACAAACGATACTTAGCTGATCTGTCCAAGGAATGTTAGTTGTAGAGGGTTGGATAATGCTCTTTTGTAGACATCGACTGAACGGATTCTGTAGTTAGACATATGCAGACATCAACTGAAGATATTTTGTAGATAGATATAGGGATCCTTGTTCAAGAAGATGACACTCCTTAATAGGGCTGAAGGCTATTTTCTGTTATTGTTGCATTATTAATAAATTTATTTGGAATGATGTTTTGATGCAATTGATTGGGTTTTGGCCGGAATTTTATTTTATGTTTAATAGATTTTCTGCAATAATAGGAATACAAGAGGCATGAATAGTGTGAATGGCTACAAACTACCATAAAATTTGATGCTAGATATGCTCGCTCACAATTTTATAAGGGCATGTTTTGTATGAATTTTTTTTTTATTTTTTTATAACAGTGAATGTCTGGACTAACTTGCGCGCATCTCGACTAATTTCATGAAGCCAGTGATTCTAAAGGGACTCGAACTGGTGACTATTAGGGAGCAAATCCAAAACCTAACCAATTGAACAACCCCTCAAAGTTCTTGTATTTATTTTTGTATAAACTCGATAGATTTAAAAAAAAAATTGTACTAATTTGTATATATATTAAACATACCTTGTTTAGCCCCCATTAAATTACATTAAATTTTTCTCTCTTCATTTCAACCACACGTTCATCAAATAAAATAATATTACGCACAAATAAAAAAATTCCAACCACACATTCTTCTATCAATCACTATTTTAAAAATTTTCAACCCTAAAAAATGCAAAATAATGCAGGGGCCAAACAGGGGCTAAGATTCTTAGTTCTAGCTTCTTTTTCAGATTATTTAAGATTCCTTGCCTTTTTTGGGATAAAGTATTTGTAAATAATAAATATAGGGAAAAGTTTATGGGTCAGATGTTTACTATTCCAAAATTAAAAATCAGGCCCAACAGTTTAAAATTACAAAAATCAGGTTTTTCTTAAATTAATTAATTACATTTCATAATTATTATATTAAATTAAATATTTAACTGTAATATAATAAAATCATCCCACCCCACCCCACCCCACCCCACCTCACCCCACCTACACCACCACCATTGTTCCGGCTATTACTCCGGCGACCGGTGACTGCTCCGATCCGGCGATCGGTGACTTTTTCGAGGTCACAGATCAAGAAATTTGTAGGTCACGAGTAATTTCGAGGTCACAGATAAAAAAATTTGTAGATCGCAGATTATTTCGAGGTCACAGATTTAAAATTTTATAGGTCACAGATTATTTCGAGGTCATATATGGAAAAAAATTAAGTTCACAGATTCCCTTTTTAAGTTACAAATTATCAATTTCAAAGTCACAGGTCAATAGTAAGGTCACAGACACCAAAAAGAACCACAATAGCTAGGTCACAGTCACCTAAACTTTATTTCAACGAGTCACAGACACAATTCCTAAGTCACAGACACCTACCTAGGTCACAGAGACTCGCGATCGCCACCTCCAACGCCTTCGACCCGTCGCAACAACACAGAACCATCGCCACAACAGTTCCAAAACCACCAAAACGTAAAAATAATCACCGCCTCACCATTTTCATTTTCAAAAAAATCACAATGTGCAAATCACTAACAAGATTTGAGAATAAATAAAAACCCAATATCACCATAACTCAAAAACCCAAGATCTGGAAGAAGAAAATAATAATAATAATAATGCAGACCGGCAGCAGCCACAGCGTCTCGACGCTGCTGCTGCACGTGCAGCAGCAGATCGCTGCTGCAAATCTGCAAATCGCAGCTGCAAATCTGCAAATCGCAGCAGCGGCGTCGCCCGCTGCTGCTGCGATTTGCAGCAGCGATGCAGGGGGGAGGGGGGAGAAACGGCGGGGGAGGGGAGGGGAGGAAACGGACGGGAGGGAGGAGAAGAGGGGAGGGGGAGGAGCGGCGGACGGTGGCTGGAGCTGGCGGTGGAGGCGGAGGCGGCGGCGTCGAAAGAAATGGGAGATATGAAATGGAATGAATTAGGTTTTGGTTGGGTTTTATATTTAAATAAAGTTGGTGGGGTAGGTAGTAGGGTGGGTATATATTTAATTTAATTTAAAAATATTATTATTAATATTATTTGTAAAATTAAAACCTGATTTTTGATTAAATAAAGTAAAAACCTGATTTTTTAAAAGTCAAAACTAAATAGCTGATTTAGTGTAATTTCCACATAAATATATGTCCACTAAGTTTTAACTTGACGTTAACAGAGAACCTTGATGCCCAACGGGCCATTATAATTGCAAAGAAATACCAACTAACGTATAGAGCCACTAAATATAACGAGAATGGGAAATTACACCACATACATCATTTTAAAAAGTATTCAAATTTTAACATTCATTATTTTTATTCCAAATAATACTACAATATTAAAGGAAAAATGAAATCTAAAAAATGACCTCACTCCAAAACCAAACTGTCCATACCATAAATCCCACAATTGTAAATACTGAAATCTTTTTTAGTAACTGGGCAAATACAAATTTTCTACCAAAAATATGACGAGTTTATGAATCTATTAAATGCATAGAAGTAACAGTTGTAAATGGTGGTGCCAAGTGGGTCAACTTTGACCACAAATTTTGGTGGGATCCAATGTTCGAATTGTCGAAATAAATGTTCAATTAAATTCTACGTTCCGAGTAGATGAGTGTAGAATATTTAATTATGAAAAACCATTTCAATATGAATGAGAAATTATGATTGAAAGTTGAACAATAAATAAGAGGAAAGAATTGGAAAATCTGTTCCAATCCCACATAGGTTGCAAACACAATCTTGAATCACTTAATAAATTTCAAGTTTGGAAATGGGTTTGGGCCCCAAGGGGTACCAATAGTTTTTGAAAGAGGGGGAGTCTTAGACAATGTCTAGACTAACCAAAGGCCACACGAGCGCGCGCCGCCGTCTGTCCGACCGGCCGGCACGGCACGAGCTCGGTCGGGTCGGGTCGGGGCGGGGGCCTGGGCTTGGGCTTGGGCTTGGGCCCGTGTCAATATTATTTTTTTGAATAAAATTTATTTAAATTTTTTATCTGAATTCAATTAATTCCCCCTCTTTTTACGGTTTATTAACCGAACCATGAGTTTATAAAAACGGTGAGTTAAGTGGATGTCTTTACTACTCAACCGTGAGTTAAGTGGGCATGAATGGTGAAATTGCTCAAAGTGGGGGAGTTGTACAAGGCTCAACCGTCAACTCTTTCATCTATTTAAAGGATCCTCAGGCTTTCATTTCGACACACCAACAAACACAGAAAATACACGAGTTCATTCTGCATACATACAATCTTCCGTCTTCTTTTCTGCATTAGTCTATAGAGAGTACTTCCGCTTCTGGTTCGCTGTCTTGCAGTCGAAGTGCTGCTGCTGCAAGTGTTCGATCGTTGTATCTTGGGAGACGTTTTACCACATACCTTAAGCACCGTGTGATGGGATAAAAACGTCTTAAGGACAGAGAGCCAAGTTCTCGCCTCGATCATCCTCATTCCGAATTTTGCAGTTGTTTGAAGTTTTATGTTTTGCTCGTTTAATGCTTTCTGTTCATACTCGTTTACATTTGTTATATTCTGTTCTTCTCTTTAGCAAGTCAATTCTGGAAATTTTCATTTTCTGCAACAATTTTGAAACTTTAAACCAACAATCTTAAGACGTTTTTATATGTATACTATTATTATTAAATACTTTTCCAAGATTGTACTTGCTTATTCTAACATTTGCAGAGACCATTGTGCGATATTAATGTTCTGTAAAATTTTAATTACAAAATACTGACTTGTTGATCTTCTGTTTGAAAACAGAAACGGCTAACACTGTTGGGACCAATGCAATTCCCCCTACTGTGGCTGTGACCCCTACTGGAATGTCGACTATAGCTGGTCTTTCTGCTTCGACTCATGTTCCTCACGGAAAGAAGCCTGAAAAATTTAATGGGATCGATTTTAAGAGATGGTAGCAGAAGATGCTGTTCTATCTTACCACTCCGAACCTGGCAAAGTTTCTCACGGAGGATCCTCCTTCCGTTCAACAAGGAGAAAATAATCGAGTTTCGGTTATTGCCTTGGATGCATGGAAACATGTTGATTTCTTATGCAAGAATTATGTACTGAATGGACTGAATGATTCACTATATGGTGTATATAGCGTAATGAAAACTGCAAAAAAACTATGAGAATCTTTAGAGAAAAATATAAAACTGAAGATGTCTGATCTAAAAAATATCTTGTCAGAAAATTTTTGGATTATAAAATGGTTGACTCTAAATCTGTTATTTCCCAGGTTCAAGATTTGCAGGTACTCCTCCATGATTTACATGCTGAAAAAATGACTGTAAGTGAGTCATTTCAAGTAGCAGCAGTAATTGAAAAACTCCCGCCCTCATGGAGAGATTTCAAAAATTACCTTAAACACAAACGCAAGGAAATGAACATGGAGGAGCTGATTGTGCGTTTGAGGATCGAAGAAGATACTAAGAAATCTGAAAGGAGGAATGGGGCACAAACATAGAAGCTAAGGCAAACATGGCCGAATCAAGTTCAAAGAAGAACATGAAAAGGAAGCACTCAAGCTTTGCTCCGAAGAAAAATGAAAACAACCAGAAGAACAAGAAGTTCAAAGGGGACTGTTTCAACTGTGGCAAACCTGGATATCGTGCAATTGATTGTCGCAAGCCTAAAAAGCAAAATGACCGTGCACATATGGTTGAAACTGAAAATCTGACTGAAGATATTCAAGAAATGCACCTATCTGCTGTAATATCTGAATGTAATAGTGTTGGAAATCCCAGGGAATGGTGGGTGGACACTGGTGCTACTCGCCACATTTGTGCTGAGAAGAATGTGTTTTCTGATTACAAACCTATCGACGGAGAACAACTGTTCATGGGAAATTCCTCAAGCTCAAAGGTTGAAGGATAAGGAAATGTGACCTTGAAAATGACATATGGCAAGGAACTCGTCCTCAACAATGTGCTGCATGTGCCGGACATTCGAAAAAATATTGTCTCTGGTTCCCTTCTTAGCAAGAATAGGTTCAAGTTAATATTTGTATCTGACAAATCTGTACTAACTAAAAATGGAATGTACGTTGGGAAATGTTACATGACTGATGGAATGTTCAAGATGAACGTCCTTACTATTGTACCTAAGTTGAACAAGATTAATGAAGCTTCTACTTCTGCGTATATTGTTGATTCTTCTTGTTTAAGGCACAAAAGATTAGGACATGCAAACTTTAAATCTGTGCGCAAATTAATGAACTTAAATTTGCTACCTTCTTTAAGTTTCGATCCTAATCACAAATATGAAACTTGTGTTGAGGCTAAGTTAGCCAAAAGACCATTTCCTTCGGTTGATAGAAATACGTTACCTTTAGAATTAATTCACAGCGATATATGTGACTTGAAATTCATACAAACTAAAGGTGGGAAAAAGTATTTCATTACTTTTATTGACGATTGCACTCGGTACTGTTATGTTTATTTGTTAAAGACCAAAGATGAGGCTTTGGAAATGTTTAAACATTATAAGAATGAAGTGGAAAATTAACTTAGCAAAACAATAAAAATTGTTCGAAGTGATAGAGGTGGAGAGTATGGAGCGCCGTTTGAAGAATTTTGTTCTCAACAATGCATCATTCATCAAACAACGGCTCCTTACTCACCTCAATCGAATGGTATTGCGGAACGAAAGAACCGCACGCTTAAAGAAATGATGAATGCTATGTTGATTAGTTCTGATTTACCACATAATTTGTGGGGGGAGGCTATCCTCTCGACAAATTACATTCTTAACAAAATACCACACAAAGTAAAGGATGAAACACCATACGAGTTATGGAAATGTCATAAACCTTCATATAAATACTTGAAAGTGTGGGGGTGTTTAGCAAAGGTAGAAATGCCAAAACCTAAACAAATAAAATTATGACCGAAAACTGTAGATTGCATATTTATTGGATATGCTCATAACAGTAGTGCATATCGTTTCCTTGTGCATAAATCCGAGATTCCGGATATACATGAAGACACAATAATTGAATCAAAGAATGCAAGTTTTTTCGAAGATGTCTTTCCTCGTAAAGACAAAAGTGATGTAAGTTCAACAAAACGAACTTACGATACTGCAAATGATGATGAAAATGAAGAAGAACTCAGACGCATTAAAAGGATTAGAAAGTCTACATCCTTCGGTTCAGAATTTCTAACGTACATGATCGAAGATGAACCAAAGACATTCAGTGAAGCAATGTCAACACTAGAGGCTCCTTTTTGGAAAGAAGTTATCAATAGTGAAATTGAATCGATAATGCAAAATCATACTTGGGAGTTGGTTGATCTCCCACCTGGAAATAAACATTTAGGTTGTAAGTGGATTTTCAAGAAAAAGTTAAAATTAGATGGATCTATTGATAAATATAAGGCTAGTTTGGTAACAAAAGGATATAGACAAAAAGAAGGTCTTGATTTATTTGATACTTACTCACCAGTAACAATGATTACTTCGATAAGAATCCTTATTGCAATTGCTGCGATACATAACCTCGAAATTCATCAAATGGATGTTAAACCAGCTTTTCTAAATGGTGAGTTGGAAGAAGAAATATACATAGAGCAACCTGAAGGATTTGTCGCTCATGAACAAGAGAAAAAGGTTTGTAAACTTGTTAAATCTTTATATGGATTAAAACGGCGCCAAAGCAGTGGCACCAAAAGTTTGACAAAACAATGTTGTCAAATGGGTTTAAGATTAATGAGTGTGACAAATGTGTGTATAATAAAAGTACACCGACAGCATATGTCTTAGTATGTTTATATGTGGATGATATGCTAATTCTAGGTAGCAATCATGATATCATTGTGTCTACTAAGAAAATGCTAACAAAATATTTTGACATGAAGGACATGAGTGTAGCAGATGTAATTTTTGGAATTAAAGTTTCTAAAACACCATATGGCCTCGTTCTTTCACAATCTCATTATGTTGAGTCTGTGTTAAAGAGATTTGGAGTCTTTGATGAAAGTCCAGTCAAAACTCCAGTAGACACGAGTCGACACTTAGCAAAAAATAGAGGTGAACCGATACATCAATTAAGATATTCTCAGGTCATTGGGAGTTTGATGTATTTAATGAACTACACACCTCCTGATATTGCGTTCGCAATTAATAAATTGAGTAGATTCAAATGTAATCCAAGCAATGATCACTGGAAGGCATTGAATAGGGTACTTCGATATTTAAAACATACCTTAAAATTTGGATTACATTATATGAGATATCCAGCAGTATTAGAAGGATACTGTCATTCAAATTGGATATCTGATATGAAAGATTCTAAATCCACAAGTGGTTATATATTTACACTTGGTGGTGCGGCTGTGTCTTGGAAATCCTCAAAGCAAACTTGTATAGCCCGATCAACAATGGAAACGGAGTTTATAGCTTTAGATAAAGCTGGAGAAGAAGCAGAATGGCTTCGTAACTTCCTAGAGGATATTCCGTGTTGGCCTAAGCCAGTGCCATCAATTAGTATTCACTGTGACAATCAGTCAGCTATTGCAAGGGCACAAAGTTGCATGTATAATGGTAAGTCTAGACATATATATCGTAGACACAATACCATAAAACAGTTGATCTCAAATGGTATTATCTCCATTGATTATGTGAGATCAAAGGAGAATTTTGCGGATTCGCTTACAAAAGGCCTACTAAGAGATCAAATATATTATCTATCAAAGGGAATGGAATTAAAGCCGAACATGCATGAATCTTAATGATGGTAACCCAACTTTATTGACTGGAGATCCCAAAATTTTGGTTCAATGGGACAACTAAATTATTAAGACTCAGTTAAGCACTTAACCATTCCTTTATAAAAAAGTGCTGTCTGCAGAATGTAAAAGATTAAGTTGTAACTTTTAATGATTCCTATAACTTGGATAAATCGAGTGGAGTGTAGCAAAATACTCTTAATAGGAGATCACATATATAAGTGTGAAGTGGGGTCGCTTCTATGAGAATTTGGGGCTTAAAATTCTCTAAAGCACTTATGAATCCCAAGAATTGTTCAGGGCCAAAATGAACACAACTATGAGAACCTAAGAATGGGATATTGTTGCCTTGGTTTGCTCCAACAGCTGAATAGTTCAAGACATTAGTTCACTGATTAGCCAAGTAAACTCGATAGTATTCCACTAAGGCAGGTTCAAAGTCAAAAGCTACCTCTCCTAATGCCATAAGTCTTTCGCTTGTACTCTCTGTTCGTGTTTGCATTGCATAGTCATGATAATTTCCATCCATGTGGGGAATTGTTGGAAATGGTGCCAAGTGGGTCAACTTTGACCACAAATTTTGGTGGGACCCAATGTTCGAATTGTCGAAATAAATGTTCAATTAAATTCTACGTTCCGAGTAGATGAGTGTAGAATATTTAATTGTGAAAAACCATTTCAATATGAATGAGAAATTATGATTGAAAGTTGAACAATAAATGGGAAAGAATTGGAAAAATTGTTCCAATCCCACATAGGTTGCAAATACAACCTTGAACCACTTAATAAATTTCAAGTTTGGAAATGGGTTTGGGCCCCAAAGGGGTACCAATAGTCTTTGAAAGTGGGGAGTCTTAGACAATGTCTAGACTAACCAAAGGCCACACGAGCGCTCGTCGCCGTCTGTCCTACCGGCCGGCACGGCACGAGCTCGAGCTCGGTCGGGTCGGGGGCCTAGGCTTGGGCTTGGGCCGGTGTCAATATTAATTTTTTGAATAAAATTTATTTAAATTTTTTATCTGAATTCAATTAATTCCCTCCCTTTTTACGGTTTATTAACCGAACCATGAGTTTATGAAAACGGTGAGTTAAGTGGACGTCTTAACTGCTCAACCGTGAGTTAAGTGGGCATGAGTGGTGAAACTGCTCAAAGTGGGGGAGTTGTACAAGACTCAACCGTCAACTCTTTAATCTATTTAAAGGATCCTCAGGCTTTCATTTCGACACACCAACAAACACATTCTACATACATACAGTCTTCCGTCTTCTTTTCTGCATTAGTCTACAGAGAGTACTTCCGGTTCTGGTTCGCTGTCTTGCAGTCGAAGTGGTGCTTCTGCAAGTGTTCGATCGTTGTATCTTGGGAGACGCTTTACCACATACCTTAATCACTGTGTGATGGGGTAAAAACGTCTTAAGGATAGAGAGCCTAGTTCTCACCTCGATCATCTTCATTCTGAATTCTGCAGTTGTTTTAAGTTTTATGTTTTGCTCGTTTAATGCTTTCTGTTCATGCTCGTTTATATTGTTATATTATGTTCTTCTCTTTAGCAAGTCAATTCTGGAAATTTTCATTTTCTGCAACAATTTCAAAACTTTAAACCAACAGTAACAGTACTAACATCTGATGGGTAATGACACAATCTTTTCATTGTCTACGTTGGAGGTACTTTATTTATTTGGGATGGAAAGAACAATGAGGTACATATGGTTAAGTTGAAGGACTATAGTAATTATAAGAGTAATTAGCACAAAACGTGCATACCTTTTAAATATAATTGTGCAAAACGTTCCTACTTTTCATTGTTTGATATTTTCCCATTTATTTCCACCTTTCGTTGCCAAAAAATCCTTCCATCCACTTACATCCGTTAGTTCAATACAAAAAATCAATTTTCTTTTCAAACACCAAGGGTAAAATAGTCTCAGCCCATTTATCCCATTCATCTTTTCTTATGCGGGAAGGTTCCGTTACCATTTCTTCTTCAAAAAACCCCATTTTTCTTCCATTTGTGCAAGCTCTCTTCTCATCTCCTCTCATATGCTCTCGTCTCATCTCCTCTCATTTGTACAAGATATATGATTAATACCCGGATATTGTTGCAGCCTTCTATTTCCATGAAAATTAATATTTGCAAGCAGCTACACTATGGCAGACGGCTAGCTGTCTCCTCCAAAGCTTCTCCTATTTTCGAGGGAAATTAATACAGTCCCCTTATAAATACCCTACTTCTTTAGAGAAACTTGGTTCAAATCCAATTCTTGCATTTTAAAAACTATCTTAAAGATGTCTTTCCAAAATTATTTGCAGGATTATGTCCCGAAAAACTTGCTCCCCATGCCTATATGCACAATGGTGCAAGTTAGATCAAATTCCATTTGTTTGTGTCAAAAGTCGAAGTTAACGATGAAATTTTTGGAACAATGTATGGCTATAGAAAGAAGAAAATGGCGGAGCAAGAGGTGGTGAAGTTGGCTCTCATCACTCTGCAAGAGGATGAGGACGATGACGAAGGCGAGGCTTCAAAGTTTGCTGCTTCAATATTTATTTTTATTTTAAAAGAAAAATTCAAAATTCATGTTTTTCCATACGGTATATACATCACCATACCGTATATGCAACTTAATTCTTTATGAAAATTTCTTTCAAAATTCAATTTTCTCCTTACCTTATGCACACCCCATACCGTATATGAATATGCCATTTTATTGCACGCAACCAACCGTATGTGCACTCACACTGATGTGATTAATTTTTTGTAGGGGTATTGAATAGTTAGAGGTAAACGATTCGCATGGAACAATGTAATCATCCCTCGTAACGTAAATGAATATACTATTTATTCGCATGGAACGAGGTAATCATCCCATTTTGTTTGTGTTTACATTGCTCAAATTTTCTAAAGACGACGCCAATTAATTGACGGTATAAATTGAATCAAACCATTTTATTTTTGAAACAATTATAATCAAATATCAATGTAAATATAATCAACAAATCCTCTTACCTAACTATGACTTTCACCTCATAAATTCACTACTTAATTAAAACAAAATTAGAAATATCTATTTGAGAGGGAGATATTTGAATTGCATGCCTTGTTCTTTAAATGAAAAGGTATTTATAGATTTTCATCCAAGCATCGAGATAGTGTGGTCATTTTTGCATTGTACCAGGTGGTGGCTCCTTGTTGGCTATCTTCCAACTGATTTAATTAGTTATGAATCACATTCCATTCACTTGCGCATGTGCTTCTTATTGACAACATGTAGTCAACCTATGCATGGCGAACAATTTGTGATCTTAACAAGAGGTTTTTGTTTCTTTGTTCCCCTCACGTGTTGTTTTATCCTTCGCCTAGTCCCTGGCTGGTTCGCGAACTGCATTTGATAGGTTAACGGAGAACATTACATAGAAATTCATTGAATTGAAGAATCTTCTGGTTATTTAATTAATAGTTATTCAAATACTCGTTTCGCTTCTTTATTGATCCATTTATGATCTAACTATTCCAAAAAAAATAATACATTTGAAGTCATTGAACTTCAAGTTCAATACAATGTTAGATTGTCGAACCTTTTCTTCTCTCTTTCAGGAAGTAGTAATATGAATTATTAGTTTGGCAAATTTATATGTCACAATATAATCAATTAATTTTAGAGAAAAGATACACTTACAGAACTATTCATTTACATAATAGTTACAGAAACAAAAACTTCCTAAAATACCCTTTACACATAAGTTACAACTAGTAGCCACTATAAGAATATAAAAACTCCATATTAGACCCTAAAAGAACTATGAGTGCAAAATTTATTCCGCTGACTCTGCGCACTCCGGTAAAACTGGTGGCCAAGGACTCAGATATGTATCGTTATACTACTGTCAAGTCAGGGCCGCTTCCGTAAACCCGGACGGTAGTGAGTGCGATCTGCGCACTCTGGTAAAATTGGTATCAGAGTGTTGTTAGATCATGGAAATTGAAATTATTAAAATTAATTGGTATTATATATTAAGAGAAAAATATGGTTTGAGTTATATATTTTCAGATCCCTTCTCTAGGAAATTAAAAATATTAACATTAATGATAATTAAAAAATTACCAATAAAAATAAGAAAACAAATATTAGATAAATTAATACAAGGATGCATAAGAGATGAATATTTATATCAAAAGATAATGATAGAATTTGAAAAAGAAGAAGTAGAATTTTATTGTAAAGAAATGTATGAGCCTGAAATATATTACGAATCTAAATATTATGAACCAAAAGTCACGATGAATATAGTTGATGAAGAAAACATAATTGAAAAATTTTTAAGAAAAGTTGAAAAACATAAAAAACCTAGTTATCCTTATTTACCTAAAAATAGTACAAATGAAAGTTTTGAGGATATACATAAAAGATTGGAAAATCTAGAATATAATATACAAATAGGAAATGCCCTATTAGATAAAAAAACTTGAAGGAAAAGATAGGATTATAATTAATCCACCTCAAGATTTTAGAATAATAGGAAAAGATAAAGGAAAAAATCCTGAAATAAAACAATATATGATAACAGAAGTAGAAGAATTAGAACAAAAATTCTTAGAATCTACTGGCGAAGAATATGAAGAATATAAAAGGCAGTTAGAAGAATTAACTGAAAAATTGGAAAATACAAAAATGAATACTAATCTATCATCTAGTCGAAACATAAAAACAGAATTCAGTAGTGATGAAGAATATGAAAATTATCCTTATGGTACACCCATACCAAATAAAGAAGGTGTTAACCAATATAGAAAGACACAGAAGAGATACACTGGAAATATAAGGAAACAATCCATTAGAGAAATAAACCCAATAAAATCTTATAATGAACCAATCCATACAACAGGAATATGGTTAGATTTAGATTGTGTAGATAAAAATAAAGCTATAGAAACATGGATAAAAAGTAGAGATCTAGCTATACAGTTTAATAAATGGGAAACATACACAGCCTTTGGATTTGTAGAACATACTTTTAGAGGAATTGTATCAGACTGGTGGAGAAAACTACCAGAAAATATAAAAAAGAATATAAAATATGGAGAAAATCCAATTGAAATAATAGACAATAAAAATGCTTTGAATGAACAAAGTATACAAGAAATATTAAGAAGGATAGAAAGAACCCTAAGAACAGAATTCTTAGGAAATAGATTTACAATTGATGAAGAAACTAGAAAACAAGAAGAATATAATGAAGGAATGATAGCTATGGAAAATTTAAAGATATGTGATATGTGTGAATTTGAAAGATACACATGTAAGTTTGAAGAAATATATTATATATTAAATCAAGGAAATTATCAAGAAAACAAACATATATTAAGATCTTATTTTACAAAATTACCATTTCCATGGGGAATGAAATTACTAAAAGAATATGAAAAATTATTACCTTTTGGAGAAGAAGATGGAATTAATAAAGATAGTCTAGGATGTAGGATTGAATTTACGAAAAGAATGATAGGAATATGGTGTAGAGAAGCTTTAGAAAATAAGAAAGCATATAAAATGAGAAGAAATATTCTATGTTGCTACAAAGATATAGGACAAATTGAACAATTTGATTGTCATAAAAAGAAATATAAACCATATAAGAAATACAAAAGAAAGTTTAAAAACTATAAGAAGTTTAAGAAAAAATTTTTTAAACCTCATAAAAAATATTTTAAAAGAGGAGACTGGGCTAAGAAGTCTAAGCCTAAATATATCAAGAAATGTAGATGTTTTATTTGTAACGAAGAAGGACACATAGCTCCTCAATGTCCTAAAAGGAAAGATAAACAAAATGTAAAAACCTTAAGAATATATGAAGAATTTCAAAATGATAGTGATATAGAACCAATTGAGAATTTTGAAGATTTAAGTAGTGAATGCAGTAGCATTTATGAATTAGATATATCATCTTCAGAAGAAGATTATGATGAAATTGTATATATGAATCAAGAGATACAACAAATAGATGAAGAAGTAGAAGTAGAAACAATTAAGGAAGTTGAAGATTCAGTAGAAGGTATAAATCAAGAAATTACCTTTGATGCTAGAAAATACAAAGGAATAACAAAGAAAATATTAGATTTACAAGAAAAAGATGTATTCCACCAAGGATTCTTAGGAATACTACCAAGAGTAAATAAAACAATTGTAAGTATGAATTATAAAGAAATATCTATTAACATAGAAGATACAATGGGAAAAGCAAGAATTCCTATAATTACAAAAGAATGGGTAAGACAAAAGTTATCCAAAATTCCAGAAAACGTAAGAAACAAATTAAAATGTATTGAGATAGGAGGAATCCAAGTTATGGTAAAAGGATTCTTTAGAGAATGTATGAATATACCAATATAAATATATTGTATAGACAATAGAATCTTACAAGATCCTATAGATGCTCTATTATGAACTATTGTAGGAAATCTAGTTTATCAAAAGATAATATTTATAGTAAAACCAAATTATGCGTTTTCACTAATTGATGAAAATATTGATCAAAGTTTCAATCTATACTATAGAATTGGAAACTTGAAAATGTTAAGAAAAAGTAAGGCTATTAGTATAAGTATAAAATCAATTTTTGCTTTTAGTACTAGCCACCACAACAACTTAAGAAAAATAACTGATAACATTATCATACATAAAGATTTTGAGGAATTAGCTTAGTATATACCCCCTAGAAAATACCAAGAATACGAAGTGACAATACCTCAACAAATAATGCTTGATTTTCACAAACAAGCAAGAGAAATCAATTCTGAAGGAAAATTGATAAGAAGAAATAGTATTAGTCTAGAAGGAGATAATCTTATTGCAAGATTTCCTCCCAGACAAGATCTTAGGATAAGTCAAGTTAAAAAACTTAGTATTGATGAACCAACAAATTCACAATATTATATCAAAACAAAATATGTTAATCAAGAAAGATACAAGAAGAATCTTCTTGTCCTTATAGATACTGGAGCAGAAAAAAGTCATGTAAATGCTAAGTTTGTTAGTCATTTACTAGATTTTGAGTTACCAGAACCGTATACTTTCAAAGATTATTTGGGAAATAATCTTGTAAAGAAATATGTTAATTTCCCTCTTATATTTGTAGGAGAGGATCAAAAAGAACATAATAAGGAAGTAATTTTATATAAAGATGAATCATATGGAATCAAACGTTCACCTATATTATTAGGAATGAACTTTCTTGAAAAATTTAGTCCTTATAAAATCTGCCAAGGATATTTAAAAATAACAGTTGATGATATTCCAATCATCATATCAAGAATAGATGAAAATATGAAAATATTGTTATCATGGAAAGAGTAATTAATACTAATCCCATGAGCCCATATATTGAAATTATACTCAATATAAAAAATTATTGATGAATTAAGTTTCATGCTTATTTAGATACAGGAAGCACAATCAGTTTGTATTTGCCAAATGTATTACCAAACGAATATTGGAAGTATGATTCAAAAAAGATCGTCACTGCTACAACAGCAGGAGGTAACAAAGTAATATATAGTAAATATGCTACACAAGTACCTTTTCTAATATCCTTTAGAGAAGTATTTGTTGATACAATATACATGTCATCTACAATTGGATGTGATATTTTATTAGGACAAAATTTCCTACTAAAATATGCACCATTTACACAATATGTTGCGTGGTGGATGTTGGAATACAGAAAAAATTAAACCGGTTACAGTTTTAAAAATGACAACAGAAAATAAGTTAGAAAAATTGAAAAAAGAAATTTCTGAAACATATTCTGAAAATCCATTAGAAAAATAGAACACAGACAAAGTAAATGCAAAAATAGAACTTATCAATCCAGACACTATTGTTGGAGTCAAACCAATGAAATATAGTGTGGATGATCAAAAAGAATTCAAAAATCAGATAAAGGAATTACTAGAAGCTAAGTTGATTAGACCTAGTAAAAGCCCACATAGTAGCCCAGCCTTTATGGTAAGAAAACATAGAGAGATAAAAAGAAGAAAAGCCAGAATGGTGATAAATTATAAGAAGTTAAATGAAGTTACTAAATTTGATGGATATTACTTGCCTAATAAGGACACCCTTATTAAACAAGTACAAAACAAGAAAATATTTTCAAAATTTGATTGTAAGTCAGGATTTTGGCAAATTATGCTTACAGAAGAAAGTAGACCATTAACTGCATTTAGTACTCCCAGTCCTTTAGGACAATATGAATGGAATGTAATGCCATTTGGGTTGAAAAATGCACCACAGATATTTCAAAGAAGAATGGGTGAGGTAATTAAACCAATTACTCAGTTTTGTATTGCTTATGTTGATGATTTACTAATTCATTCAAATGATATAAATGAACATATTGAACATCTTGAGAAATTCTGTTACATTATGAAAAAACATGGTATTACACTTTCTCAAAAGAAAGCAGAAATAGCCAAAACAGAAATAGAATTTTTAGGATTATTTATTAAAGAAGGAGAATTGCAATTGCAATCTCATATTGGTGAAAAATTTCAAGAATTTCCTGAAAAAATCAGAGATAAGAAACACTTACAAAGCTTCCTTGGCATATTAAATTATGCTGAAAGATTTATTGAAAATTGCGAAAAATTAAAAAATTATTTTCTCCCAAAATTAAGAAAAAATGTAATGTGGTCTTGGGAAGAACAAGATTGCGAAAATATAAGGAAAGTAAAAGAGGAATTAAGAGTTTTGCCTAAACTTGTAATTCCACAAGAAGAAGATTTATTTATCCTTGAAACTGATGCATCAGACAATTATTGGGGTGCAGTATTAAAGGTTAAGAAAAATCATAAAGAATACAAATATGAAAAGAATTGTTCTTGTCCAGAAATACTTGCAGGTTATACATCAGGGACATTCAAAGAAGTTGAAACAAGGTATGAGATGAATAGAAAAGAACTCATTGCTGTGAAGCGAGGAGTACAGAAATATGAAGATTATCTACTACCAAAAAAGTTCTTGATTAGAACTGATAATACTCAAGTTAAAGCATTTCTAAAAAATAATGTTGATCCATCTATTGCTAACAGATATATGATTAGAATTCAAATTTGGTTTTCTTATTTCAAATTTGATATTGAGCATATAAAAGGAAAAGCTAACTTTCTTCCTGATTATCTTAGCAGGGATGGAGCTAGAACAATTAAGGACGAAAGTCCAGATACTTGAAGTTAAAGTTTCCTATTTGGAAACTCAAATTCAAAATATACAAGACAGTCTTCGAGACCAAACAAATATAGCCCTTGTGGCAGAAGATACTTGTAACAAGTCTAGTATCCCTTCACAGGGACTTGTGAATACTAGCGCTCTACCCGAGGATAAAGGGAAAGAAAAGAAAGTAATAGGAACCCCTTCACAGGGAAAATTAGAACCTATTACTGGTAAAGAAGATATTCAAGATACCAAAAAAGGCAAAGGTAGCTCTTCACAGAGCCATATTTTACCTGAGCAAAATATTGAAAAAATTGATCCAAAAGAGATCGTCAAGATATGCCATTCGGCAAAAATATCCAAAAAAGATAACTATGAAGAAGTTATTTTCTTTATTGTTGTTTTTAATATCTTATCTGATTGGTATCTAGAAGTTGGAAAGTGGATGAAGACTCTCCACTATGGAAGATACAACAAGATAAACTTTTATCCAGAAGCACCAGCCAACTGGGTAAGAAATTGTTTTGAATTAGGAAATATACTCTGTATATATCCTAGCAAAGACCTCAAGGAGATTGCCCAACTTCCAGCTGATGTCAGGAAGGCGGTGAAAAGATATACTGAAGTCGTCAAAACTACAAACATATATATAAGATTCTATTAAGCAACAATGGAATGGGATCCAGATCTTCAATATATCCGGCCAGCATTTCATGTAATCAAGTTAGGACTCACAAATCAACATTTTTTACCAACCAGTCAAAAGGTTGTTAAAAATTGTTATCAAGATATCATTAATATGATGCCATACAGAAGAGCTAAGGGATATAAAGAAATATTTGAGCATATAACTCAGATAATTACTGAGAAAGAAAAAATATGGGTTTATCCATCTGAAGAACATATAATCTACTCTAATGCCAGAAAAGAAACGAAAGAGGAAGATATATGTTATCTTGACTATTTATTATCCAAAATAATCTCCAATCAAGTTTGTGGATCAGAAAAAATGGAGAAAGAACTATGCAAATTACTTTGGGATTACAGTGATCATCATTGTGAACATTGTGTAGTAGAAGATATGAGTCAAGTATCACTCGATGATGAAGAATTTCCTGCAGAATTCTTTGAGTCAAGGATGGAAAAATAATTGAGCAAGGACAGTGACCCTTTATCATTACTTTAATAAAGTTTCTTTATTAAAGAAAAACTGTGGTCACTCAAAGACAAAAGATAGTGGTTGAGATAATGACTTTCTACCAGTTTTTGAAGAAAATAACCCAAAGTTGCTGTTGAAGAAAAGAAAAGTGGGTATGATAATAACTCTTCACTTACTCACCAGCTCAAAAGGTGGACATTTTTGCTACCAAACAAAAGAAGATGGTAGACAAGAAATAAAGGAGGACACCTGTGAAGATAAGGTTCCTGATCACTTGAAGAAAAACCCTCTATATAAGGAGACGAGGTCCAAAGACGAAAGGCATCTCTCGAATCTCGAATTCTCCATCTCAAAAGAAAAATATCATATCTGTATACACCACTTGTATTCAGAAAAGAATTTAGATAGCTTTGAAGATAGGAAAGCTTGTAATAAGGTAATCACTTATGAAGTTCTAAACTTCATAAGGTGAGTACCAAAGGTATGTAAATATAGTAAGTCAGCATGTATTATTTCAATCTTATGAATATAAAGATGAAGTTTTTTATGGTTTAACAAAGTTTCTATAAAAGGATTTCGTTAAGTTTCTCATGATTCCTCGGCAGTATAAATAGAGATTTTATAAGATTTTCAAAACATTGATTTTGAATAGATGTTAGCCATGCCAAAGTACCCGTCTTTGATGTATGTTTTAAGGGGAAAATGACAGTTTTCTAACAAAATTGTAGCACCTTGTGTGTGAGTTATCTTTTAAAATTTTGTTCTAAGTAAGAACTTGTTCTGAAAAGAGTTTGAATAGAGGTGAAAACAGAGACTATGGATACTGTGAAATAGCGTCTGTGGTAACACGGCTAGTTCTCTAGAGTGAGAAATGTAACCTTAATTGAAAAGCCTTTTGCGGAAGCAGTTGTGGACCCAAATGATTTCAAAAAACATTTTAAATGTTCATCTGATTCAGAAGAATGATTGAATACATGTAAAGCTACTGTAAGAACATGCTGGAGGGAAAGCCTGTTTATTTCCATCGATTACTGTAAGTTATTTACATGCTTTATATATTTATGCTTTGATTATTAGTCTTTATGAACACTTTACAAGCATCCACGTCTGATGATGATTGTCTTAAATTATATTTAGATGAAAAAGATATTTCATTTTTACTAAGTATAGTTAAGAAGTCTGAAGATATAGTCCCTGTTGGACAAGAAAAACTTAAAGAAATATATTTTGATATAAATTATGCTTGTAGACATAATATAGGATTTGATCCTGTAGAAACAAGTAAAAAAATAAAAAGAGTTGAAAATGTTATAACCAAATACGAGAACATACAAGAAGAAGTCTCAGAAGGAATCGTTTTTGGATATATAACTAGAAAAGATCAGTCGAAAGCTTATGAAAAGCTAATAAGATATAGAGAATATTTAGAACAGATAGAAAAATTAAAAGAACATTCAATAAAATAATTATTGTGGACACAAATCAAAGAGATAATAGATACAGGACTCAACCTGCAAAATATTTCATTAAGGGCAAAATAGTATTTTAACAGAAGATAATTTTATATTATTAAAATTACATGAGAGTATCTGATAAGGATCTGGCAAAATCCTTCGGCAGTGTAGCATGGTCTTTAATTTTATTAGGTTTTGAGACATTCAATGATGGACAAAATATTTATAAATCAAAATTATAACGATTCGATTTGTTTAGACCCACAAGATTTGACACTTAAACTATTCACAATTGAATCGTTCTCGCAATTTGTAGGAGATATTACACCGATAATGTGCATATTGTATTAATCAAGAACATACCGTGAAATCGAAATATTATTCGATTTACCGAAATCTGATTTGAGAAGACAAAATAGTCATTACCGACTTCCAATATATGAATATGGATTCATCACTTTCCAATCTTGAACGCGTGTCATTCTTTAATTCAAACCTTGCATAAAATCAAAAGAATATTAGTTACTTTCCGAAATCAAAATACTAAATTAGAATGAAATCGAAAAAGAAAGATGAGATGCAAGTGATGCGATCGGTCGAGGCAAGTGTTTGACACTTTGTCCTTAAGATGAATTTGCCCCGCATCGGTGCTAACGGTTTCTTGGCAATCATCTCCCAAGATACAACGACCACGTCTAGCCATAGGAGCACTCCAAATGACTTAGACCCACGAACTCGAACGGAGTTCCCTCTCTACCATAACCATGATTTTGATGCAAGGAAAAATCACTTCTACAAAGTGTTTTATGCAAAACTAAAGTAACCATGGAATGGAATGATATGAAACTATCAAATGAATAGTTTGTTGTGTAGTTGTAGTGTTTGTTGTTGTGTATTCAAACACATAGGGAATCCATATATATAGTAGTTGGAACATCCATATCAAGAGACACATCTCTTGAATAATCATAATTATTGGAAGTTACTCATACCAAAAGTCATGCTCTTTAAGCATCTCTTGAATAATCATAAATATTGGAAGTTACTCATACCAAAAGTCATGCTCTTTAAGAGACATGATCCATATGAAAAGACACATCTTTTCATCTACATTCTCTAGAATATTCCACAATATTCTACACAATTCCAATAATTTCAAATATTAAGTGGTTTAAGTTTGGCTTAATTTCTCATTCACCAAACAAGGAATTTCCACTTAAATCATTTCAATTGGTCACAACCAATTTCCAACACAAAATTCCAACAATCCCCCACATGAATGAAAATTAATGCAAATGACTATGCAGACACTAGTAGAGAGAGGGCGGAAAACACTGCATCAGAGAAGGTAGTTTTTGGCTTTGAACCTCCCTCAGTGAAATACTATCGGACTTACTGGCTAATTGGTGAACGTGATGCCTTGAACCATTCAGCTTGGTGTAAGCCAAGACAAACATTTCACACAATGTCTTTCCTAAACCGTTCATGGTTCTCACGGTTGTGTCCATTTTGCCCCGGACCACTCTTGGTTTCATGTTTAGAGAATTTTAACTCGAACAATTCTCATTGAAGCGGCCCCACTTCACACTTACATAGGTGATCTCCTATTAAGAGTATTCTCTCTTACTCTACTTGACTTAATCAAGATATAGGAATCATTAAAAGAATATCTTAACCTTCAATCATTTAGCGTAGCACTTTAATTATCATAGGAATGAGTAGGAATAATTTCAAGTGCTTCATGTAATCTTCATAACTTAGTTGTCCCTTTGAACCAAGATCTTGGGATCTCCACCAATAAGGTAGGGTTACCATTACAAAGACTCTTACGTCGTAGGCTTTAATCTCATTCCCTCGATATGCGATTCTTGATCTCTCAGTAAATCTCTAAAGGTACCACGAATTTACACCATTGAGATCGATCGTTTAACGGTATTATGTCTACGTCTAGACTTACCATTACATGTGACTTAGTATCTCATCAAATATAGCTAGCCAACAATTAATTGATTTAATGGATACAACATGTCACCACCAAGAAATCCTCTCATGAAGCTACATGCTTCTAACTAGCTTTATCTAAAGCTTTATAAATTCCAAACAACAATGTTAGAGGATTTCTATCACACACGACACTAGTCAATCACTTTTACTAGTGGATTTCAAAAACATGGGTATTCAATATCATTATTGAAATACTACAATGCATTTCAACTTTTATGAATATTTTTCAAATATTCCAATTGATCTTGCATATCCAAACAAACGTCGTAATGGACTTTTATCACATTTCATCCACTTTAGACTTAGTGTATATCATCCTTATAATTAATATAAGGGTTTTCTACCCTTTTCCACTTCATAGATATATTTCTATGATTATAAGGTATAGAAAAATTTGTAACTTTTAAACATAAGTTACCCCCACAATTCCTCAATAGGGAATGCATGTGCAGCTAGTAATGTTGCATCCACAAATCTTGAACTTTTCATATAAGTTTGTAAGCATTGATGTTAACCCCCACATTTTTGGGTTGTACTCGAACTTAGAGTTCATCAACTCTTTCGTAGTTCAATTCATTTATCAAATAGATAATATCCATATCGAATGCTTCGTGAAAGTTTAAGTACTTTCAAAACAATGGTCGCCAATCCACAATTTATTTCAATTGCGTACTTCAATCCAATTATCTTCAATTTGATCATGCAAATCAAATTAAGGTCATCACATAGACCAACAATGCTCTCAAAACATATACCAATTTAATTGGTTCCACGATTGAAATCAAATTTCAACAATGAAGAAGACTAAGCATCTTGATTCACAAGAATTGCAACTTCTCCAACATATCACATTTGTGACATTTCACAAGATAGTATTATTTCATATTTAATAATACTTATTCACCATGTTCAAATTTAATGAACGAGTCATCCATTGGTTCGATAGTTGTGTTCTCAAAAGACACAACCCAACGAGAGGACACGCCTTCGAATAAATCTCTATGAAGAGATACACTAATTGAAAATTAATCATACCAAGTGGTCATGATTTTTCATATGAAATGATCCCAAATTATTTCATAAATTTTCCACCACGTGATTAGGCGGCTTAATACCCATTGTGACAAGATCATATATTGTCACGCTAGAATGCAACCATGATTTGCATAAGTCAACTCAATTAATTTCATCAAATTATTGAGGCTTTCCATATTCCAATAAAAGGAATAATCATGAAAGTTCATACACTTTCAATAATTAGTTGGCATTCTTCCAACATTTATACAATCATTGTATAATTTTATTCCATTTTAGTCAACACATGTCGTGACTAGGAATATCAATATCTTGAGGAACTCCACACACTTCCTCATTTAGAAATATAGTCATTGATCTCAATCTCGATCAATTAAATTAACCAATACCAAATGATCAACCATTGATATGGTACAAAAGACCAAAACGTATATTCATTATTTTATGTAATAAACATCAACAATAATGTTTCCATGACAGTTATGAAATGAATGGTCATCGAAATCATAAATTAAACAACTTCCCATACTCATCGAATACCAAGAGACTCACCACCGCACAGATCTAAATTTGTATGTTACATGGCAAGACTTGAAAATTAGACAACATCCTAATGGAAAAGTGGCCTCGTATTCCATAATTGGAAATCCACGTGTAAGAAATATTTTAATTCTCTTACCCATAAATCACTAATTATTTTAATCTCTCATCAAAGGGACATCCTTTGCAATTATAAATATATTTAGCAATAATCAAGACATGCATGATTCGTACAACATACATATGTAGAAATGCACCAAATCTGCTCAAATGTCTCTTATCATTTCGTGCGTATTCTTATTATTTTAATCACATACTTTATTGCACAAAAATCGACATTTCAAAGCAAGTCGATAAATCACCTAACAAATCATTATGGCTACCAAATAGATCTCGTTGTCACCATAATTAAACTAAAAGAAAATGGCCGTAATCCTTCTCTTCATGTACACTTCACGTAAGCACATATTCACATGCTATTCATCATATTTTAAGGAAAGGAATAGACATAATGCTTAATTAAACTGCCTTGGGATGAAGACAAAGAATTGGTGCCCTTTCATGATTAAGTCTTTTAGACAAACTGAATTCTTGGAATTTAATCGACACGAGAACGAATAAGACTTAATTAAAATGGCACCCAATTGAGCATAACCGCTAAAGGGACATTTCTGAAATGTAATCCATATTTTTAATTCAATACAAGCGCACTCGAAATCAAATTAATGTAATGCACAACATTGAAAATTTGATTTTATATATGTACTTGAATGCCTATTCAAACTTCACGGATTCCAAATAATAGATGGATTAATCATTTGTATTAGACTACAAAATGCACAATGAGCTGCAAAAAATTCATCTTAAGATTGTAGGAGATATTACACCGATAATGTGCATATTGTATTAATCAAGAACATACCGTGAAATCGAAATATTATTCGATTTACCGAAATCTGATTTGAGAAGACAAAATAGTCATTACCGACTTCCAATATATGAATATGGATTCATCACTTTCCAATCTTGAACGCGTGTCATTCTTTAATTCAAACCTTGCATAAAATCAAAAGAATATTAGTTACTTTCCGAAATCAAAATACTAAATTAGAATGAAATCAGAAAGAAAGATGAGATGCAAGTGATGCGATCGGTCGAGGCAAGTGTTTGACACTTTGTCCTTAAGATGAATTTGCCCCGCATCGGTGCTAACGGTTTCTTGGCAATCATCTCCCAAGATACAACGACCACGTCTAGCCATAGGAGCACTCCAAATGACTTAGACCCACGAACTCGAACGGAGTTCCCTCTCTACCATAACCATGATTTTGATGCAAGGAAAAATCACTTCTACAAAGTGTTTTATGCAAAACTAAAGTAACCATGGAATGGAATGATATGAAACTATCAAATGAATAGTTTGTTGTGTAGTTGTAGTGTTTGTTGTTGTGTATTCAAACACATAGGGAATCCATATATATAGTAGTTGGAACATCCATATCAAGAGACACATCTCTTGAATAATCATAATTATTGGAAGTTACTCATACCAAAAGTCATGCTCTTTAAGCATCTCTTGAATAATCATAAATATTGGAAGTTACTCATACCAAAAGTCATGCTCTTTAAGAGACATGATCCATATGAAAAGACACATCTTTTCATCTACATTCTCTAGAATATTCCACAATATTCTACACAATTCCAATAATTTCAAATATTAAGTGGTTTAAGTTTGGCTTAATTTCTCATTCACCAAACAAGGAATTTCCACTTAAATCATTTCAATTGGTCACAACCAATTTCCAACACAAAATTCCAACACAATTAACCAATTACCAGATAATATAACATAAATGGGCAATATTCAAATTGCTACCAATAATAGTTCTTACATCTTTTGTTCAATGTGAACATTTATTCCAGACTAATAAGAATAGATTGGTCTAAAATATCATTCTTTAATTCTTTTTTCTTACATCACAAATTATATCTTACAAATTTGGAGGATATATAACCATAAAAACAGATATATTAATCTGATTATATTTTTCTTTCTGGGTAAACATTTAATTTTATAATATTCACTTGAAATGTCTAAACAAATCTTCGAATGACATTCTTCAAGAATTGTCATAATTAAATATTGAGATATTCAGGTTGTCCATTTGTGCTTATTCAAGAATATCAACATAATATTCTTCTACAATATTTCTATACATAGGTTGTGTTTCTTCAAGAATACTACCATATTTTTTAGAATGTTAATAAGATATTTAGTTATACCATACTTAGTTATGCTTCTTTGAGAGTATAGACATAGTTAAATTTGATTGTAAATCATATAATATTTTTTGACGTGCTACTTCGAGAGCAAATAATATTCTTCAAGAATTGAAATTTATAAAGTTATGCTCTTCAGCAGCAATGACACGGTATTTTTAAAATATTAATTACATAAAGTCGTTCCTCGGGATGAAAATATTTTTCTATAATATTGATTTGTGTTAAATTGTTTTCTTCAAAATAATAAAACAATATTCTTTCGACATATCTTAACGTCTAAATTTTTGTGCTTCTTTAGGAGCAATGAAATAATTTTTTTTGAATAATAACAATTAAAATTAATCAAATATTATTTGAATATTGATTTTAAATTTATACTTTTTTAAGAGCAATAATACAATATTCTTCTAGAATATTGATAAGAAGTAATAAATTAAATTCAAACATATATATGTTTATAAATTGCTATAGCCAAAATAACAATTGTCTCTTTTTTATACAATTCAAAGATAAGAAATATTGTCAATTTTTGAACAAAAATGAGAGTCTGTTTGTTAGCTCAATTGGTTAAAATTTTGTGTCTTTCTTTTAATGAGAGAGAAATTGTTTCCCTAAATCAACTTGGTTAGAAATTCGTGAGCAGAAAGATGAATATGTTTTTTCAATTCATTTGTCTAGAATTTCATATTGATAATGCGTTATAAATTAGAGAGAAAAAATAGTTAGTAGACTTGTGCGTATATTTTTATTGAAACTCATTTGTATGTTACAATTAGGACCGTATGATTACATTGATCATTCATAAATACCACTTTATTACAATGTTAATTACATTATTCTGATTGTGACAATCCACGTATCTAGTAAGAATTAGGGGTTTAGCTGCCGTATCAAGGGTTCGAATCCTGAAATATGGATTTGACCCTTGGGTAAGTGTAAATATACAAGCAGCCTTCCACCCTATACCTTTGGAGGCATAACTTACGATTTACCTCCTTCACCAAGACTCAGGGCAGAGCAGGTGAGGGCTGTCTGGAATGCGGTTAATCCTTAAGAATTAGGGGTTTAATTTCTCAAATTGTAACTGACATTGATGGAACAAAGCATCCACTTATGTATGCATTAAGTTATTTTATTTTGGACGATCATGTATCAAGTAATAAAATGAGGGCTGATTATATTACCCCTACAAATTTTGTTAGTTACACAACAGTTTTAATAATTTTTTTATTTACTTAAATAGCCTTGAGTAAAATTACATAAATGGAGTTTTGATATATTTATCACATAAAACAATTTATTCTTTCACCACAATCATAAAATATGCAAATTCAAATTACCATCTTTAGAACCCTAATTCCAGCAATAACAGAAATTATGTTAGTGTCAGTGGAAATGTTTTTTAGAGATTTTTTGAAATTCTGGTGTTGAACTTTCTTTACTCTAATTAATCCTATGCAATCCAATTTCCTTCAATGGTGGTGTTGAAATTCTAATGTTGATCCTATGGAAGCAGATTATGGTCATAATTATATTGTTGTATCTCAATCAATGGCGAAACATTAGAATTTCTTGTGCATCAATCACGTGGACATAATCAATTTTGATGACAATTTTGTTACGAATACAAAAAAAAATTGACAAAAGAATACTTGACAGTTTTTCATTGGGTTTTAACCAACCAAACACAGAAAATGCACTGTTTGGATGCTGTCAACGTAGCACCTGCATCATTTCTGTCAATAATTCCATGTACCATGGAATTATTCTTTTGATGATTAAAGGACTTTACCAAGATGAGATAATTCCAGCTCACAGTCTGATGGTAGACAAAGTGTGTTTGATGAATGTTCAACAGGTATTATCATCATATGATCTTGTGCTAATGGTCCTTTAGCAAGTGCACAATAGTCTTGTTCTTCTATGGTAGTGATTAGATGAGACTCAGATTGGGACTTGACAAACAAAACCAACTTTCTTTGGACCTGAAACAAAGTAACCATTATCATAATTGTTAATTTCTATCACCCAAAAGTAATGGAGAAAGCCAATATGGCTGGACCTGTGGATTTTGAACCCATAATAGCAAATCCAACATTTCTTTGATGGTTTTGAGTTATATTGTTGAATCTCAATCAATGGCCAAAAAAAAAAAAAAAATTTGTTGTGCATTACTTCCTTATGTTTCACTTGTTCTTCAGCAGAAAAATTGATAAAAACGAAAAATGACTTCCTTACTAATCTAGTACTATGTTTCACTTGTTCTTCATCATATCTCAAGTACGAACATAATCAATTTTGTGATGGTAATATAATTACCCTTGCATTCTCAGATTTAAATAGTAGTTGTGATAATTGACTGAAAAAACCATCTATAAATGTATTAATTAAGTTATTTTAGTTCCACAATTTTATTAATAATTTGGGATTAATTCATAGGATAATTATAATTATTGTAATTGATGGAAATAATTATCTTTTATGTATAAAAAGGCCATTATTATCTATTTGTGTAACGCTTAAATTATTCTTGTATATATTTATGACTTAGTTGTCTATTATAACACAATTGTAATTAGTAAGCATAATTATCTAGTAATTTTCCTCTATAGTACGATTTTTAATTAAATTTAAATTAATGGGCATCAAAATCATTTTTTAAAATTTATTTATTGGGCCTGCTATATGTTCGGCCCTATCTACAAGGTCCAGCAAATTAAGCCCATGTTTCATGGCCATTTGCTTTTTTAGAAAAATATTGTTTTAAATTACGTATTTTTGAAGAATGAGTTATTAAAAAAAGAAAAAAAAAATTAAATTTACGTGTAGAATATGTTATTGTATAAATGTGTGGTTGAAAATAAGCATATAAAAAAAGAATCTTGAAGGAATGAAAGACAAACAGAGACTAAGATTTTTCGAAGCCACTCAAGGTAAACAATCTTTTTTAGATTGGTACGTCGCCAATGGTTATTGAAAGTTGCGATTAAATTTAAAAAACTGCAATTTAATTTTTACCTGACTTTTACTTCTATATTTTGTAGAGGAGTTTAATGAAAAATTAAGTTATGTTAGTTTTTTCTTGAAGTTCTTTTAATCAGACAAAATATTCTTAATTTTTTTTTTTTCACAAATGTTCAAAATAGTTTCTTAATATAAAAAATAGCTTTTTACTTTTAATTCGTCAAAAAATTATTATTTTCCTAATCCTAGAGTACGTTGTCTCTTTTTTTTTTTACCAAAATATATTTTAGAATAGTATTTTGATAGAGAATGTGCGGTTAAAAAATTTAAAAAAAAATTAAATTTTTATACAATATTATCTTATTGAAAAATATTTGATTTAAAAATAAGAAAAATATTTTTTTAAAATAACGAAGACCAAACGAAGGCCTAATCCGATTCCTCTCACCCCTCAGCCACCCATTCTCACCAAATATTTATTCCCTCAATCTACTTTTAAGAGCGTGTTTTTCACGCTCCATGGGCAATAAATATCTTTCAGGTTTCCTCCAACAATCTCTCAGATCTTGATTTTCTAGATTCCTACATTTCTTGTTCTAATCCAATGAAAATTCAGCGTGTCGTTCACGCTCCAAGACATATCATGGGTTCTGTGTCCCTTAGGACAGAGATACAAATATACATACATATCTTGTGTGCGAGAATTATTGAAAAATAAGTTTTTTTGGAATATTTATGGAAAAAGACCATCGGAAGCAACATTATCCTTTAATAAAAAAAAAATAAAAAATAGAATATTATAGCTGAAAACAAGAAAATAAGATCCACCTCGATCGCCGGCGAGGAACCCCTTTCGCACAAAAACACATACTACGCAAAAATCAAATCTTTCTTGAAATTCCATGTTTTGATTTGGATTAGTTATACAAAATCTTGAAATTTTTTTAGAAGAGAAAATTTGTCCAACGTAATTTTCAGTACATTCAAGAAGACGGAATAAGAATGAGAGAAGAAGACTCCAATTGGTTTGCCAAATGGGAAGAGGATCTGCCTTCACCTGAAGAACTGATGCCCTTATCCCAATCCCTAATAACCCCTGATCTAGCACTTGCCTTTGATATTCGGAATCATCAATACCAGAGCACGCCGCCCGCGCAGCTGCCGCAATCCACGGTTCTCTCCTCTCAACCCAACTCCTCGGCGGAATTTGACTCGGCTGAGTTGGGCGGAGGTGGAACTGGAGGAGGAGTCGGGTTGGCCTCAGATGAGCCGGCCCGCACCCTGAAGAGGCCGCGGCTCGTGTGGACGCCACAGCTCCATAAAAGATTTGTAGATGCTGTGGCTCATTTGGGGATCAAGAATGCTGTTCCTAAAACCATTATGCAGTTGATGAGCGTGGATGGCCTTACCAGAGAGAATGTTGCTAGCCATTTACAGAAGTACAGGCTTTATCTAAAGAGGATGCAGGGCATGTCCAATAATGGAAGTGGTGGCAACAATAGCCCTGCAGCATTGTCTGCTTTAGGAGTCGACCCTGCGACCGACCATTTGTTCGCCAGCTCCCCTGTGCCGGCGCATTTTTTGCACCCAAACAGGCCGAATTCTGATCATTTCATGCCCTTTGTGCCGGTAGCCTCAATTCAGCATCATCACCCAATGCCGGTGGTGGGGCCAGGGCCAGGGCTGCTCCACCATTCCCAACAGCAATTTAGACATTTTGGGACTTCACCTTCGAATGGGCAGTTTGAACATCCGTTCATTAGGCCTTCACAGGCAGTTCATAGCAATAACGGTTCTGTCATTGCACCACATTTGGAGGATTTGGAGTTGGCCACTCCCACAAATGGGAGGAATATTCTCTCTCTTTTTCCATCTTGCGATGTTTAAATTCAAACTTCTGCATATTCCTAATCAGTTTCTTTTCTCAGCCTAGTGAAAATCTGTCATTGAAGTTACAATTTAGTATTAAGACTTTAGCTGCCGTTTCTGTTAATGGTTTTTTTTTAGCTATTCTGATGCAGTAAAATTGAGTTATTGACATCCAAATGACATGAAATAAACTTGCTTCTTATGTTCTTGTTATCGTATTGTAAATCTCACTTTATGCTTATTGGAATCAGCAATTGCATGGTGAAAATTTCGTTGTCGGTTAATACATTCCATTAGTGTAAGTTATCGGCATGTTAGCTTCTGATTGCAGATATTAATCCGTGTAGTAGTATATTTCACATCCTTGCAACTACGCGAACCATTATCTTGTTTTTTGTGGTTTGAAAATAGTTCTCTTGTTTCTTAGTTTAGTATAGAATCAAGTACTACTTCTAAATTGTGTGGTTAAGTGGACATATAAACCTTAATTAAGATTCTTTTAGAAGAAGAAGAACAATTCTATTGGACTAAGAACAACTTAGATATTGTGACAGCATTTCCTATAGTTTCTTTTTTTATGTTCAATAAAGTCTTTGCATGATTTTTATCTTTTTCTTCTGTTAACTTTATAAAGCATACATTCTCTTAGCTATTTGTTCTGTGAAGGTTTTATTTGGTACTATTTCGTTCTTCATTTGAAAATGCATTGAAATAACTTTGATTTCTATATACCTTCGCAGTGCTGCCGAAGTTTATGCTTTATACTGTAATGGCTTGTTTGTAACTAAAATCTTGTGTTCAGTGGAATTTAGCAAAAAACAGTTTTACAAAGTGAGTCTGCCTTGGAATTTTGCTGCTGCTTGAGTTCAGTTCCTAGCATGGTGCATTTGTTTTACTCAGTTGAACATAGAACTTAGAAACTTTAGATCCCTTCTCGTTCAATCTCTGAAGAATCTTGAAATTTTACTGATTCGGCAATCGGCATCACGGTGAATGCCTATATTAGCTTGTTTGATATGCAATTAGTCGTTTTATTTATTGTAGATATACACATATGCATGAAAACTTTATGCTGTCGAAATGAAGTATAGTTAAATCCAGTTCAAGGTGCGCATCCATGTATTTGATGTACGAAGAAACTTGAAAATTTTAGTTCGATTCAAAATATAACTTTACAGTTTTCTATATCGCATTTCACGATTTATGTGATCTTTTGCGGGTTTCTCTCGACTAACACAATGACTGTCGCTTCGTAACTAGATTTTATAAGTAGTTCTAAGTAGGTAATAATGTTTCTTTCTAGTTTGAATCGTGTGGAAGTAGCTGAGGCACTGGAGGTTGGACTGATTCAAGCAAAGGTACCAAAAATCTGGTTACAGAATGTGTGCTTGTAAAATGTTTTATAGGTTGATGAACCCAACATGAGAGGACAGACAAAGTTGGTGACATGCTTTCTTTTTCTCAATTGATTTTACCCTTGTATATCGAGTGAACTGGACATCATCCATCTAGGTGTGACAAATGAGCTGAACTACTTGTGAGCTCGACTCGACTTATTTTGGTAAATTTTTTACAGAAAAAGAACAGACTCGTGAGACAACTCTACTCGGATCATGAGGCCCACAAGCCGAAGGGCCAGTCCAGGCTTAGGATTTGAACGAGCCAAGCTCGGTTATTTAGAGGCTAAGCTCAGTGCCACGGTGCCACCTTGTCGCTTCATAAAAATATTGAAAATTTGGAACCCTGGGGGAGCATTACTTGCCACAACTTGGTGTTAAATTTACCATATCCGTTGCATGTAGAAGTATTGTTGATTTATAAGATAAAATAAATAACCAAATAGCACCATTTGATTAAATAGATAAAATGATTGTCTTCTAATTTTTCATAAGAACCACATCCAATTTGCTTACGTAAAAAGTCCTCTCGTGCTAATTGTACAGTCCGTAGCATAACATTTGTTAGCAAATAGAAGGAAAGATTTGGTTACTGAATGTACTCTGATACTTGATTTAGATGTATAAGAATCTGCTTTGCTTTCAAAATTTTCTTACCATTCCCGTTGTGCTTAAACTAGCATTTCTATAGAAGCACGGAGAGTCTCATGAGTTGAACATGCTCGATCACCATAGCATACCAAGAGTCTCTTGAGTTCGACCCGGACATATGTTGAACATTTGAAGTTGTGTTGTGGCCTGATGGCCATGGAAATGCCTATCGACGAGAAAGAAAGGCGCTATATAAAAGGTGTCATTGCCACCTAACCTAAAACGTACATGTAGCGCCCCGAGTTCTGTTAACCCGGATTGCCACGTCATCGTCTTTTGCCCTAATTTTGTCAATCAATTTTGCGGAAATGACCTAATTTTTAAAATCATATTTGAAATTGAAAACTACTTCGGCAATTAAAATACATTGGATAATTGTTCAAAATTTAAATATCGTGTTTTTGGGATAGCGGAAACGAAAATACGTTAACAGTGTTTCAATACATAAGTTCGGAAACTTAATAAATTCGATAATCAAATTTTATATTGCCACCACTACCGGATCAATCACGCTCGCCTCCGAAGTCTGCATATATTGTTAAAATAGCATAATGAGTATTTCGAAGAAATACTCAGTAGACTCATCGCCGATAATTAATTTACAGAATAATTGAAAACACACTCATGCAATATACAATGTGATATCATCTTTGGTTCATTTTCTTGAAATCATAGGCTCTTTAAAAACATGGGCTGTGGGTAGTCTTTCTTTCTTGTGCGGATGAAGCACATAAGTTATGCATAACATTCTTTCTTATCTCATAAGAGATTCTTTCTTTCTTTCTTTCTCATGCAATTAAGCATATAAGTTATGGCAAGCATAACAATATCATATATTTCATACGATACATTCTCATCCTATGCATAAAGCATATAAATCACGTAATTCACATAAAGCATGCAATTATAATTTAAACTAATTAATGGTGGCGAGTCTACCTCAATTGTTTCGTGTTGCGTGAAAAGTGAGCGGGAAAATAACTTCAAGCTCCTAATTGCTCGTACGTATCGTCTAGCCAAAAATAGGAAATAAGTTTGAATTAGTATTTCGAACTTTAAAGTTTTAAAGTGTTGAAATTAAGTTTAAGTACTTAATTGAAAATTATTGGAAATGAAATAAATGGCTTAAAATGATAAAATAAAGTTTAGGGCTAAATTGAAAGTTTATTAAATCTGAAAATAAAAGTTTAAGGGCTAAAATAATAACTTCTATAAGTTTAGGGACTAAATTGTAATTATAATATAGCTGGAATTAAAAGTTAAAAACTGAAATAATAACTTTTGTAAGTTTAAGGACTGAAATTTGTAATTATACTAAAGTTGAAAATAAAAGTGAAAACTAAAATAATGACTTTTAATAGTTAAGGACTAATCAGAATATAATAAAGCTGAAAATAAAACTAAAGGGCTGAAATTAAACATTTTCGTAACTTAGGGACTCAATTGAAAATATGTCAAACTGAAAATAAAATATTAAGGACTAAAATAATAATTTATAAACTTGGGGGCTAAATTAAACCTTATCTAAAACTAAAAAATAAAATTAGAGGACTGAAATTAAAACATTTAAAACTTAAGGGCTAAACTAAAAAACAATTTAAGGACTAACTTAAAACAATTCAAAACTTGGGGCTAAAACATAACTCAAAATCAAATTAAAATAAAACAAAATAAACCAAAAATCAAAATAATAAAAATTCTAAAATTAAAACTAAAAATAAAAACAACACAACCCTCTCTCTCTCTCTTATCTTCGAACAGAGAGAGAGAGGGGCGATTGGGAGGGAAGGGCTTCGCCCTTCCCTCGATTCCGTCCGGCAGACGCCGGTGTCAACGCCACCGAAACGTGGTGGCGCCGATGAGGGTGGAGGCGGTAGGGGAAAGGGGCTCGAAATGAGGTTCAATATTTTCGCTTGAGTTTTCTCCTTGGTGGCAATCAAACTGAAAACGGTGGGGAATAAGGTAAGTCCTTGGGTCTTCTTGTTTTTTTGGTTTTTGTAGTGGTTTGAGGTGGGTTTTTTGGGTGAGGCTGGCTGTCGATTTTGGAGGTGAACGGAGTAGCAGTTTCGACGTTTGGGTGTTGGACTGGGTGTCAATTTTTTGGGTTGAGGGCTGTCATTTTTGGGGTTGCAGCTACGGTTTCTGCTAGATCGTTCGAATGGTGTTGTGTTGGGCAGATAGTGATTTGAGATGGATGAGTGGCGGGTTGGTGTCGATTTTGGGTTGCTTCAGGTGGGGCAGTCTGTCGATTGGGAGTGCAAATGTGAAATCGGTGTTGTAGTTCTCGTGAGTGGTTGAGGCCGGGTTTGAGTGAGTCGTGGGATAGGTGATGGTGGGTTTCGCTTGGTGATGGTGACTGTGGTTGGCAGTGTGCAGTTGTTGGCGTTTGCAGCTTGGGTTTCTGATGGAGTTTAGAAATGGTGACTGGATGGTGGTCATTGCTGTGTGGTTGGTCTCGGTTTGGTGAGGAAATGGTGGTGTTGATGGTTGCAGCTTGGTGGTTGGCAGTAGTTTACTTGCAGTCAGTTTTGGGTGTTGGTGACTGCTGGTGAAAGTGGTGTTGTTGGGAGTGAAAATGGCGACTGCACCTCGTGTATGTGCAGCTGCTTGCAGTTGCGGTTGGTGTTTTGGTGGTGTAGCTTGAGCATTGAGTTGGTGGCTTGAGGTGGAGGTGTTTTCTGCAGGAGTGGATTGAGATTGGTTGTTGATTGCTAGAAATTGGTTTTCTAGCATCACACTTGAATCTCAAAAATGGTTGATGTTAGGATTGAATCTTCTACCACAAATTGTGAACTTCCAAATTGAGGAAGAGGAGATGAATTCTTACCAAAAATGATTTTGGCTGCGTGAGTAGTGGAAAATGGAGAGAAATGGTGGTAAATAAGATAGTGAATTTAGGGCACAAATTTCAAGGTGGGTATTTGGGCCTAACAGTTGGGCCTTTAAATTTTCTAATCGGGCTGAAATAAGTAAATTCAGATTTGGGCTCAATTGATTGGACCTAAAAATTGGGTTTATGTAATTGGACTTGAATTTAATAATAATTGGATTTAAATAAAATAAATCCGAATTGAAATAAAAAAAATAATTATTCAATATTCGATTCGATTCAAAATAATTTAAATTCATATTTATAACGGCTAGACGAACGCGCTATTTCTTAAAAATTAGGGTTAAAGTCGAGCGACACGTTTTTCGAGAAAAATTTATATTATTCAAAAGTTCTCGGTCGCTACAACCTTACCTCCTTAAAATAATTTCGTCCTCGAAATTTAAACTTACTTGATCTAATATATCTGGATACTTGGCCAGAATCTCTTCCTCTTTCTCCCAGGTAGCTTCATCGCTATCCTGTCTACCCCATTGGACTTTGACTAAAGGAATCTCTTTGTTTCTTAAGACATGGACTTTTCTTTCTATAATGCACATAGGTGTTTCCTCATAGGACAAATTCCTCTGAATCGAAATAGTCTGAAAATTTACCACGTGACTTGGGTCGTGGATATACTTTCTCAATAGGGAAACGTGAAAAACGTTGTGTACGGCCGATAGCTCGGGCGGCAACGCCAAACGATAAGCCACGTTACCCACTTTCTCTAATATCTCGAATGGTCCGATAAAACGAGGTCTTAACTTCCCTCTCTTGCCGAAACGAATAGTTCCTTTCATAGGAGCTACTTTCAAGAATACTTTCTCTCCAAGTTCAAATTCTAAGTCTTTTCTCCTTTGATCGGCATAGCTTTTCTGTCTATCTTGAGCGGCTTTGATTCGCAGTCTGATCTTATCAATAGCCTTAACTGTCTTTTCAATCAATTCTGGACCTAAAATTCTTCTCTCGCCTACTTCATCCCAATAGACTGGTGATCGACATCGTCGTCCATAAAGTGCCTCATATGGTGCCATACCAATAGTAGCCTGAAAACTATTATTGTAAGCAAATTCCACTAATGGGAGGTGAGTCTCCCAATTACCACTCAAATCTAGTACACAAGCTCTAAGCATATCTTCTAATGTCTGAATTGTGCGTTCAGACTGTCCATCGGTCTGGGGATGGTAAGCAGTACTAAAATTTAATTTAGTACCCATCGCTACTTGTAAACTCTTCCAGAATCTTGATGTGAATCTCGGGTCTCTATCTGATACAATGGAAGCTGGTACTCCATGAAGTCTAACAATCTCTCTAACATACAACTGGGATAACTGATCCACATTGAGAGTCATTCTGATTGGTAGGAAATGAGCTGACTTCGTAAGTCGATCTACGATAACCCAAATAGCGTCATGTCCTTTCACTGATTTCGGTAACCCTGTTACGAAATCCATGGAAATTTTCTCCCATTTCCATTCTGGTATATCCAAGGGATTTAACAATCCTGATGGTCTCTGGTGTTCAGCCTTAACTTGTTGACACGTCATGCATCGAGAGACAAATTTTGCAATACAACCCTTCATGTTTCTCCACCAAAAGGTGTTGCGCAAATCGCGATACATCTTCGTTCCTCCTGGGTGGCATGCATATGGTGCTGAATGAGCTTCTGTCAAAATCTCATTCTGGATATGTTCGTCCTTTGGTACACATAGACGTCCTCTGAATATAAGTGCCTTATCAGAGGCAATCTCGAAACCTATTCTCTTGCCAGTTCCAACTTCGGATCTGATCTTTTCTAAAAATTTATCTCCAGTTTGAGCTGTTATAATCCGACTTCTCAAATCTGGTTTAACGCTCAGATTTGCCAATCTAGAAGATCCTTGGACTGATGGGGTTCGCACTTCGATTCTTAGATTTCTCAAATCTTGAATCAACTGATCTTGCGTCGTTCCTAAATCTGATAACTGTCCGGCGTCCTTTCTGCTCAAAGCGTCGGCAACCTTATTTGCTTTTCCTGGGTGGTAAAGAATGGTGCAGTCATAGTCCTTTACCAGTTCTAGCCACCGACGTTGTCGCATGTTCAATTCCTTCTGAGTGAAGAAATACTTGAGACTCTTGTGATCGGTGTAAATCTCACATTTACTCCCGTACAGATAGTGTCTCCAAATCTTAAGAGCGTGCACAACAGCTGCGAGCTCTAAATCATGTGTCGGGTAATTCTTCTCATGTGGCTTCAACTGTCTTGAAGCATATGCTATCACTTTGCCATTCTGCATCAAAACACAACCTAAACCATGTTTGGATGCATCAGTAAATAACGAAACCTTCGTATCCATCTCGGTATCGTCAAGACTTGCTGAAACGAGTCTGTCCTTAAGTTTCTGAAAGCTTTGTTCACATTGTTCTGTCCACTGAAATTTAACTCCCTTCCTGGTCAGCTGAGTCATAGAACCTGCTATCTTAGAAAAACCTTCTATGAATCGCCGATAATATCCAGCTAATCCCAGAAAGCTTTTCACATCTCCAACATTTGCAGGTGTTGGCCAATTCGTTACAGTTTCAACCTTAGAAGGATCAACCTCGATTCCTTTAGCTGTAACAATATGACCCAAGAAACCTACTCTTTCAAGCCAAAATTCACATTTCTTGAACTTGGCGTACAACTTTTCTGCTCTCAGCTTTTCCAACACAATCCTCAATTGTTCTTCATGTTGTGCGGAATTCTTGGAGTAGATCAGTATATCATCGATAAAAACAATAACGAATTTATCAAGATACTGATGAAAAACTCGGTTCATCAAATCCATAAATATTGCAGGTGCGTTCGTAAGACCAAACGGCATCACTCTGAACTCATAATGTCCATATCGTATCCTGAACGCTGTCTTTGGTACGTCAGCTGGCGAAACCTTTAGCTGATGGTACCCAGATCTCAAATCAATCTTCGAGAAGATTGCAGTTCCTTTCAACTGATCGAATAAGTCTTCGATCCTGGGTAGGGGATACTTATTCCTTATCGTCAACTTGTTAAGTTCTCGATAGTCGATACACATCCTCATGCTTTCGTCCTTCTTCTTTACAAACAGTACAGGTGCTCCCCACGGGGATACACTTGGCCTGATAAAACCCTTCTCTAGCAATTCCTCTAATTGCACCTTCAGTTCTTGCAACTCTTTCGGTGCCATGCGGTACGGAGCTTTAGAAACAGGGGCAGCTCCTGGTACCAAATCGATGGAAAATTCCACTTGCCTATCCGGCGGAGTGCCGGGTAGATCGTCTGGAAAAACGTCACCATATTCACATACTACTGGCACTGAATCCAGAGTAATCTCATCTACGGGTTTGTCTTGAAGACTAACCAAATAGCCATGACAACTATCCTTGGCTAATAGCTTCTCCGCTTGTAAAGCCGAAATCAGGCGAGGAAGTGCCTTAATCCTCGTCCCATAAAATCTGAATACTTCTTCACCGTCTTTACGAAAAATGACCTCCTTCTCGTGGCACATAATTGCGGCACGGTTGGTGCTGAGCCAATCCATACCTAGAATAATATCGAAATCTTTCATTCGGATAATATTCAGGTCTGCCTCCAAAACTTGACCATCAAAATCTATTTGTACTGCCTTGACTATCTTATTAGTATCGATGGTTTCTCCTGACGGCAAACTAACTTCAAGGGTACTACCAATCTCTTCTCCTAGTAAGTTCAGTCTTTCTAAACATGCATCATTTCATTAATAATTCAACTTCTTTTGGTGCGGGTACATGAATAGGAAGGCATGTATGCCGAACATTTCCAATTTCCTTTTATACAATGATGTCAAACCTACTCTAGATCCTATCTCTCTATTCTCCTTCGGTTACACATGATTCAGCGTCCGAGAACTCTCCTAGCGCTGGATCAGTGTCTTTTTCTGGTTCTTCTTCTTCTTCAGGGTCTTCTTCAGGTTCTTCTTCGGGATCTAACCCGTTCTCTTGTTCAGGTTCGGGTTCGGGCTCGGGCACTGGCTCATGTTCTGGCTCCCCTTCAGGTACAACCCCAAAGCGGTCCTCAAAGTACATGGGCCAATATGCCACAAATCTCACGCAAAATGTATCATATTCCATATCCACATTAGGTGACGTAAGAGCATCCATGTATATGCTACGAGCTACTTCCGCATAGTCGTCTCGGAAAGTCGAGAGTAAGTGATGAATCGACTGGCGATTACAGGTCACGTAGCCATGCTGTATGGCCCGCTCACGTACGACATTCAACTGCTCTATGTGTTAGGCAATTGTCCAATCAAGTCTAGACCGAAAACGGTCGTAATCTCTAACGGCTTGTTCTACGTCACTAGGTGCATTTCTACGAATGGGTGTCACTGGGTGCCATGTCCTAAACCAATTATGCAAAGTCCAATTAAGTGGGGTTATTCATCTCTTCTTAGTTAAAATTTACGAGGACGTAAAAATTTAGAAAATTATTTCCAATTATGCTCAAACTCGTCTTTCTTTCCTTTCTTTTCTTTTCTTTCTTTCTAATTCGGATACACTTCTTTCTCTTTCTTCTAAGTCTCGTAAATCGTAAAACAGTATCCGAAATAACATAACAGTAAACTTCAATAACTTCTTTACCTTCGGAGTCGACGGATTGAATGGTAGCAGTGGCAACTTTCATTAATGATAATTAAACAATTTAGAACGTCTCTTTGAAAAATTTTATTTTTTTGAAAATTTTGCCAGTCTACAGAAACGCAGACCGGCTCTGATACCAAGCTGTAGCGCCCCGAGTTCTGTTAACCCGGATTGCCACGTCATCGTCTTTTGCCCTAATTTTGTCAATCAATTTTGCGGAAATGACCTAATTTTTAAAATCATATTTGAAATTGAAAACTACTTCGGCAATTAAAATACATTGGATAATTGTTCAAAATTTAAATATCGTGTTTTTGGGATAGCGGAAACGAAAATACGTTAACAGTGTTTCAATACATAAGTTCGGAAACTTAATAAATTCGATAATCAAATTTTATATTGCCACCACTACCGGATCAATCACGCTCGCCTCCGAAGTCTGCATATATTGTTAAAATAGCATAATGAGTATTTCGAAGAAATACTCAGTAGACTCATCGCCGATAATTAATTTACAGAATAATTGAAAACACACTCATGCAATATACAATGTGATATCATCTTTGGTTCATTTTCTTGAAATCATAGGCTCTTTAAAAACATGGGCTGTGGGTAGTCTTTCTTTCTTGTGCGGATGAAGCACATAAGTTATGCATAACATTCTTTCTTATCTCATAAGAGATTCTTTCTTTCTTTCTTTCTCATGCAATTAAGCATATAAGTTATGGCAAGCATAACAATATCATATATTTCATACGATACATTCTCATCCTATGCATAAAGCATATAAATCACGTAATTCACATAAAGCATGCAATTATAATTTAAACTAATTAATGGTGGCGAGTCTACCTCAATTGTTTCGTGTTGCGTGAAAAGTGAGCGGGAAAATAACTTCAAGCTCCTAATTGCTCGTACGTATCGTCTAGCCAAAAATAGGAAATAAGTTTGAATTAGTATTTCGAACTTTAAAGTTTTAAAGTGTTGAAATTAAGTTTAAGTACTTAATTGAAAATTATTGGAAATGAAATAAATGGCTTAAAATGATAAAATAAAGTTTAGGGCTAAATTGAAAGTTTATTAAATCTGAAAATAAAAGTTTAAGGGCTAAAATAATAACTTCTATAAGTTTAGGGACTAAATTGTAATTATAATATAGCTGGAATTAAAAGTTAAAAACTGAAATAATAACTTTTGTAAGTTTAAGGACTGAGCTGTAATTATACTAAAGTTGAAAATAAAAGCTGAAAACTAAAATAATGACTTTTAATAGTTAAGGACTAATCTGTAAATATAATAAAGCTGAAAATAAAACTAAAGGGCTGAAATTAAACATTTTCAGAACTTAGGGACTCAATTGAAAATATGCTGAAACTGAAAATAAAATATTAAGGACTAAAATAATAATTTATAAACTTGGGGGCTAAATTAAACCTTATCTAAAACTAAAAAATAAAATTAGAGGACTGAAATTAAAACATTTAAAACTTAAGGGCTAAACTAAAAAACAATTTAAGGACTAACTTAAAACAATTCAAAACTTGGGGCTAAAACATAACTCAAAATCAAATTAAAATAAAACAAAATAAACCAAAAATCAAAATAATAAAAATTCTAAAATTAAAACTAAAAATAAAAACAACACAACCCTCTCTCTCTCTCTTATCTTCGAACAGAGAGAGAGAGAGGGGCGATTGGGAGGGAAGGGCTTCGCCCTTCCCTCGATTCCGTCCGGCAGACGCCGGTGTCAACGCCACCGAAACGTGGTGGCGCCGATGAGGGTGGAGGCGGTAGGGGAAAGGGGCTCGAAATGAGGTTCAATATTTTCGCTTGAGTTTTCTCCTTGGTGGCAATCAAACTGAAAACGGTGGGGAATAAGGTAAGTCCTTGGGTCTTCTTGTTTTTTGGTTTTTGTAGTGGTTTGAGGTGGGTTTTTTGGGTGAGGCTGGCTGTCGATTTTGGAGGTGAACGGAGTAGCAGTTTCGACGTTTGGGTGTTGGACTGGGTGTCAATTTTTTGGGTTGAGGGCTGTCATTTTTGGGGTTGCAGCTACGGTTTCTGCTAGATCGTTCGAATGGTGTTGTGTTGGGCAGATAGTGATTTGAGATGGATGAGTGGCGGGTTGGTGTCGATTTTGGGTTGCTTCAGGTGGGGCAGTCTGTCGATTGGGAGTGCAAATGTGAAATCGGTGTTGTAGTTCTCGTGAGCTGGTTGAGGCTGGGTTTGAGTGAGCTGTGGGATAGGTGATGGTGGGTTTCAGTTTGGTGATGGTGACTGTGGTTGGCAGTGTGCAGTTGTTGGCGTTTGCAGCTTGGGTTTCTGATGGAGTTTAGAAATGGTGACTGGATGGTGGTCATTGCTGTGTGGTTGGTCTCGGTTTGGTGAGGAAATGGTGGTGTTGATGGTTGCAGCTTGGTGGTTGGCAGTAGTTTACTTGCAGTCAGTTTTGGGTGTTGGTGACTGCTGGTGAAAGTGGTGTTGTTGGGAGTGAAAATGGCGACTGCACCTCGTGTATGTGCAGCTGCTTGCAGTTGCGGTTGGTGTTTTGGTGGTGTAGCTTGAGCATTGAGTTGGTGGCTTGAGGTGGAGGTGTTTTCTGCAGGAGTGGATTGAGATTGGTTGTTGATTGCTAGAAATTGGTTTTCTAGCATCACACTTGAATCTCAAAAATGGTTGATGTTAGGATTGAATCTTCTACCACAAATTGTGAACTTCCAAATTGAGGAAGAGGAGATGAATTCTTACCAAAAATGATTTTGGCTGCGTGAGTAGTGGAAAATGGAGAGAAATGGTGGTAAATAAGATAGTGAATTTAGGGCACAAATTTCAAGGTGGGTATTTGGGCCTAACAGTTGGGCCTTTAAATTTTCTAATCGGGCTGAAATAAGTAAATTCAGATTTGGGCTCAATTGATTGGACCTAAAAATTGGGTTTATGTAATTGGACTTGAATTTAATAATAATTGGATTTAAATAAAATAAATCCGAATTGAAATAAAAAAAATAATTATTCAATATTCGATTCGATTCAAAATAATTTAAATTCATATTTATAACGGCTAGACGAACGCGCTATTTCTTAAAAATTAGGGTTAAAGTCGAGCGACACGTTTTTCGAGAAAAATTTATATTATTCAAAAGTTCTCGGTCGCTACAGTACAGTACCAAGAAAGTCTGTACTAACTGAAATCGAGGCATACTGTCTATGTGGCCTTAAAAAAACTGGAGTGAAAGGTTTTGGTACTCATCCTTGTAAAGTGCATTCAGTATTTCAACTACAATGTACTCAATGAACTGGGACGATATTAAAGAAGGAAAAAAGATTGTCAAACTTCGATAATTCAGCTGCATGTTTTCTGCATTTTAACAACCAAAATGACTCCATAAGGATAAAGTTACCTCTACCCAGTTATATATTAGGGCCGGTCGACCTCTCATGATTGAGCAAAATACCTGACATGGGCAAGGCTGACATAGCAATAATTATAGAATCACAAACACAACATTTTGTAAGCATTAAATCTCTCTACAAACAATATAGTCAGTCCAGAAGTAAATGGAAATTGAACCTAAATAAAAATACCAAGTTTACCAGCGACATTTCATCTAAATCAATAACTCTAGATTGGACAAAAAACAGTATCTCATTCAGTAATACAGACATTCTCCTCCCAGCTAATAATTTGATTGTCATGGATGGTTCTGGGAGTAGTCAAAACTTAGTGGCTGCTGATAGAAGGGAGCCTACAACAAACAGAGAAGGTTGAATTAATTGAAAAATTGCAAACACCACAACGGATAATTAAAACAACTGTTCTCCATATGCATTAGTCAACAAAAATTTTCTTTAGTGCAGTAAAAAGTCACATTCTCCAATATAAAAATCCGTAGTGATCCCAAAGAGCGATAAAAGTAATGAAGAATCGGCAGATGCCTACCTGAAAAAAGGTCTGCCTCATGTGATCACATGAGTGTGCATACATCATCGACTGGGTTGGCCACTGCATGTATAAAGCATCCCTAGAAGTCTGATTCAATCCCATTGCATGGTAAGGGCTCATAATGGGGCTCCTGTAATTGATGGAAGCTTGAGCGACAGGCATCTGACGCAGCTGAGGAATAACAGAATCATATTGCACATATGGAGGTGGGAATTTTGGCACATGCATAGGTGCTACATTCAAACTTTGAATGCTCGGCAAGTTCTTAACATATCTGCATTAGCATTACATCGAAGAGGCTATATGCATCAGCATCAATATATATGGTAATACTTTGAAACATCATTAAGTAAATATGCTACTTATGATGAAATTTCCTAAAGTTTAATTATCTCCTATAAATGTTCTACAAACTGAAAACGAGTGGTGCTTTAGAAGTATTCAACCAACAAAAGAAATTTCATTGAAATCTTTTTTTTAAACTCAAAAAATTTCAACTTGACAATGAAATAATATTCCAAATTGTGTTGGATTGACACTAGATATCTAATCTACATGGTTGTAAAACTGCAAGTTTATAAGATTGAGAAAAAAGGGAACGGACTAGGACCATGGGTAAGTAAAAATAAGCAACCAGGATCAAAAGAAACCTGACATATGCAACTCACTGAATTACCTTAGATTTGGTCTCTTGTCAATTGTGTTTAGCGGGGAAGTTGCAAGAATAAGTGTGTGGACAAATTGTACATTAGAACAGGAGGACACCACCTAAGATTGACAAAGAAGCTAAAGGACTAGAGTTGAAAATTCAATCAGCCTTCAAATGACATAAGCATTACATGGACTGCTTAGTAGAGGAGCTATATACCTTATGGGATCAAAGATAATTGAAGATTAATAAATTGGTATGTGAAAACATGCCGAAAGTAAGACAGAGAAGATATATCTTCGACTAATTAAAGAACATGTACGCATCCTCTAGGGATCAATAGTGAAAAGTTAGGATGCTGAATTCTTTGGGAAATGGGAAATCTTCGATCTACTTCTTTGAGCGTGCTGGATAAGGCAACAAATAGCTTGTGGAAGAACTATACATTATTAAATGACAATTTAGAACAACAGTCAAATAGATATTAAAAACACGTCAGTAATATCGCGGTTCATTACAAAAAGAATAAAAAGTATACGGTGGTTGTATCATGACCACAAGTACCACAAGAAGATACAGCATTTTGAGGAGACTTTTGAAAGAATCTTCAATAAATAGGTACATGTAGATCTAAATGTGCATGCAGCAAGGAAAATAAAAACTTAAATCCTTCACTCAATTAACTTGCCCCACTATATTTATTTAGAGATTAGAATCTCAGGAATGCATAGCTATCCACAAACTTGTACCATTTTTTTCAATACATACCTCCTGTAACTTCGATCATAATCAGGGTCAGTGCGGTCCTTCTCCCTGTCCCTAAAAATGGCTACTCTAGATGAAGCACCAATTTCCCTGCTGCCCAGACTTTTCTCGCCATCAACTACCAAGTTCATTGAAACTTCATTCTCGCCCATATTCAAACTCTTCCTATCAGAAGTAACCCATCCTGATGCATCTTCTGACTCAGAACTACTTGGACTGCTGAAAATACGAGCTCGAGCTCTGTCATACTCCTCCTTCCTCTCGTCCACTGTTCTTACAGGACTTCTTTTATGCCCAAGTCCATTGACCTCATTGGATGAAGCATTAGAAGGCCTCGGCTTTAAGACAATCTTGATTTGATCAAGTTCATCAGTTTCAGACTGTCTAGCTGGTACATCTGACAAACGGACAGCAGGGAACTTACTTTCTGGCTTCTTTAAAACCAAAATCCGGGTTCCCTGACCATCTACAGCATTGTCCTGAACCATGGTCTGCAGACCATAGTGTTGAGCAACACGGTGTGCCGCAAGACGAAGGTATGAAGTAGGGAAGTGCGGAAACTCAAAATGATGTAGGCCAGAATTCTGCAAGAACTTTTGTATATCGAGCTCCATTCGCAGAACTGATGAGAAAATAATAGATAAGATCTCAACTAGTTATCCTTGACAATAATAGCAATAATAACAACAAATAAAATAAAATACATACAGTAAATCACTAGGCAAAAACAAAAAAACAATATCATAAAAGAATTTCAGCAAATTAAGGTCTAAGTAGCCGCAGAGATGGCCACAGTCAAATATAAAATGCATACCCAATTTGGAGGAATATGGGAGCTTCAAAACTCTGCAAGAATTTCACCAGTATATAGTAATATTATAATGTAGCTTCATCCTTATTTATATCCGTTTTTTCATAGTCTTCTGGAAACTTAAAAAGGAAACTTCTTTCAGGTTTTTCACTACATCAAGGTATAATTAGCTTTGTACCCCCTAAGTGGTTAGTAATGAGCAGGGCCGGGCTCGCGCGAGCCCTCCCAATTAGGCTCAATTCGGCTCAGTTCATCTCGTCACGAGCCAAGCCATGGGCCTTTTTTATTTTATAGGGAAAAAGGGAAATTGATTATTTATTTTTTCTTTAAATATTTTAATCTTTTAAATACGATAATTTGAACGTAATGTCGATGAATACAAATGCTTTGATTTCAAGCTTTACAAATATGAAATATCCATTTGAAAAAGTAAATTTATACATTCATTTGGAAAAATACAATAACTAACATTACATTATTACAATTTACATCCATTTCGAACAATAGAGACTAAGAAAAATGTAAGAGAAATATTGAGCAATAGAGTTTAGATATTGAGAAATGGGGTAGAGTGTTGAAATAATAACAGAATATTGATAATTTGGTACAGAAAAATTGTGAAATGATATAGGTATTTATAGAAGAAAATTAAGATTTTTTTTAAATAATTAAATTCATCAATGGATTTTGAACATTGTCTTACAACGTTCAAATTCACTGAATTAGGATGCAATAAGCCTGAATTCAGTGATGAATCAGTGATGGACGCATAACTGTGATACATCCATGACCTGCAAATTGCAGAATTTCAGGGCTGTTTAGGCCTGCAAAAGCAGGCTGCCCGCTTGCTCACACGAGCCGGCTCGTGAATTTGAAGGCAGGCCTGGTTCACCATGTTAATAAGGAAGCCCGGCTCGGTCCTCATCCCGTCAAAAATATTGGCCGGGTAGCTCGCAGGTTGTATTTTCTACATATATTGGTGCCTATTTCTACATATAGACGAATTATCCATTAAAAGGTGTCACGGTTATTCTATTCTGTCTCCTATAATTTACAATGATAACAACTCCCTCTTAGACCTTGTCATCAACATGTTGAGGCAGCATTATATGCTGCATCCAAGACAACCATAACATCATTTAAAAGATACTTCTTCACTACATCTTTAACTAAACAACGGAAGAAAAAATTAATAAGCAAAAGTTCGATGAAAGGTGACAATAGTTTTTTTTTTTTTGATAACCGTGGATGACCGGGCCAATTTGCGCACACATCGACTAATCCCACAGGACCCTAAAGCTTACGGTTTTATTAGCTAAAAGGTGACAATAATAATAACAGCTTATATTATCTAACCATAACCAACTTATGTTAAGTATCCAGTAGAATATTTCAGTTGGTCCAACCATCAAACTATAGATTAATGACTGTTAAGATTCATTGCTTCAGGTGAAATTACCTTGAGAGATAATAATTCAGTTCTACAGTTAATCAATTATGTATTTCTATTCTTAGCTGTTTAGAGAATCAATTAGCTCAGCTATTCCTAATTCAACTTTCTCAAGATTTACATCTATTTACCCCCCCACAGTTTCCTACATCCAAATACCCATCTTATATACAAAATGAAAACCAAACGACCCATAATCAAACATCACCAGATCTAACCCAACCAATTTAAAATTCCAAAATTCTGAAATATTAACCCTAATCTAATACCAAGAATCCAAGCAAGTATACCAAACAAATCTACTTAACCATAATACGGGAACAAAATAAAACAAGGCGTGACAATTAAATTCAAAAGTATGAAGATACACGAAGAGATAAAAGAACCAACTAGTTAATCGATGACGAGGGTTTTGAAGAGCCTCAACAAGGAACGGATCAACCATTGAAACAGAAGCAGGAAACCCCTCCTTTTGCTCCTTAAAAACACCCTTGTCATTAACTTCAACAGCTTCCTTAGGTAGTTGAAATGAATCTTGAGAAGTCAAATCCATATTACAAGAGAAAATGTTTTTATATATGGGATAGGGAAGAAGAGAGAAAGGGAGAAACCCTTCCTCTTTTCTGCCACGCGAATCGAAGAGAACGAAATGGGAATAATGGATTGGATTTTTATTGATTTTTGCGTGTATGTTTTTTGGATTTTTCGAGAATGGTTGAAAAGTCCAGAATGGAAAATTAGGACCTTTACCTAGTTTGTCTCTTCATAAATACCGATTGTTGATTTTTTTACTGTATTTATAATATAATTTATATAAGTAATTATATTATAATTTAAATATCCTAAGCCCTTGGACGCACTACTTTCGCCAAAAATCAATTTTTGGATCAATCAAATAATTCCATATTGTTTAATATAATTTTAAATTATTCAATTTAAAGTTGAACCTTGCAAGAAAAAACAGGCGCCCCGTGGACACCCCTATTGGTACACTTATGCACCCATAGCATTTTTCATTGAATGAAAGTGAAGAAGGAAAATGAATAAATTAAGGGTACGTTTGCGTGATTTTTACTTTTACTTTTATTTTTGCTTTCTATAGAAGAATTTTTGGAGAAAGTTATCTTAATTTTTGTTTTGAAACTAATTTTTAAAACCACTTCCTATTCCAAAAACGTTTTAGAGGAAGTTACAATGGACCATTTTACTTTAAAAGCTCTTCCAACTACTAAAAGTATTTTCATAAAATTAATCAAACGGGTTCAAAAACAGTTTTGGGTCTCAAAAACTCCTTTTAACTTTTGAAAAGTCATAACAAACGGGTTCTAAGTAAATAATAATCTTCAAAGAAGGTAGTGAAAAAGTAGACGATGCATGTTTGCAATTTTATATGGGTACCGTTATTTATATTCACAGTTTTTATATATTCATCCCACTATATATCCATCTCTATTAAAATTTTAAAAAATTACTATTTTTATCCACGTTAAATTTCAATATTGTTCTTATTAAATTCATTCATTTAAATATTATAAATCCATACAAATTTTATATATTCCTCCCACTCCAAATATATTCTCAATATAATTTTAAAAAATTACTATATTCATCAAGCCACTATCAATTGGGGTGAACACGATTCGATTTGAGAGGTTTGTGTTATATTTTCAACTCAAACCATTTCACGCGGTTTGAATTTTTTTCAAACCAAACCAAACTATTATTTGCGGTTTGGTTCGATTTTAATCCGCAGTTTACCGATCGACATTATAGTTATATGTTTAAAACAAGTTAACATATACATTTAAACAAGAACTAATAATGTTAAATGTTAAATTACATTCATATTTGTCTAAAATTCGATATATAAACAAAAAGACAAAAAAAATAGTATCAAGTTAGCATCTAACAACAAGCATTCCAAATTTTACAAGTAATAATATCAAAATAAGTACAAGAGTTCTAACCTCTCATTTGATAAAAAATGGATCAATATCCCCTATTATAACACAAGATTCGACCTCTGTATTATATGCAAATATCAAAATATTTATTAATCCTTATTAATGTATTAACAAACAACTAAAAAACAATATGGATAAAATATCAAAATTGATAATAGAAAATAAATATCACATTCCACAGCTTCTCAGAGTCATCAAATGATTCTACATCATCCAAATATTGACGAAACACTATAAGTTCATTGCTGTTATGCAACCAATTCTTCTTGCATATTAAGGCCTCAACCATTTTTCTACTCAATGAATGCCTAAAGGAATCAAGAATCAGACCACTCGTGAAAAATGCGTACTCTGAAGCAATCGTAGATATTTGAATTGTTAATACAATTTTAGAGACAATTTTGTACTTGTACGCATTCAATTTCCACCAAACTAATACGTCAAACTTGGGATCGGTCAAATCTTTACAACGATTAGACAAATAATAAACCAAATACTGTGATACAAGAAGAAAGACATGGAATGAATTCCTCAATACTAAAATTTATAATAAATTTTTGTACATCGTGATATTAGCATATAGCATCATGAATATATAAATCTCACAATCTATTTGGACTTTCAATAAAGCAAGGGTCCTGTATTGCATTTTTTATTGGTGTATATTTATTTGCTGGAATATACACGAAGGAGATCTTAAAACATGAAAATGTGCAATGCAAAACACTATAGTCAACCTATTTATGTGGAATGTTTAGATTAACCAATGCCTAACCAAGTGAGAAAAAAGAAAGATAAATTCATTCAAAATTCTCTGCTCAAATCAGTTCTAAGTTTTCTTTTACGTTTCTAGAGAGAAAAAAAATTAAGGGTTTTGATTTCGATTTTTAATCTCTTGTATAAACAAATGATGAAAAATTGTTTTGATACACAAGAAAAAGGAAGAGAGGCTCACATTCAGAGTCACTGTCAGTGGTGGTAGGCAGTGGTGGAGAAACAACGTCGACAACAGCAGGTGACAAGCATCAGTTGGCACTGCGTAGCGTGCGTCGGCGCTGGTGGATAAAGGGGGGAGCTAGGGTTTAGTAACTTTGATTTGCTTGTGTTTTTGCAAATGCGTAATTACATAAATGGCTGGGCAACATTTATTTACAATTTCACGTTCAATTCATTTTGTAATTATGGGTCTAAAAAAAAATTTAACAAAGGCCCAACTAAAGACTAATGACAATGACTTATTGACTTGTTTGTTATGAATGAATTATGTTAATTAAATTTGTACCCTCCAGGAAAGTATACTTTAAATTCTAAAAACTATACTTTAATAAAATTTATATATGAGAATTTATAATTTAATAAAAATATATTTTTTTAATAAAAAAAATTACGGTTCGGTTCGGTTTTTAAAATTTGAAACTTAAACCAAACCATTTTAAAACTGTTTGGTTCGGTTTGAGAGAAAAAATCGCAATCAACTCCTGTAGAGAATGAAGAGGGGCCAATGCTCTTCCTCTCAACAGTGCTTTTCGAGGCTCCAATCTTTCGGTTCGGTTTGCGGTTTCGCTGTTTTTTTGTGCAGCCATAACTATCAACATCTAATTACTTTTCATTTTCTATATTGTCATGTCGAAGCTTTAATATTTAATTGTAGAGGTTAGCAGATCTCTTTTCTTGAATTTATTGGATTCTCCCAAGAGTATACTGTTCACACAACCAAACAAATCTCTCATCAAATCATACATTAATTAATTTTTTTTTACTTATAAGCTAATAATTTTGGATGTTTGTGTTTTGTATGGTAATTTTAAGTTTGTTTCCTTTTGTAATGTAATAATATTTAGACAGGTGTTGAAATTTATTCTGAAATTTACCTTCATCTGTCAAACTAATACTTAAAATAAAGCATAAAAAATAAAATTCTATTTTCCATATCATGAAAGAATTGTAACTAAAATAATGTGTTGATTTTTTTTATTTTTTTTTTTCTAATTTTAGTTGAAGATGGTATTTTATGATTAGTAAGGTTTTATAATTTTAACTGAAGATGATATTTTATCATGATTAGAATTCTAGTTAAATAAAAACTCTAAAAGAATATAAAAAGGTTCAAAAGAATTTATTTACATAAAAGTTAATGGATGAATTTAGAACGATATATTTTTATTTAACCGTGTGGATTAAAATCAGATTTTTAGTAGATTTCGAAAGAAATTGATTAAATGAGGGGTTGAAAAGTACGATCTCAAACACACTTGTTTTAAGGTTCGGACAAATAAGTCTGCAACATATAAATGGCTTGCGGAATATTATCTAAATGATTTTAGAGTTGATCCTAAATGGAAAACAAAAAAAATTTAGAACTACTGTGAGAAAGGATTTCGGTTTGCATATTACTCAGGTAACGCTTGGAATTCGAGGAAATACTCCAAGGTTTTATTAGAAGGGAAGGATGAAAACAATTTGTGTTGTTATGGTTTTATGGTGTTGAATTGAGAAGAACAAACCTGGGTTCAATAGTGATGTTTTCTCAAGTGGATAATGTGTTTAGGGATATCTACATTTGCGTTGAGTCATGTAAAGAGAGCCAATGTTTTGTTATTTTGGCATTGTAATATCTATACTAGGATGTTATTAAACATCTATGTGTTATGTTATTTTGGCATAAGTTCTACTTTTGTTATTTCTTTATGTATTTTGTAAATGCTGAGATGCTATTAAATATCTATGTGTTCTATTATATTGGCATGAACTCGTATTTTATACTTGAACTATGTATTAATCAGGCACTTAATTTTATTTTGTTGATGTTGGATCCACTAGGATCAATATTGTTTTGAGAGGTCAAGTTATCAGAAGTGTGGAGTACATGTAGTTCTATCATGGTGGTTGGCTATGGCTACAACAGAGAACAAAAATGACGAGGTCGACAACTATGAGTCGTTAGAGTAAATGGTTAGGTCACATCGACCATCAACACCACGTCCGTTTGAAGGTTCCAATGTCCAAAGAGTGGCAGGCAAAGGATAACATAGCACTCCTACAAGTGGCAGTCGACTCGGCTCTTGGTAAAATAACCAATGCTTTCTTGGAAGTATATTAAAAGACAGGAAAACAATGCCTACTCTAAAGCAAATTATTCATGAATTTTATTCAACATACAACTGTATGATGTCACAGTTTAAGCGTCTAATGTAATAAGCAAAGACTAAGCCTTCATTGGCAATGTACGACTCCATATGGCAAGCAATGAGATAGACATTTGCATTGCTACTTTATGTTCTATTCAGATCACAAAATTGCAGCAAAAATCAAGGTTCTTCACTACATCCAATAAAATAAATTTTATCCTTTGCATTAATACAAAAAGTCAATACACATTACAACAACAACACTTGTATGTTCTTCACTACACCGTCCACACTACACAAACTATGGCATCCACACTACATTAATTCTGCATTCCCTCAAACCAGCAAATGTGATACACCACTAAAAAAAAAATTACAGCAATCAACAACAACATGTAGAATCCAATGAGGTAAAAATTCTTATCATCGCAACCCTATAACTTCATTCCGATGATCGTATGTCATATGTAGGTCCTCGCGCTCTTGATCAACTTTAGCGAGACGTAATCTCAAATTTCGAATCTCCCAATGCAACGCATTGTTTTCAGCTTAACGTTTTCTTACATTTTGAAACAACCCCAAGATGACATCTTTCGGTCTTAATTCCATAGGAGCATCATACCAATTAAAAACAGAGCAAGCCATTGAAGTTCTATAATTGAAGCAACAAAAAAAAAGGCTACAAGGATTATCGTCAATTCACAACGTCTTCAAAAAGAAATTTGTTTGCAATAACATACAATTATGCGTGTATGTTGGTTGCTATCTGACTCCATTCTAGTGATTGAATTTGTCAAAAGTTCAATGGCCTGATTGCAAGTTCTTTAGATTTTTTTGGAGGTTCAAAATAGAGGTGAGCACTTGGTCCGGGATAGAACAAAATACACCAATTAGGCTGAGACGCGCACTGGTTGCAATTTGAGGACTCGGGTCACAATTTTAGGGTTTTTATGTATGCAATTTGGTGTTTAGGGGCTCGTGATTTTTGGTTGGGTGGCAATTCATAGGTTCTTGGGAGGGCGATTTAGAGGTTCTCCACCATCGATTTCCAGGCTCCATCTCTCAATTTTTGGCTGGTTTCTTATCGACGACAGGAGCGAGTTCAATTAGGGGGGAAAATTAGGGATGAACAAGACTTCTGAAAACAGGATTGGTTTATGCTATGATAATTCTAATTTTCATGATACTAGTACTTCCCAAACCACATTTGTCCCTACTGTTGCTAAGATTCGGAGAGTAGATAATCCCATTAGACATCGTAGGATGTTTCCAAATAGAAATCAATCTCAAGAACCATGTAGATCTGATCACAGATTTATTCATACATGCTTTAATTGTGGTGAGTTGAGACTAGGGCTATCAATGGATTGGATTTTGATCCGAATTCGATCCGAATCCTACGAAATTAATGGGAGATGGATTTAGGTCTCAATCCGATAACCCGATCAAGATCCGAATCCGATAATCCGTTAACTAAATGGATCAAATATGGATATACGTCAATCCGATCCGATAACAATCCGATCCGATTTGTTATAAATAATTGAGTCGATAAAATATTTTTATGACATATTATTTGTCACTAAAATAAATAAATGAGAAAATAAATAAATTTAGAATAAAAAATAATCAAATTCAAAACATAAAAAAGTTTAAAAACTTTATAATTATTAAATTTGTTTAAGAATTGGAAAATTAAAAAAAATTGATTTCAACCAATATTTTTCTAATTTTAGTTTACTAATGTAAAGTAAATAAATATCTATTTTTTTTCTTAATTAAATTTATTATTGTAACTAATTTTACAATTTCAAAAACTAATAATTAATATGTAACAAATGATTTGATTTGTTAATGAAAATAATGAAATAAAATATTTATATTTAGAATTGAAATTCAATTTTAACTTATTCCATATCGAATGTCAATAGAAAATTAGAAGAAGGTATCTCTTTTAAAAAGGAATATCATGATGGTAGAAGTCACTATTGGACTTGTTAGGAAAAATAGGTAGGCCTCAAGTTAGTTCAAAAAAATTTTCCTAATTTTTATTAATTTTGGATCGTATTATCGGATCGGATATCCGATAACATTGCAAGTCGGATATGGATTTAGCACTTAAATATCCATTGGATTATCGGATCGGATCAGATCGGGTAAATTTTCTTATCAGATCGGATCGAATATAGACAGATCCAATCCATATCCAATTCATTTACAGCCCTAGTTGGGACATACAAGACCAAGTAGCAATAGAATTGTAAAAAGAAGTGAAATTAGGACATATCTAGTAGAGTTAAATTTCTTACTGATCATGTTAGTCAACCAACTGAGTTATTGAAACAATTGTTTGTGAATAATTCTGCTTCTAAAAAGGTTTGGGTAAAAAAAATGATTTGAAAATTTTTGAAATTGATTACGGTGTTCTTAAAGGTAAAAGTATTTGTATACCTAACTGATTAGGTATTTTTTTTATGCATGTTTATACTTATTAATTGTGATTTATTCATTATTACGTGTATCTCATTTTTGTTTTGCTTTTTAGGTAGTTTGATTTATTTATTTTTTTTACAAAAAAAAATTGAAAATTTGAAAAATAAAAAGAAAAAGGAATTTTTACACTACTACATGATATATGATTTACTTGAACATGTGAGCTTAATTAATGTGTTTAAGCATATTTTCCGTTACTTGTTTATGTTTTTATGGAGTACGTAGTACATGTTTCTTCATATACCTATGATATTATGAGTGAGACTTGATCGCGTGTGTGAGATTTCGGATGACAGTCATATATATTGGTAAAGTGAATTTGAACATGAATTGACCTTATTCTAGAAGACCTAAACTCAAATATATTCCCTTAAAAGAAAAGTTCAATATCTTACACTCTTCATCGTAGCCTGTTTGACTAAAGCAATTAAGATTGAGGAGTTTCTCATAACATGGTGTCTATGGTCATCTGACTTGAGTTAATTGACCTAAAACTCGTTACAAAAATCATCTTAGTTGCTTAATGGATAAGAGATTGCACATAAAAAAAATATTTGTATGCTCAAATAAGAAAAAAATATATTTATATGCTCAAATTGAAGAGGAGAAAAGAATAATATATATAAAATGAGCTTCTTTTGTATGCTCTAGCATGCTATTATTGGTTTGACTTTCACAAGTAAAAGCATGAACTTATTGACAGTGATGTTTAGCATGTATTTTCTCACAAAATGAAAATATGGAATCCTACTTACAAAGGATCAGTGGCATTTTACACACTTGGGACAATTACACAATACAATCTACTCCATTTAGCTTGAACTGACTATATGGGAAAGTTTATTTTTCATTGATTATACCTGCACATGTTGTCGATTGCATTTTTGTGCTATCATGTATATTGTTGTTGGTATTTCAAGAAGATATTTAGCCTCTGTTTGAGCCACATTAAAATTCTCATTTTCATTCTGCTACTCATTTTCAATCATACATTTTTCAATAAAGTAATATTTTCCATCACATCAATAACATTTTCTTCTTTTTCAACCACACATTTTTTATCAATTTACTATTTCAAAATTCATTCTTACAAAATAATGTGGCACAAACACACCTTTAAATAAAAAAGGAAGGGGGAGATTGAATTCTTGTTGTTATCCCTTTTAGTCATTTGTGACAAAATGGGGGGAAATATGATATGACATTAAGGCAAGAGTATGTAGTAAGGGGAAGATGATATGTATTTGACATTCAAGTTGACTTTTTTCAAATCACTCCATATCATCCCATATTTGCTTGATTTGATTACCTTGTTTGAGTTTTGATATTTTGTAATATTAATGTTTCACTTGGTGTTTTTATTAACATTTATATTACTTCTCAATCTAACTAACATGTTTTATTGTTATATTTCCCGTTCCATGTGCTTTTACACTTTATATTTGAGTTGTTATTTTCAAGAAACTATTTAACAAAGAAAGCAAGTTCAGACATTCAGTTTGAGTTTTTGGTAGATTAGTTGTGTTTTTAGTTCCTTGACCTATAGTTTTGTAGTTCTATCACATAATGTCAAATGGGGAGCATTTTAGTTTTTATAATTATATTGGAAATTTTGTAAAAAAAATTAATTGTATCAAAAGAGTTGTAAAAGTCAAGGAAATTGATTGATAGTTGTTTAGTTGGATAGGTAGTTATGAGTTCAAGTATAGAATAATGAGAAAAAGTTGTCGGAATTACGCAAGCCTGTCGCCAAACTAATGCTCGAGTGTCCAAAATATAATCATTGTCGCCCGCTTGTCCATTGCCTGTCACTCGAACGAAACACCTTTCAATCGCTTGGCGCTCGAGCAACGTTGTTTTCCATGAAGCTCTAGTTAGTAATTTTCAAGAGATCTATCTATCATATACTCATTACATTTTTCTATGTGGTTGATCATTATAATAAATTCACATGGCATCATTCCTTTATCCAAGAACACATTCAAACATTGAGATTAATCATTTAATTCTTGAGATCAATCAACCCAGGTTTTAGAGAAAAATATTGAAACTTCATATCGAAACACCTACTTCCTAAATAGCTTTTAGAGGTTATGGAGATTCAGGAAGGTGGACCAGAGTCCAGGAACATTATGAGAACGAGGAGTTCTTGGTTGATCCATAAGAAGATAGACAATTACAGAAGATCGAGGATCTATTTTGGGAAGTACTGTCCAGCGGGTTTTGAAGATTGTAATAATTAGATCAGCGAGTCTAATGGGGGTTATAGTCTGGATCTTACTATAAGTTCATATTGTTTATAGTTGATACTACTGGATTGGGCCCAGAGTTTATTACCCAATTAAAGATTTTCTCCGTCATCAATTCTTTATTTTGTTTACATTTTTGGTTTCATAAAAACTGTCAATTCAACATAGGATAGTTAATTCATGTGAACTAGATTTAGATAAATTAATTATAGTGAATTGTTGCATTATTAGTTGACAATATTTATAATTCCGCATCTACACCTATTTATCACCCTCTAGGTGTTGTTAGGATAGAACCTGTTTAACCTTCAGGCAGGAAGCTGAGCAGAAAAAAATGTGAAAGCTTAATTGCGGAATTAAGTTGTTATTTATGTTTTCCGCCTTTCTTTCATTTTTTTCGTTAGTTTGGTGCCTTTATTACCTATTTCTTTCGCCTGTCTTTTCAACTCAACTACACTATTTATATACGTATATTATGAAGAACAACAATTATTCTGAATAAAAAGAAAAAAAAATAAGAGTTAAAAATCATTTGAATTGAAGCTAAAAGACATTGAGTTTTAAAAGTATTTAGAGATATTTTTCGGCCTTTAATTTAACTAGTATATGTAACTTGTCCATTGAAAGTTATTTGTTACAATATTGTGAGTTCTTTTATTTGAATATTTAAATAATTATAGTTATTCAAAACATTAAATTATCAAGAATATGTCTTTGAAAGATAGTGCAATATATAATTTGTTATCGTATTAAAATATAGATGTTGAATGAAAATCTTCGATCATCAAGTGTTCCAGGCTCAGTATCGTCTATATACCGAATCAAACACCACAATCATCAAACCCAAAACCATAAACCAAACCACCAAAACCCGGTTGTGTTGACATATAGTTAATTTGAAACCTCAAAATTTTGATTATAACAAACAATTTAGTCTTATTTACTAACAAATTAAATTATAGTGATTATAATTTTTCAACGCGCACAAAAGAATATTGATCAATAGCCCTCAAAAGAGCAAAAACTATCATCACAAATCGAACCCTTGAAGGAAGTCAAGATCGAAGCCACATTCAAAAAATCAAGAATCAAACTTTGGAGCAAGATCAAATACTTGTTTTCTTAGCAAAAGTGTAAAGGTACTAACACCTCGATATATGGTATGAATGACTATAGCTCAAAACCATTCCATTCATGAAAAAGTGATTCAAAAACGACATTTTGATCAAGTGAAAAACGACTTTTAAAAACTAACTTAGGGACTTTTAAAATAATCTTTTATCTTAGAAAGTTAGTGAAAAATGCTTACCAAAGACCATAATTTTCAAAAGTCACAAAGCAAAACAAAAAATCAAGAAAGTTGGTCGACCACCGCATGGGGCGATCGACCGGCCGGATCAACCGCGGTTAACCGGCCCTAAGGGACGATCGGCCGAAAATGCTTCAACGGTCCATTTTTGGACCTACATCGCATAGGGCGGTTGACTGAAAATATTCCAACGCTCCAATTTTTGACCATTCTAACTTTTTATTTTTTCCGTACAAACGGTCATTCTGGTCATCGAAAATAGAGGTCGATCGGATCGGTCATCCTGTTTGACAGAAACTTTGACGTTTTTCATCTCTATAAATACCAACTCATTTCTCATTTATTATAGGAACTTTTGAGCATTCAATTTTGATACTCCTTAAGCTTACATTGATATCTTTTATCATTTATTATCAAATTATTTTACTCTTGAAAAATCCTTGATCAAAATTAACTCTTGAAAATCATTTTATCAAAGATTTACACAGCAAACACTTGAGCTTCATTAATTACTATCTATCAAAGTGTTTGCCTATTTCTCTTCTTATACTTAACCTTGTGTTCATCATTTTCTAAGAAGAGAAGATCTCACTTGTAAACTAAATTTAAATTGTGGGTTATGTTGAGGTCCCGAAAAGCTCAACGTTATAAAAGGATCGGTGCTCCTTGGTTGTAAGTCACCAGAAGCGTTGCAAATGATTGGATTGCACCATAAATCAATCAATATAGTGATAAAGGCCTTGCTCATGCCGGAGAGCATGGTAATGGGGGACGTAGATTGTTGCATTAGATCGAACCTCCATAGCTATATCATTTGCACTCTCTATCCCTTTCACTTAACGCTCTTACTTTATGCAAATTACATTGATTCACTTTTTTGCTTACTTGTCGTTAGTTTTCTTCGTTTATTTGCTCACTGATTGCATTAAAACTTGTGTTATTAATGAAAATGTTTTAATAACCAATTTACTCACCTCTTGATTAGCCAATCTTGGGCTTTGAATTGGTTTCAGAGCGAAGTACTCACTTATTTAAAGACTTCACAATCTTGAGAAATGACTAACACCATGTTTCAAAATCTTGAGGGGCACTCCACAAACCGACATCCTTTTTTTGATAGCACACACTACAATTACTGGAAAGTTAGGATGATGATCTATGTTCAATCAATTGATTATAATATTTGAGAAATAATTGAATATGATCCATATGTGCCTACAAAGACAATTAAGATTGATGGAAGACATATAAAAATATTCCCAAACATAGAGAGGATTATGATGAAGAAGATAGAGGAAAATTATCATTAAATGTTAAGGCCAAAAATTTACTTTATTGTGCACTAGATAAAAATGAATTTAATAGAATTAGCACATGTGATTTGATCTATGATATTTGGCATGCTCTATAAGTTACCCATGTTGGGACGAGTAAGGTTAAAGAAACTAAAATAAATATGTTAGTTAAAGAATTCGAAAATTTCTTTATGAAATAAGATGAATCCATTGTTAATATAATCACTCGTTTTACCAATATTGTGAATGGTTTAAAGGATTTTGATCGCAAATATACTAATGGTGAACTTGTTAGCAAAATACTTAGGTCACTTTCGGAGGAATGGAACCTCATACTAATGTTGATAGAAAACACCAAAGATGTGAATACATATTCCTTGGGAGAACTTTACGGAACCTTGATGACTTATGAGCTCAACAATGCCGAAGTTAAGGAAAAGATAAGAAAAGGCAAAGAGGAATCAAAAGAGGCTCCAAAGCTTCAAACTGCTCTAAAATCGGCGATTGAAGAAAAAATAACAAACAACAACATGAGTGATGAAGAGTTTGATGATTTAGTCCTTCTCGTCAAGAAATGGAGAGGATTCCAAAACAATAGAAAATTCCACAGGAAGGATGACAAAGGAGAAGAAAGAAGCAAGAAAATCGTTTGCTACGAGTGTGATAAACCTGATTAAAAAAGAACCGAGTGCTCGAACAAAAAGAAAAATATCAAGAAAAAGGCACTTTAAGCCACTTAGGACGATAGTTATGATGGAGACCAAAATGAAAGCGATAGTCAAGATGAAATCATCAACATGTGCTTCATGGCACTCGAAAATGAGCTAAGTTCAAAAGAAAAATGCTCTTATGATGAATTATTTAGCTACTATGATGATTTACTTGAAGCTTTTGAAAAGCTTGCTTTAAGCTATTCTATTCTTTAAAAGAAAAACTCCTTGTTGAAAGAAGAAATAAAGACGACGTTGGAAAAACAAAAGGAAGATGTTGATACAATTTGTTAGTTAAGGAAAATTTCTCTCTAAAAGAAAAAGCTGAAGATTTGACGAAAATCATTTATAAATTCACCGAAGGGAAGAAAAATTTTGATTTAATGCTTAGAAATCAAAATTACGTTTTTGACAAAGGGAGAATCTGATTCAAACCCTCTTTAAAACAAAAATCTCTCAACATATTTTTTAAAAGTTCAAATATCATTTATACATTTTGTAATAAAAGTGGACATGCTGCATTTAATTGTTTAGCTAAAAGGAAGTTATATTTTGAAAATAAAAATAAGTGGATTAGAGAATCCCCAAAAACTAACTACCAGGACACAAGTTCGTATGGGCACCAAAAATCAAAAATTAAATTGTACTTGTAGGTATCGAAGAAAACAATGAGCAAATGGTTCTTGGATAGTGGATGTTCGAAGCACATGACCGGAGATCGATCACTACTATCAAACTTCAAAAAGAAAGATGGAGGTTATGTAACATTCGGAGACAACGCAAAAGGAAAAATTATTGGCATTGTCAACATTGGTAATCACTCATGTCCGTCTATTGAAAACGTCATATTAGTTGATAACCTCAAGCATAATTTGCTACGTATTAGTTAATTATGTGATAAATGTTACAATATTAAATTCGATTCTTCCCAATGCCTAATTAACGATGCTACATCAAAAGTGGTGATTTTCGTAGGAAGCCGAAATAAAGATATTTATATCATAAATATTGAATATGAAAATTACAAGCCGAATATATCTCGGCCGCTAGTTGTTGTGCACAAGTCCTATGGATAAAGCAAACCCTTAGTGATTATTACTTATCCTTTAACCATACACCTATCATGTGTGATAACACAAGTGCCATAAACTTGTCTAAAAATCCTATTTTGTACTCTAGGACGAAACATATTGAAATTCATCATCACTTCCTTAGAGACCATGCTCAAAAAAGGTGATATCATACTAGAATTTATAAAAACGGAAGATCAATTGGCCGATATACTCACAAAACCCCTAGCTCATGATCGATTCGCACATCTAAGAAGAGGTTTAGACATAATTGATGAAAATAAAGTATATGTTTGAAATTACATGCTCTTATATGTGTTTCTTTTTTTCTTTTTTTTTTTTTTGCATCAAATTCGATTAAAAAAAAGGTCGTCCGGACGAGGTCGACAGGACCGTCGTCCTCTTTAGGTCCTCCCCCATTTTTTTTTTTCATTTCTCACTCTTTTCTCTTCCTTTCCATAGATCCACCTTCAATCTCCCTAGATCTTCCATCAATCCTCAAGATCTAGTCAAGATTTCAAAAACCCATCACTTCTCCTCCAAAACCTGAAAAGCCCCATTTTTCTCTCACTACACTTTGAGTTTTTCTCACTTCTCCGATTCACCTTCCTCTAGTGAATATCTTCCATTCTCCATCATGCCAGGGTCAAGATTCCAAGAAAGAGACAACTAAGGGAGAGGATACCAACTTCTTCTTTATCGGAGGATGAGCCCGAGGTGTCGAAACATCACTTTGACAAATCTCCTACTCTTATAGGTTTTTGTCGACTTTATAGTTCTTTCTCTTTAAGCACCCGAATTTCGTATTGAGAGATATTTCTTAGGCATGGGATGGGTCTCTATTGCCTCTATAGTTGAACCTACTTATCCTAAACACATGAGGGAATTTTACAAAAATATGGTATGCTGCTCGTTCGGATAGCATTTCTTGTGTTTTAAAAGGAAAACACTACCATTACTAAATCTCTTATACATTCTCTTTTGAGTTAGAAGAATGTCCAAACCAATTTTTTTGTCATATGACTCACCCACATCGTGCCGATTACAATCCTATAATTGCATGTCATAGAGTTATCGACAAGAACTTTGAACATCTGATCAAACTTAGTTCAAACCAACTAACCATACAGTGTAAAGTCTTGCATATTATCATTGCCCACATTATCCTCCATCGGAAAGGTCATCTTGATGAGGTCACTCACTTCGACCTATTCCTTCTTGATTCCCTTTTGGTCGGATGAAAATTAGACTTTCGTTAGTCTGCTCTCACACATTCTATGCATATGTACTTTAACGCTTCTATGTTGATCTATTTTCTTGGTATTGTTGCTTTTCGTTAGTCTATGCTCTAACACATTTGTGTCGTGGGAAAATATGATATGATGATATGCTTGATGATAACCAATATGATCATATGCTTGATGATAATCGAAAATATTCACCTACATAAACATATGTCTTAAAGCATTCGATTAAGGTTTCACATGCAAAAATTGAAGATTTATATTTCTTACCATTTATTCAATATTATCTCGCAAATCATCTTATTTTTCATAATAAAAAAGAGGAAAATTGTTGATCTATGGTTAATTTGAAACCTCGAAATTTTGATTATTTAAATTCTAGTGATTATAGTTTTTTAACATGCACAAAAGAATATTGATCAATGGCCGTCAAAAGAGCAAAAGCTATCATCACAAATCGAACCTTTGAAGAAAGTCAAGATCGAAGCTACATTGAAGAAATCAAGAGTCAAACTTTGGAACAAGATCGAATACTTATTTTCTTAGCAAAAATGTAAAGATACTAACACCTCGATATATGGTATGAATGACTATAGCTCAAAACCATTCCATGCATGAAAAAGTGATTCAAAAACGACATTTTGATCAAGTGAAAACGACTTTTAAAAAAGGGAAATTATTGAAAATACCCTAAATTCAACCATACCCTTTCCAAAATACCCCTTTTTACTATTCAACCTTAAAACTACCTAAAATACCCTTAAAATAACAAGTTTTAAAACAAATCATTTTAGTCCTTAAACTTTAAATCTAATTTTGGATTCGACAAAATTGTTTGCCGCCTGCAATAAAAAATTAACTTCTCTTCACCATCAACTCTTTCCACCTATCTTGAGCCAAAAAATTTAATTAATAATTTTATTTTTGAATTAATTGTTTTTATTTTATTTTTGCATTTTAGGTCACCTAATAATGGTATCAGAGCCCTATATCTTGAGGAATTAGAGAGAATGGAAGATAATAACGAAATTTGCATAGGATGGTACGTTAACAGTTCTACTGAATATTTAGATACTGATAGTTATATTCAACATCTTATTAATAAATCAAGAAATTTGATTAATAAAATAAAAGACTCTGATAGTCTTAAATTAAAGAAAAAATTTGAAAAGAAAATTACTTTTCTTTTAATAGATTTTGATGAAGTTTTAGACGAAGATATAGGATATCTTGTTAAAATGCCTATTCTTATAGAAATGAAAACTTTAAAAAGAATACAAAGAGTTCTTAATAATGAAATTAGGAGAATTGAAGAATTAGATACCTAAGAATCATGGAAATTGAAAATTCAGAAAATTTAGAAACCGAAGTATACGAAGGAGTAGAGGGATATGCCTTAAAAGGAAAATTTGATTGGAAAAAATTTAGAAAAATTAATAAAGCAGAATTAAGTCTAAAACCTCCAGGAGAAAATAAATTATTTAATATTTTAGGATCAGCCTTTAGAAGAAAGAAGTTAGTCATTAATGAATATCATGAAATAGAAAAAGCCATAGATATTAAACATACACAAGGAAAAATAAAATTAAATCTTATAACAAAAAGAAATATTAATGAATTCCTAGGAAAATTAAAACAAGAAAAACGAGATAAAATATCTTATGTTTACCTTATTTGGAATACAAATAATAATAAAATCATGTTTTAAAGAAGGAATTAATAGTCCTATAATACTTAATTTACAAGATGAAAGATGTATAACTGCAGAAAATGGAAATTTAGGAATAGTAAAAGGAAACTTAGCCTATAAAAAATTAAAATTTACTTGTTATCCAAGATATTGTGTGCATATAAATGATAAAAATTTAGATGATTGTCTTAGTCTACATTTTAAGATGACTAATAAAATATTAAAAGATGACAATAAAGTCTTTACTATATTATATCAAGGATTATATTGTTATACAAATAGTAATTATGGAAATATATATAAGGAAAAGCCTTTTATAGAAATTGACGAAGAATTTAGGGATATAGGAGAAGCAATCTTACCTAGAGAATAAGACATAGAAGAAATAGAAAATTTTGAGATAGGACATGATGATGCTATAAGTATTGATCAACCTATAATACCAAAACAAATAACATATAAAGAAAATAAAATAATTATAGGAAATAATACAGTAAGACATAGTATTTCAAAAATAATACAAAATAAAAATAATAGTGTCTATGGAATCAAAGGAAAATTCTTTAATGGAAGTAAATGGATAAATGAAATTAAAATACTTATTGATACTGGAGCAAGTCAGAATCATATTTGCTCTCTTATTGATGAAGGAATTAAAAAGAAAAAAGTTGAACCTTATAATTATAGAGATTTTGAAGGAAAAATAAACTCTTGTGATATCATAGGACAAGTTCAAATTAAATTAGGAAATCTATTATTAAGCATAGAATGCTATATTGATAACAATATGAATTTTGATGAACATCCAATATTATTAGGAAATTCATTTTTAAATAGTCTTGATAATTATAAAATAGACAAGGAATGAATTCTTATTATACATCAAGGAATAACTACATATTGCCCTAAAGAAAAATGAGTAGAGAAATAAAATTCCCAATAAGTGTATATATACAAATAACTGTATTTGAATCAAAAATAACTACTTGTGCTCTAATTGATACAGGAGCTGAGATAACTGTCTTTAAAGAATTTTTATTACCAAAGTGGATAGAAAATAAACAACAATTAACTCTACAAGGAATAACTGGAGTAAGAGAATCTTTAAAATATAAAAATGAAAATATAAAAATTATAATAGGATCTAAAATAGTAACCATAAGAAATGTTTACCAATATAATATTAATGATTGTGATATTATTCTTGGAAATGACTTTTTACAACAGTTTAGTCAATATAGTCAAAATATTTATACTATTCAATTAAAAACACCATGTGGACATTTACTAAAAATTGCTAGAGAATTCAAACCATTCAGAGTTCAGCCAGCTCAGCGTGGTGAAAAAATAGAATTTATACCAAAATTACTCAATTATTCTATCAAAACAATTACTCTTGATCAAATAAAAGATCTTTTAGCTAAAAATTATAATGAAAACCCACTTGAAAAATGGGAAAAATCAAAAATAACAGCTAAAATAGAACTATTAGAACCAACAATCATTATTAGAGTCAAACCTATGCTCTATAATCAAGAAGATAAGGAAGAATTTCAAATACAAATTCAAGAACTTCTTAATCAAAAACTTATAAGGAGAAGTAATAGCCCTCATAGTAGCCCAGCTTTTATGGTTAGAAATCATTCAGAGATAAAAAGAGGAAAACCTAGGATGGTAGTAAATTATAAAGAACTTAATAAAAACACTAAGTTTGATGGATATTATTTACCAAATAAAGAAGTATTAATAAATATAGCTAAGAATAAAAAATATTATTCAAAATTTGATTGTAAATCTGGATTTTGGCAAATTAAACTAGAAGAAAATAGTATACCATTAACAACATTTAGTACCCCTCAAGGACATTATGAATGGATAGTTATGCCATTTGGATTAAAAAATGCACCACAAATTTATCAAAGAAGAATGGATGAAGTTTTTAAAACCTATAATTTTCTTATTGTTTATGTTGATGATATACTTGTTTGCTCAGAAACATATGAAGATCATCTTAAACATCTTAGAATTTTTGCTACACTTTGCTCAAAAGAAGGTATAATACTTAGTCAGAAAAAGGCAGAAGTAGCAAAACATGAAATTGAATTCTTAGGAATGATAATAAATAGTGATGGAATAAAATTGCAACCTCATATTTCAGAAAAAATAATTTTATTTCCTGATAAATTAGAAAATAAGCAACAAATTTAAAAGTTTTTGGGTTGTCTTAATTATGCTGAAGGATTTATAGAAAAACTTGCAGAAAAAAGAAATAAACTTCAGAAACTATTAAGAAAATCAAATAAATTAGGTTGGAATGAAGAACATACTCTTTGTGTTACCTTGAGCAGGAATCATGAATATGGAAAAGATTGAAGCATTTACAAAGGATTTACAAGATCTTCTAACAGATTTTAATGCAGATTATCTTGCTGTTCAAGAAGATCATCTTGATATTCGACAAACTTTGTGTGATTTATCAAGCAAAGTTGTTGAAAGTGGGAAAAAGATTGAAAAATTGAATGATAACAAAGAAAAAATAGTTGAAAAATTGTCAGAATGTTTAGACTTTTTTGCAAATTGTAGCCAGGAGTATCCTCCTTTAAAAGGTGAATACAGCCGAAAGGCTAGTCACATCCCATTTCGGGAGATTAATACATCCACCTCGAGTGGAGAATCAAAATTTAAGAGAAATGACTCTCTTACCTCGCAAGAGGAAAAAGTCATGAAAAATGGTCCACAACAACTACCTGTCAGTATGGACAAATTGTTGGAAAAATTTACAAGTGGAAAAGGAGCCGCTGAGTCTAGTACTCAAACATCCTTATCAAAAGGCCCATTGGAACAGCCTACTATTATCAGTGAATTCCAAGAAGATAAAAAATCACCAGTTGGTGACCTTAAATCACCAAAGGGAATAATTGCTACTCATCACATCAGAGCCAATCTACATCCAATGGAAAATGAGTATTATGAATTCTCGTAATGGGTATATAATTTCGTAGAAGGAAGTTCTCTATATTTGACAAATTCTTCTAACGGCGATTTATCCAAGGATCAGTGCAGTTCAAGGAGCAGATCCTAATATTGTCCGAAAATTGGCAGCATTTGGATTTTTAGATCGACTCTTCCCAAGGATAGATCTAAAAGAAATTGAACAATTTGACAAAGAATTTGTTAATTGTGTTAAAAAATTCAGCGATAAACAACCGATTGAACTGAGATTTTACACAATTAGTCCTGAATATAAAGAACCAGAGTGGTATGGAGAACATCATCACATCACAAAACGAAAAAAAAATGGAAATCCACTCAAGGAGATTGATTTTTAAAGAATTGCCCACTATTAATAGAAAATGGATGATTTACGACGAGCTCTCGGAATAAAATCATCCGCTCAACAATGCAGTTCTTTTATGGAGAAAGATACATGGTCTATGGTATGAGTAATAATTGGATCCTTATCTGTAGGGGAGATAAAGAATCAAAAATTCTTGAAGAAAAAATCTGTGGAATTATGAACGATCAATTTTCTGGAAGTGAAGAATGCATTAAAGAAGCTTGCCGACTAATGGGACACGTCCACAAGTAAAGGACGATTAAGAAAAACGTGACTGACAGCACCATGTGAACTTTGAAGATAAGAAGACAGCTGTCAAGCTGGAATCAAAAGAAATTGCCGACACTGGAATAAAGACAACCAACAACCACTTTTAATATTTGAAATTATTGTACTTTTTACTTTTGTGTTGTAAAAATCTGATTGGCCAGAAGCTTCTCGGTGAAGTGCGAGCCTTTCTATAAATTGAGACTTTTCTCATTAGGAAGGATCATCGAAAATGAGTCATCTGAAATCTCATCCTGAACTACCATCTAAAAACCTTCAACAATGATCTTTGTAATCATTCTCTTTAGAGAGTAGAAACCACTTTTCGGAGTATCAATCTCTGTAAAAATCTTTGTATAATAGCTTTCAAGCTATCTTCAGATCAATAAAATCTTTGAGTTTGAAATAAATCTTTTATTACGCTTTGAGTGTTGTTCTACACAGTGAGTCTGTTTGAGAGTTTTGAGTGCCTTTGTGTCCATTTTGCTGTGATGCTGTCGGACTTTGGCCAACTCTTGTGACGAAGGTAACCAGGAACATATAACATTCTTGCTATTTGGCGAAGCGTGGTAAGGCCCTTATTTTAAGCTACAAGAAAATTTATTGTCTGAAAATTTGCATGAAAATTATTATATAAGAATTTTTATGAGATTGTTTACTTTGAAGAACTTTTATCATGGAAAGTTACGAGTTTTATTATAGATCTGTACCTTTTAGATATACTAATAGTATTGATTATAGTCACATAATAGAAATTCCAGAAACTTATGATAGTTATACTAGAGGAATAAATTTCATAAAAAGAGATAGTAGATATTATGAAAAATGTCTTACAATTGTATCATTTGGATTAAAGGAAAAATTGCCTAAAGAAATAATAAAAATGATTATATTTTTCTGGTTAGATAGTGAAAATAGTGAAAGAACTTTTGAAACTACGAACATGTAAGTTATAATGAAGTTTAGAATTATATGATTTTGATCTTAGTTTTGACAATATAGAATAAAAATATGCCTGGAATAACTAGAAAATTTTGTGATAATAAAATAAAAATTTTAGAAGAACAAGATAATAACCGACAACAATCGTAGAGAAATAGAAAGGGAAATTTCTAATTGGAATAAAATTAAAAGAGAATTATTAAGGAATGAAATTACAAGAGAATTAAGAAGAGAAGAACAATTTAGAAGAGAAATAAGACAAATGATAAATAAGATAATAATTAATTCCTTAAATATACCAGACTAATATGAGTTTACCAACAAAGATAAGATTTGATAAACAAGAAATAGAAAATATTAGATTACCAATAGGAAGTTATCAGACTAAAAAATGGAATACAACTCTATTTCAACCTTTAAGCTCATGGGGAAATACAGATGAATGGTTAAATATGACTACAAATTGGACTAATGCATTTTTATGGCAACAATTAGGACAATTAAAATCTAAAGATATAGAGGCTATAGACGAAATAAATAATATAGATCCAAAAGATGAAATAGCTAAAGAAAGGTTAGAAGTTTTGAGCAAAAATATGTCTAAACAATTTAATAAAATAAAAGAACAAATAAATAATTTAGAAATACTTGATGAAGCTAAACTTGAAGAAATTCAAAATCGAATATCAAAAATTGCACATAAAAATAGTATTAATAAAATAGCAACTTTAGAAGAAAAAGTAGACATTATTAATTATAAACTTGATATTCTATTAAATAAATTAGGATTTGAAATTGAAAAACCATCTTATAAAAAACCTAAAATATGAGTATGAATGATAAAATCAATTTAATTGAGAAAAATATAAAAGCAATTGATGAAAAAATAACTAGAATTGAAATAGACTACGAAGAAGAAAAAGAAAAGCTACAAAATAATTTTTTAAGAATAGAAAATCTTTTAAATAGAATAATAGAAAATCTAAATAAAGAAAAACCATTTAAACCAGATTATGCCAAAGAACTTAAAGAAGTTAGAAAGAAAATTGAAAAATATGAAGAATTAATAAAACTTAATGGAGGATTAAAAGAAGATATAGAAAGATTATTGATTGATCTTAGAAAGCAAGAAGAAAATCTTATAGAAAAAGAAGAAGGAAAATTAATCATAGAAGGACAATGAACGAAGAAATGAAAATTTTAATATTTGACTTAGAAGACTTAAAAATTTGTGAAGAAATAACTAAAAATCATATGGTTGGAAAAACAGGAGGACCACGAGCAGTTAAACAAGAAGAATATGGAGAAACTAGTACAGCTAGATATGAAGCAGAAATAGACCCTAGAAGATATGTTAATACAAAAGTAGATTTTAAAACTAGCAAAGAAAGAATGTATAGAGACCAATTTAAACCAGTTTTAAGAGAATCAAACTCAATGAAAATTGCAGGATCATATTTAAATTTAGATTGTGAATTAGATGTTAGAAGAGCTATAAATGAATGGAGTACTAATATGATAGCACACTTTAATTATAATCGAAGTAATACCGATAATAAAAATAGAACTGAATATTTATTAGCAACATTTAAAGGAAATGTATTTAATTGGTATAGAGGATTAGAAGAAACAACAAAAGGAATTTGGAAAGATAGTATTGAAGCAGGATTTGGAATTAGTATAATAGAAGGAATAAATAGAGTCGCTACAAGAATCTATAGAGAATTTGGTGGAGAAGACTGGGTAAATGAAAGTACTAAATCTAGATTAGAAGAAATATAAGATGCTAAAAACATAATTGTAAAATTACAAATCTGTAATATGTGTTACCTTAACGAATATTGTTGTGAATATAGTAAATATTATTATATGATGTTTGGGAGTGGAGCTGATAATAATTATTATAAAGAAGTTTTTATTAGGAAATTACCACCACCATGGAATAATTATTTTCAAAATAAGATTAAAGAAAAACAATTAGGAAGAAATGAAGAAGGTTATACATTAGGATTTATTATAAGAACTATAAAAGATGAAATAAGTACTATGTGTAGTAATCAAATGATTTATAAACAATCAGGATTTATACAAGATAGGATTTGTTGTAGAGATACCGAAGTACCAGGAAATTGGGGATGTTATGATTATAAAAGAAAAAGAAAAATAAGACCCAAAAAATATAAAAAATATAATAAGTTTAAAAAGAAATATTTTAAACCAAAGAGAAAATATTTTAGAAGAAAATATAAATCTTATAATAAAAAACCATTAGATAAAAAACGATGTAAATGTTGGAATTGTAATGAAGAAGGACATATAAGCACTGAATGTCCAAAAAAGAAAGTTAGGATATTAATTACGGACTTTGAACAAATTAGAGATGAATGTGAAGAAGTTAATATTGAAGAAATAGAAGTAAATGAAGAAATATTTGAAGAAAAATCAGATTTAGAAGAGACATCTAGTGATGACGAATAAAAATAAGAATAAAACTAGTTTCTAAAAAATATAAAGTATGAGGACTTAATTTACAATAACAAAACATTTCATTAAGGGCAAAATTGACTTTTACACGAAAAACCCAAATGGGTCATTTGACCCGGCTATTTTGAAAAATCCCCCTTTAAAAAATAACTTTTGGACTTTTAAAATAATCTTTCATCTTAGGAAATTAGTGAAAAATGCTTACCAAAGACCATAATTTTCAAAAGTCATAGAGCAAAACAAAAAATAAAGAAAGTTGGACTGCCACCGCATGGGGCGGTCGACCGAAAATGCTCAAACGGTCCGATTTTTTACCGTTCTGACTTTTGATTTTTTCCGTACAAACGATCATTTTAGTCATCCGAAAATGGCTATCGATCGGACGATCATCCGATTTGACAGAAATTTTGGCATTTTTCATTTCTATAAATACCAACTCATTTCTCATTTATTATAAGAACTTTTGACCATTCAATTTGATATTATTTGAACTTACATTGATCTCTTATATCATTTATTATCAAATTATTTTGCTCTTGAAAAATTATTGATCAAAATTAACTCTTGAAAAATCATTTAATCAAAGATTTACACACCAAACTCTTGATCTTCATTCATCACTATCTATCAAAGTGTTTCCCTACTTTTCTTCTTATATTTAACCTTGTATTCATCATTTACTACGAAGAGAAGATCTCACTTGTAAACTCAATTTAAATTGTAGGTTGTGTTGAGGTCCCGAAAAGCTCAATGTTGTAAAATGATTGGTACTCCTTGGTTGTAAGTCACCGAAAGCGTTGTAAAGGGTTGGATTACACCATAAGTCAATCAACATAGTGATAAATGCATTGCTTGTGTAGGAGTGCTTGGTAACGGGAGACATAGATCATTACATTGGATCGAACCTCCATAGCTATATCGTGTGTATTCTCTAGATCATTGCAAACACCTATAGGTAGGCTATAGATCATTGCAAACACCCGTAGGTGGGCTATATGGTAAATAGTAATTAGGCCTAATTGGTAACAAATAAATAGGCTATCAACCAAAAAGCCATACAAAGGTTACGGGTCGGGCTATGAGTAGCACTAATTATATTATGCTACTTCAAATGACCAAAATAGGTTATAGGATTGGTTTGAACAATTGTGGTGTCGCTATTTTATTTCAGTCAACTGGTCGATGCCGATTGAATAAACAATGACTTTACATCATCACCCAAAAGATCGTTTGACAACAATTTGCCTAACAAACCTCCACATTGATGTTAAAGGACCTGTAAAGAAAATTATTATGCGATAGTAATAATTCAGAAAAGGAGAACCAATAAAATTGAAAATTATTTACCTCCATCTATGTTTAGAAGATCTTTGCAACTTCTAAACTTCACCATGGTAGTACCTTAGTGCCCATGTCTGAGGGATTATATTGTGTGTGTATTTTTCAAAGTCTTACAACTTCTTGTGATACAATATCTCTAATGAAATGTAGTCTAACATCAATGTATTTGGTGCGTTCGTGAACAACATGATTCTTACATAAATGTATAGAGTATACTACCACATAATCATTTAAAACACAAAGTTCATGAAAAAGGCCTATAAGCCATAAAACTTCTTTAATAGCTTCAGTAGTAACAATGTATTCAGATTATGTCGTGGATATCGCAACTATGTGTTGTAACTGTGATTTTCAACTAACACGAGAGTTAGACAAAGTAAACACATAAAAAGAAATAGATTTTATATTATCTCTATCCTCAGCATAGTCAGCATCTACAAAGCCCTTTAATTTCATACCCTCATTATTAACACCAAATCTTAGACTTACATTACTAGTTCCCTTTAAGTATCTTAACATCAATTTTAAGGCTTCGCAATGCTTAGGACTAGAATTAGATATGTATATACTAAAAGTGCTAACAGCAAAAGCTAAATCTAATTTAGCGCCAACCATCAAATACATAACAGAACCAATCACATTGGAGTATGGGATTCTACTCATGTATTCTGTCTCTTTTTTCTTTACATGGGCCTGATATTTAGATAATACAAAATGATTAGCTAAAGGTAATGTAACTAGTTTGAAATTATGTATGACAAATTTCTTTAACACCTTTGAAACATATGATGACTGATGTAAAAACAAAACAGAATTTGACCTATCTTTTTCAATTTCTATACCTAGAATTCTTTTAGTATTTCCTAAATCATTCATGTCAAATTCACCATTCAAACTTGTTTTTATGTTACTTATCTAATTAGGTGATGAACCAACTAAAAATATATCATCCACATATAGCATAGTCATTATTAGTATTATTATGTTGAAAGTAAATGCAATGATCAAACTTACTTCGTTGAAAACCTATGGATAGTACAAAAGAGTTAAATCTTTTATACCACTATTTAGATGACTATTTTAAGTCATATAGAGATCTTTTCAAGAAGCACACATGATCAAGTTTTAGTTTGTCTTTAAAACCTCTTGATTGATTCATAAAGATTTGTTCATCAAGTTCACCATGTAAAAAAATAGTTTTTACATCAAGTTGTTCACGTTCTTTTATTACTACTTTCCTTTCTCTCTATTCTCCATGTTAGGTTGTTGTTCCTAAGTCTCCACCTCATTCTGTGTAACAGGGATGTATGTGCTAAGTTTTCCTAACTCCATCTTCAACTGATTTCTCTATTCACCCTGTTTTTCTTCGCTCAAAAGTTCAAACTCAATTTTAAGGCGCGATATTTCATTCTCATTGAATGTAACATCTCTACTCACAATGATCTTAATCTCCTTTTGGCTCCTATCCAACAACCTGAACCCCTTGACACCCTCATGGTAACTTAGAAAAACACATTTTTTAGCTATAGGATCAAGCTTTCTCTCACTCTGATGAAAAAATGCAGTACATGCAAAAGTTCTAAGAACAAAATAATCACTAAGTTTACTAAACCATTTTTCATGCGGAGTATCACCATTCAATGCAGCATATGGAGTCAAATTAATCAGATAACAAACAGTCATAACATCATCTAACCAAAAAGACTTTGGGACTCCAGAACTTAATATCATGCAACGCACTTTATCAAGTATAGTTTTATTAATCATTTCCATTACCCCATTTTATTGGGGAATGTAAGGAACAATTTTATATCTTGTTATCCCATTTTCTTTGCACATGTTGTCAAATTCAGTGTTACACAACTCTAGGCCATTATTAGTTCTCAAAAACTTGATCTTCTTACCGTTTGATTTTCAACTTGTTTTTTCCAATTATTAAAACTATGAAAAGTGTCAGATTTATCCTTGAAACGATATACCCATATTTTTTAGTGTAGTCATCAATGATAGACAAGAAATACCTATTTCCACCCTGGGTGAGACTGCTAGAGGGACCACATAAGTCCGACTGCACATATTCACGCATGCCTTTAGTTTTATGAACACTTGTAGAGAAAGTAGTTCTATGATATTTACCAAGCAAACAATACTCACAGAAGGATAAATCAGACACATAGTCGTTTTCAAATGCAGTTTTTTCATTAATAAGTCTAACCCCCTTAATACCCACATGTGCAAGCCTATTGTGCCTTTTTTTTTTTTTTTTGTGTGTGATCAGTCTTAGCAGCAGAAATAAAGAAATTTAAACCTCTCATTACTTCTCCGATAGTTATATAAATATCATTTTTCCTAATACCCTTAATAGAGAAAAATGTACCCTTAACCAATTTCAAAACTCCATTTCCAATTTTACAAGTAAAATCAGCTTTCTTAAGTCTTCCTACTGAAATTAAATTTCTAGACAATTCAGGGATATATCTAATATCTTTTAAAGTATGCACAAAGCCAATTTCAAATTTTAAAATAATATCATCAATGCCAACAACATTATAAGCAGATTTGTCACATAATACAACATGCCCATCATTTGATTCATGCAAATTTTCAAACCAGTTTTTTTGTGATGTCACTTGAAAAGATGTACCAAAATCAAGTATCTATTCATGTAAATGAGAATTAGTAGTTAAATTCAATTCAATAGGATAAGCAATAGGACTTGTAATCATATAGACAATACTACTTAACTCGCTACTACTATCGAAAATAGAAGATAATACATTTACCTTGTCTCTCTCTTTACCATTTTGCTTGTTGTTCTCTTTATAGCAATCCTTTATAAAATGTCCCGTGTTCTCACAGCCATATCATTTTTTAACATTGGTCCTAAATTTGGATCTAGGCCTACCATTGCTCCTTTCTACCTCCATTACTACTTGACTCGTTACTACTTTAGTAACCATTATGACTATTTTGCCTAAATTGAGTTTTACCCCTCATCATGTGAATCTTACCGTTTTTCTTATCATGTTTTTTAGCTCTAATTTTCATCTCCATACTTTTAAGGGAGTTAATGACAATTTCAGGCGTCAAAGTGTCTCTACCATACTTAATAGCATTTGTTATTTCCTTATAAGTATCACGTATGGAACTCAGCAAAATAATAGCCTTATATGTATCAGACACTAACTCTTTACAGTTAACAATATCTTGAACAAGTTTGCTAAACACATCTAAATTTTCATCGAGATCTTTTGAAAAATCTATTTTGAAACTGAGAAAATGCTCAAATAGTAAAGCTCGTTTGGAGTAGATTTGAGCAAATACAAGTCTTCCAATTTTTTTTGAAATTCTTTAGTGGTTTTCAGTTTACCCCTTTTCTCAAAATTGCGTCAACCAAGTGTAAAATAATTTAGGTATAAGCAAGTTCATCAACTTCTTCTTTTTGTTCTTTTGAAAAATTAGTGGGAAAGTTGTCATCAATGGCTTGTGAAACCTTTTGTTGAATCAAAATACCTCCCATTTTTTGTTGCCAGATTGAAAAGTCACATTTTCCGTTAAAAGTCCCCAAATCAAAATTTTGTGTTGTTATTTTTAATAATCAATAAAAAATACAAGATCACAATTAAGCCATACAAAGTAGACCTAGGGTCGAAAATATAAACCGTTTTAGATTTCCAGGATTTCGTAAAATTCTCGATCTTAGATCGATGGAATGTTCAAACTTGTAAGATCTATGTATTCTAATAATCTAATAGTGTAACAAAAGATATGTCATCCAAACAATTTCACTCACGATATATCGAAAAGGTAAGACGCTGATGTTTATCAAATAAACAATTTTAAACACGTAGCGACTAAGAGCAAATAGTTCCTAATTTCTAACACAGGCAATGGTTACCCTATACGGTAACCCCAATCCTATTGTCACCCCACATGATGACGTGCTAGTGTTGAAATTAAACAGGATTAACCAATTTACCAGATCGGACCTATCTGAATCCTTAAATCTTGAGAAATATAATTTTACACTTTCGGGCCACCACTATTTACCCTAAAGTCTGCAGCAACTGATCGAATGCAAAATTGAATCCCGAATGCAAAGGCGTAAAATCGTCCAGATTTCACCGTATCACCTGAAACAAAAAACTAACACCACAAACACGTTAGAAATTTTGTTAGGATAAAACTACCTGAAGTAAGTTTCCTCAGACCACGCCGAACTCCCCTCCAATGGTAATGGGGCAGTATATATAGGTGTTTTAGGTGGGCTTTAGGGTAAATAGTAATTAGGCCCAACAGGCAACAAAAAATGGACTATCGACCAAAAATTCATCCAAGGGTTATGGGTAGGGCCACGAGTAGCACTAATAAAATTAGGCCACTTTATATAACTCAAATATGTTATAGGATTGGTTTGAACAATTGTAGTGTCGATGCCGACTGAATAAAAAAATGACTTTACATCATCGTCTCGAAGGTCATTTGATAACAATTTGCATAACAGTGGAAGCAGCTACATCACGTGAACACAAACAAAAAACTATCTATTCAGAAAATTATCAAAATGACGCGAGCAGTCTTTCCTTTTCTTATATTTTTCCATGACCCTTGTTCATATAATGTGTTTGTGATCTAAGTTAATCTTGATCACAATTTATGTAGAGAGGCAAGACTTGAAAGCAACTTAAAATCTTTGTTTACATATCTCAGAACTCTACATGAACATTTTTTCCTCGTTCCTAATCATTATTCATTAACTAAAAACGATTATACTTGAACGAAACTAACACGAAGATGAATGCATAACTAGTGAAGTTTAAAGAACAAACCTTCCCATTCCTTCATATTTGGTTTTGCTTGACCATAACAAATTTCCTAAAGAATTCGCAAAAGCCACACACACTTGAAACCAATTTCGAATGAATGGAAAACTGAGACTAAATTATGTCGCCTAAATACATGAAAATTATTGAAAACTTAAATAGAGTGTTCTAGAACTAATTTGATCGAAAAGTCATGTTTGTTTGGATATGATAGTTTCAAAATGTCACATCTTTTCATTGTAGAGACATGTCTTTTTGGCATGTATTTTTCCACAAGATGTATATTTTAAGACATAAGTTTTCACTGATTGTGTCTTTTGAGATTTAACTTTTGAATCATTATATATGCATCCAAATGATTGGAATCATTTATTTCATCCCTGCATTAACACCTTCATGCATATTCACTTTAAAATATTTGCTGCATTTATTTTGAGTCGAATTTCATATAAAGAAAGTTCAAAATATTAGTAGATTCATTAGTCTATGTAATTTGAAGCTCACACTAAGGGACGTGATCATTATATTTTGGAAGACAATTGCAAGATAACCGTTAAATTCTTACAAGACATTATCGTTTTAAGGAGAAATAGTCAAAACTTGATTTAATCGAATTCAAGTTCATGCATTTCTCATTTCTACATATCTACTTTTACATATTTGGTTTGGTAAATCAAAATGTTGTCCAATTTTATACACATAAAATGGTAGTTATTCGAATTTTTCAAAAATAAAAAAATAAAATCCTTTAATTTTATACTCATAAAGCGATTAGCTCCAACTTGGCTGTGCAACTATATATTAATACTTTGGAGAAGGCCGATGTTTTTGCTACGAGAAAGGAGAATTAGTTCTTTAGGCAAATCAAGTCGGACCTTTTCTGGGCATTCGTACGTATAGACTTACACCCGTAATTTTAAATGTAAGTTGGCATATTTGATCATATTTTCCAATAGTTGTTACTTATCGTTACTACTACTTTACATTCTGTGTCCTATAATAGGAGTTAATGTAAAGTCGTGTTTAATGCTATAGTACCTTTGGTTATGTCCGTTTGTGTAAGTGTTATGTCCTAGATCCAATCAACTTTGGACATAAACACTTTGAATATATATAATCAATGCACATATATGGCAATATCTATTATTTAATTGAATTAATATTCTAATAAATCAAATAATAGAATCCGTAGATTCAAGTCTTGGTGATTTGTTAATAACAAGGAGTTGTGATTGTGAGATACAAATTACATATGACTGAATCTTAAATCTTCTGTGGTCGAGATAATAACGAGATACGGATATCGTTATTACGGATAGACTATCGCGTGTGGCATTCTTACTTGTGAAGTAAGTAGCTGATCTCACAGCTAAAGTGTGGTGACACTTGAATGAACACGTGGATGTTTTGTTATAGAACAAAACATTGGAGACCCGTTGAGAGATTCCACATGGATAACTATCTAAGTGTTAGTGGTTAATCTCTAACGTTCGATAGTGGAATTGGTCCTTTGACTTGAGGTCATCATAGTACCTTATATGAGGGCAGTCATACTTTGGTGATGTTGGATGTTGCTCTGTCAAGGGTCGCTAATACAGCATCGTTCGGGTATATCAAGAATCATATGAAGGTTGTGAATGATCAATAGAGGATTCGTCACTCTTAGATAGTAAGAGATTATGATCTACATTTTATCCAGTTAAGTTGATAATGAAATCCTTGGCCAAGGTGAACTCATAATTCGGAAAAGAGTTTTCGACGTACATTGACTTAACAATGGGATAAAAGATATGATCGATAATTGAAATTGACACATATCCATATCTCATAATTGATCGGATCATATTGACGAAAGGATTATAATTTCACGATAAACGAACAAGTTTGGTTTTGTCATACTACGTGATATTTCCCGTCACATGTATTGCCCTGACACATTGCTAGATGTCAATCTGGGACAACGAAAGTGAATTAGTGATAAATTAAAAGGGGCGTTTTAATTTATCGATTTTGATTAGATCAAAATAATAATTCACGTCGTTAGGCATCGTGATCGGGAACCTAATGGGTCACACACAAAAGAGAATCAGAAGAATGAGATTTACCAATTAATTAATTGACAAGTGTTGAATAATTAATTAATTGGGTTGTTTATTAATAGGTCCGAATTAATTAATTGGATTAATTAATTCATGGACCAGATTTAATTAATTTGATTAATTGAATATTGGACCGAGTTAAGTTTAACAGATGGGTCGAGCCTATTTGGACTTATATTAATAGGCTACTAGGGTTTGAAAGTTGTATGGGATTTTTATTATTCTTGCTAGCACAAGAAAAGAAAACCCTAGCCGTCATTCTTGTTCTCTGTGTGGATCACCATTGGAGGCTGGACAATTGAACAGCTTGGATTGCAGATCGTGATCATTGGAGTTCAAAAAAAAAGCAAAAGAGTTTGTGGAATTCATCAAATGTATCATTCTCATCACAGTTTCTATCTAAACACATTGCAGATCCTCGTTTGGGAATTGAAAATTGTTTTATTTCCGCTGTGCATGTTAAGTAAATTCCCAACAGTTTGTGTGTTTATTCACTTGTGGTTACTAGCTGGTTCATAACATTTTGGCTTGGCGACTTGGAAAAATGTAGACATCAACTGCAGAAATGAAGGCAAAATACAAACTCAGCAAAGACTAGTGTAAAATAATGCCACCATAAGCATAAATTAGCTAGAGGATTGATATGGTGGGTGAAACTCCAACCTTAGAAAAGAGCTACAAGAGCATATGTATAAAATAGATTTAAATAGTGATTTAGATTTTTAAAGTGGACGAAAATCTCTTCAATGGAGAGATGCAGAGAAAATATAAATTGCATTTTTTAACAGAAAATATAAAAAAAGATGTAAATTTACATCTTTCTTTATATCTGCAAGAGGCCAAAAGTAAACTTAGATCTTCTTGTTGAGGTAGAATTTGAATTTAGATCCATTAAAATGTAAATGAGAATGTAAAAGTAATTTCAAACATATTAATTTACACCCAATTTTATACCACGATTGAAAATACTCTAATGGTCAAAATTAGTGTGCTTTTCTAGATACATTTTGCATTCCCCTGATCACATGAACAATGCTATACAAACTTACTTCATCACCAATTATGATTAAAACCAAAATGATAAAGTTGTAGCATTCTTTACCAAAATAAATTGTCAGGGTCCTTGTTTAGCCGAGATAAAAATCAATTTTTTAGTAAATTTTAATAAAAGTTAAAAATAATGTGTAATTAAAAAATTATGAGTTTCATAAAGTTAATTATTGACTTTGACTTAAATTTTAACCATTTTTTAGCAGAACCAAATAACGGAATATTCTTTATTATATTGACAATCAACGATCTCAAATTTTGATTCGACTATCAACCATGCACTATTACTCGTCGAAGAGTTTTTCACACCAATGGTTTTAATAAAACCAATTAACAAAAAGAAAAATTTCACTGTTTACTAAGATCCGTCTTTATTCTGCTATTAAAAAATTAGAAATATTAACCCGCAACAGATTAATTACCCTGAAAATGTCAATGAATTTTTGAGTAATTATGCAATGATCATAGATTTTTTTACTTATGATAATATTTACTCAAATATTTAAGTGTTATATGATCAAAAAACGTTAAATCGTACGTGAATTAAGTGCCGATATGTTACCCGAAGATATTGGGTCAGTAAAAATTATTGGTAGAAAATTTTGATGTGGATTTACTTGTATGATTTAAACTAAAAATTTTGATCCAAATTAAATCTATATTACGTTTTCCCATTTGATCGTGTTTAATCTAAATGTTTTAAGTCTCTGATTTTGCTAACTTGATGTAATAAATTTAATAAATAGAGAGATGCTACACGTACAAAATTTGGGTTACAACAACGGATGACACCCTCTCACAAGGAGGTGGGGCCCGCAATTAAAAATAATCCGGGCCCCACCTCTTTGTGAGTGGTTGTCATCCATTGTTGTAACTCAAAGTTGAACAAGCATAATTATTCGAATAAATATTACATTTCACGATGCATAGACATTTATTAACGTCATTTAACATTTTGTAATATTATTATTATTATTATTTTTTTTTTTTTTCTTGTTGTTACATGGAATTTTTTTGAACTGATCGGTTGTTTTTTTGTTCCATTTAAAATTTGTATTGAATAGGAACTCGTAATAAATTATCTGATTTTTGCTTTTAAAGGAACGTTAATAATTGTTGTATTTGAATTGCTTGCAAAATCATTTGAGTCTCCATATTCACTGCAAATTGTTTTAAGGTAGACATGGTTGTTTTAATTTAAATTCCATTTAGCGGGTGATGGACTTCCACTTATCAAAACAAAAGTGCACAATTATGTAATGTCACATTTCTACAAAACTCACAGTCTTTGTCGTTACATTTATCATGAAAAATACTGGCGAGTGTTTTCTAATTGATGATGATTGGAAAATTACAGTTAAGTTTTTTTTTTTTTTTTGTTATACTAATAATGCATGTCTAGCTATGTACAACCTTACTTGTGTTGTTTATGTTTTGTTGCGTATAATTATAGATGTATTGTTTGAGTTTTGAATGTTCCTTCACAAATTCCAATGTGTACTTCATTCTTTAGTTTATTTTTTGCTGAAATTCGTGATATATAAATTTTTGCTTGTACATTGATTTATTATTATTATTATTATTATTATTATTATTATTATTATTATTATTATTATTATTATTATAAAATTTTAACCCCCTAAATTGTTCTAGGTTAGCCCCTAGTAGGGACGGAGCCCAATGAAATCCAGTACTGGCACAGGTCTGCATAGAACTTCAAAGCCCAACCTAAAGACCCAATTTTTCTTTTTTTTTTTTAGAAAAAATTAATGACCACGTTTGTAACCAACAAGTGAAGCACAATACCATTCATATTTAACCCAAGACCATATTACCATTAGATCCATTGGACCATTACCGATTAAAACTTGGAAAAATTAGGCCCAATACCCTCATAATCCCCGTATCAAGTACGCCCAAAATCTGAGTGACCATTTTTTTAACCCTAAAGTCAAGTGTTGGACATGGATCGGTTGGTTCGGTTCTCTTTTTGAGTATTTAATAAATAGAACTGTCGGGTCCAAATATAATTATGGAACAATTCGGGTTCGATCACATTCGGTTTGGTTCTGTTCAGTTCCGTACCATAGTTAATTTTTTTAACATTTACAGCAATACTACATAAATACAACCAATGACATGTTCATTCGTAACTTTTATGAATTAACGTAATCCAATTTAAAAACATATAAATAACAAGATGTCCAATAAGATTAATTCAATGTATACAAATATCAAAAAGTATATACTAATATTAAAATATTGGTGATTAATATCAATAATTCATTTGCTTCAAGCAGCCGCATAAAGAAAATGAAATATAAAAATATAAAATAATTTAATTATTTTAATTAATTCAATATAAAAAATTTTAAAAATTATTTTGATTCGATTCTTCGTCCTGAACCGAGAACCGACTCAAACTTATCGATTCTCGATTCAGATACCAGTTCGAGTATCTAACTTATGAAGAATAGCTCGATTCGGGTTCGGTTTGGTCTGGTTCGGTTCGGTTCGGGAGTTTTGTCCAATACTACTAAATTCTTATTTCTCCGTCAATGCTTTTGTGAAACCCATCAGAAAACAAAAAGCTCAAGTGTAGTAAGAGAATATATAGTGGTTTTAGAGAGATACAGGGGTATTCAAGGTATCTGAGCAACTACACCTCCACCATGAGGCCACTAGATGAGAAAGAGAAACACTAATTTTTGACAAGTTTTACAAATTTGTGGGAAACAATCAGCAAATATGATGGAACACACACATATAAGGAAGGACTCGAAGCATGCGCTTCAAGAACCAGGTCCTCTACGTATCGGAATCATCAGTCAAACGGGCCACAAACATCAAGCTGGAAAAATTGGTGTCAATGGATCCGAATGGGATTGTGGTGCATCACCATGCTGATATTGGGGAGTACTTGAGAATGGATGATGAACTTTAAGTGATAGTTCTGATGGGAATTTGGAAGAATTTTGATAAATGTGTTGTAGTCAAATTTTTTTAGTGAAGAGGATTTTTCCTATAATTTCCGTTAATGTTGTACTTGTTTTACTTTTCAATTTTGGTTGAATATGAATATGAATTGACAGTCTCGTTCTCCTGCCCGCGACGGACAAGCTTATAATGCCTACTCGGAGAGAACCCAACGTGGGGTTCTCACATTTGGAGAGAACCCCACGTAGGGTTCTCCTGCCACATCAGCAGGCAGGCAGGATAAGCTTGCCCGTCGCGGGCAAGAGAACATTTTCGTATGAATTGTATTGAATTTGTTTTCATCCTATGAAATACAACTGCACTAGTTTCTGCATCCCATCTCTTTGAAAACAAGGATGATGATTGATTAAATTTCGTTCTAGTACATTATTTTCTTTGTTCAAGTAATCAAGTCTCTTTGATTCCCTAGAATTCTATATTTTTCCAAAATGAAGTTATGTTCTATATTTAATTAATAAAAATGAAACATAATCTTAAATAGACAAAATTTAGATTAAAGTCAATCATCCTTGTATTCATCTAAGGTTTTAATTGGTGTTTTGTCACTTTTTGTGTTTGCTACTTTTTTTTTATTAGTATGTCATTTTTTTTTTAAATTTTTGTTACTTTTTTATTGTTTGTTACTCTTTTAAAAATTATATCCCTTTTCAAGTGACAAACATATGTTTTTATTACTATTTTGTCACTTTTTTAATAGTGTCATATTTTTATTGTTTGTGACTTTTAAAAATTTCTGTGGACAAGTATAAGTGAGTTTTGCTATAAAAACAGGGTCACGGATAGAGTTAAAAATAGGTAAGACACGTGTCATTCACTGATTGGACATTTTAAAAATAAAAATAAAAATTACTCAAAAAGGTGATGACACATGCACCTGTTTTTTCCCTTGTCCCCAACCCTATCCGACTAACTTTTTCCGATATAAGTTATTGATTGGTGTTTTGTTATTATTATTTTTTTTTAATATTTGTCACTTTTTTTAAAAAATTTTATTACTTTTTTGAGTGTGTGTCGTTTTTTTAAAAAAAAAAATTGTCACTTTTTTTAATGTTTGTTGTTTTTTTTTTTTTCACTCTCTCACTTTTGAATAAAAATTGTATGTTACACCTAACTTTAAAAAATAACACTTAATTTTACATAATATTTTTTACTTTCAAAATACTCTTCACGTAACTTTTAATTTTAAGGTATTCTTATAAGTTGCCGTTCAAACTTATCATTTGATTTCAATTTCAAGAAAACCAATACCCAGTACTTCTTCCTCCGCCTCCTCCTCCCAGTCTCGGCTTCGCTTAGTTTCCACCGCTTTCTCCACCAGCTGGCAGCTTGCCTGCTCCTTCCCTGTTCGGCTTTTCGAGTCCTAGACGGTAGTAGACTAGGAGACCGCCGGAGATTCTTCGGCAGCAGCAGAAGAAGGTGAAGCCCCGAACCCGAAGCATATACTCGTTTTTCTTTTCTTATTTTTTTTTTATTTTGATAGAATGTGTTTAAATAGTAAAATATGAAATAGATGTGATAGATTGTCTTTAATCTATGATTTCTGATTGTTTAATATACTCCAATGACTTGGATAGTGGGGTCTGAACATGAAGCGAATGATCGATTTCTGCTTTGGGTCAAAAAGAGAACGAAATGGAGGTTGTGAATATCACTCCAAGCAGGGGCGGACCTGGGGGTGGCCTGCCCCCCCCTCCCCGCCCGCCCGCCCCAGATTTTGAATTTTTTTAAAAATATATATATAAAGAAAAAAAATTGAATTGTAATTACCTGCCCTAATTTCTCTCTCCCCACCTCCCGTCTCCAACTCTCTCTCCCCGACTCTCTCCCCGTCTCCAACTCTCCCCCAACAAATCTCACACCTCACCAGTCACCACAGGTCCACAACACCACTGGTCCACCACTGACACAACCCATAGACCACAGACTCCATTGCCTCGACGACTCCACTGCCTCGACGACTCCACTCGAAGATACAAACTTCTCCACTCGAAGATCCATTGCACCGCGCCACTGCCCTTCTTCTCCGACTCCGCAATAGCCCTAAATCTTCCAGTCTCTGACTTCGAAGCTCCAGCCCAACTCCTCCAGGCTCCAGCCCAACTTCTCTGATTGCTTATTTCTGTTTTTGTGTTGAATGTTATTTTGTTTATTTTGTAAATGAATTGTTACGATTTTTCCTCTGAAAATGAAATTAATGGGGTTATGATATTGATTGTTAAGTGTTAATGTAATGTTTTGATTATTTTGAACTGAATTTAGGGATGGATAGACAGGATAGTTAGGAACTGAATTTAGGGATTGAGCTTATTGATTTGGGGATTTTGATGAGATTTGATTTAAGGATTTTGGGATTTTGGTAGAAACCTATTTCATGGAATTTAGGGATTTGCTAATGAACATGTTTGGAATTTGGTTGGTAACTTGGTATGACTTATGAGATGAAAAAATTGATTTAGGGTTCTGGTGATACACATTGGGGGTCTCATTACAGTTGTTTAACAAATTTGATTGTCATGTTCTCAACCGTAGTTGACGTTGTTGAGATGATTGCAACTGACACTACAAGTATTGGAACAAAATGTGATGCTTGTATTTCATTTGAGTTGATGTTCAAATTTGAATTTGCATTTAATCTACATCTTATGAAAAAGATTTTGGGGATTTCAAATGAATTGTCAAAAGCATTACAACGAAAGGATCAAGATATTGTCAATGCCATGAGATTGGTGAAATTATGTAAAACATGGCTCCAAATGATAAGGGATGATGGATGAGATTTTTTCTTTGGGGTTGTTTGTTCGTTTTGTGAAACTCACGAGATCAATGTTCCCAATATGGATGATATGTTCATAACTCTAAGTCGTTCACGGCGTAAGACAGTGACAAATTTGCATCATTATCATATTGAAATGTTTTATGCTATCATTGATATGCAACTTCATGAGCTGAATGATCGTTTTTCTGAGATAAATAGTGACTTGCTACTTTGTGTTGCATGCTTGTCTCCAAATAACTCATTCGATGCTTTTGACAAAAATAAAGTGATTCGACTATGTCACTATTATCCGTTTGATTTTGACGCAACAGATATCTCAGAACTTGATGATCAGTTAGATACATACATTCTTGACATGCGCACATCTGAAGATTTTGAAGGATTACATGATATTAGTGATTTTGCACATAAGTTGGTTGCAAAGAATAAACATGAAGTGTATCAATTTGTCTACAAGCTTGTGACATTAGCATTAGTCCTTTCCGTGGCTACTGCTACAGTCGAGAGATCATTTCCTACGATGACTTGTGTCAAAAATCGTCTGCACAATCGTGTCGGAGATCAATGGTTGAATGATAGTTTGATTACATATATTGAGAAAGATGTATTTGACAAGATTGAAAATGATGTAATTATGGAACATTATCAAAATATGCGAATACATAGACAACAGTTGTAATAAAATATCTTTTACTTTCATTTTTTCGTCTTTTTTTGAAAGTTTGATTGTGCCCCCTATTTAAGAAGTCCGCGTCCGCCCCTGACTCCAATTTACAGTTTACATAAAAAAGAAATAACCTTTTGGAATTTTCTTATGTTTATTTGGAATCGAAAACTTATCTTGTTATATTTCGGTTAACACTGTCAATTAAAGTCTGTAAATGAAGCATATGGTGATAAGAGAAAAGGGCTACAAAATTTTAGCGACTTTAATTGGGATTTATGGATTAGGGAAGTAACTAAGGTCTTATGCCTTTTTTTTTTTTTTCAATTGCAAATGTTGGGATTTATGGATTAGGGAAGTAACTAAGGTCTTATGCCTTTTTTTTTTCAATTGCAAATGTTAGGAACATGTTTTATGACATCCTGTGAAAATTGATGGGATCTATTGGACACGTGAGTGCCAGTTGAATGGTTTTCCTACTGGTTTTCTTTTGTTCAGTTTTTACGACATAACTCAGCTTCGTTTCCCAATTTTTTCCAGTTGAACTTGGTCCTGTCCAATTTTTACGACATTGATCAAACATAACTCTTCGACTAATGATGTACATCACAAATAATTCTTAGCCCCTGTTTGTCACCCCTTATTTTACATTCTACCACATTCTTTTTTCTATAGTACTCATTTTAAATCACACATTCTTCATTAAAATAATATTACACGCAAATCAAAAGCTTTTCCTTCATTTTTAACCATACATTCTCCATCAATTTACTATTCCGTAATACATTTTTCAAAATTAAAGGGGCTCAAACACACACTTAATAATAATGTCTTAAACAAGATTATTAAATTGGCCAACACTATTTTTTAATTATCCTTGACTTTTTTATATTTATTTTTTCTTTATCATAACTTTCTTGAAGTTAAAAATTGAGATCTTCTCAATGGACATATAAATTACAGGAGAGATGCTAGTGGTACATCACCACTAACATCGGGGTGTCCATAATGGACACCGGCGCTACATCATTGGAGAGAGGGTCGGTGGGGTCGGCACTCCCTCCAATGAGGGGGCACCGGGTGTCCATTATGGACACCCTTATATTAGTGGTGATGTACCACTAACATAATTCAAATTACAAAGCCCTGCTACAAGTACAGATAAAGGGGTGGGGCTTCGACTACAATGAGTGGCCTGTAATGTCCCTAAACACGAGGAAATTACACCAAACCATGTCTTTTTTTTTACATTTTAAAAATTCATGTTTTTAAGTTTTTTATTCAATTATCAGGTTTTTATAATTTTAATTAATAATGATTTTATAAAATTAAAATAACATATATACCCACCCCACTACCTATCCCCACCCACTTTATTTTAAATGTAACATCCTATCCAAACCCTAATCCATTTCACATCTCCTCCCTCTCTCACCTGCCGCTACCGCCTCCACCCTCTCTCTATCCCCCACTCTCTCTCTCTCCACTCGTCGTCAGCCTCTCTTCTCTACTGCATCTCTTCCCGCTTCGTTTCTCTTCACTCTCTCACAGCGACGGAGACGGCGACGGCGACGGCGACTGTTTCTTCGTCTCTCCCTCTTCTCTCCTCAACAGATCTGGACATCTTTTCCACGACGCCGTGCCTTAGATTTTGGTTTCGACTTGGTGGTGGTTGTTTTCGGCTTGGTGGTGGTTGGATCTAGTTCTCCGATTAATTTATGTCGGCCTTGGTGGTTGATTTCGGCTTGGTGGTAGTTGATTTCGGCTTGGTGGTGGTTGGATCTAGTTCTCCGCTTAATTTCTGTCCGCCTTGGTGGTGGTTGAGTTCGGCTTGGTGGTGGTTAGCATCGGCTTGGTGGTGGTTGATTTCGACTTGGTGGTGTTTGTAATGGGGTGGTGGTGGTTGTGATGTGCGGTGGCGAGGCAGTGGTTATGTTGGCGGCACTGTGAGATTGGTGGTTGTGGTGCGATGGTAGTGGTGGTGCCGCGGTGGTTACCTGTGACTTATTATTTGGTTATCTGTGCGCTGTGAAGCGGTGGTGCTGCGGTGGTTACCTGTGACTTGGTGACGGTGATTTTGTTGTTGGTGACGGCGATTTTTTTATGTATGTGACCTAGCTATTAAACTCTTGTGATTTTTTTTTTTTGTGTCTGTAACCAAACTATTGTTCTGTGATGGATTTTTTTAAGCGTCTGTGACCTCGCTATTAAATTGTAATGATTTTTTTAAGCGTCTGTGACCTAGTGATTGAACTGTTGTGGGTTGTTTTTGGTGTCTGTAACCTAACTATTGAAATGTTGTGGGGGGTTTTTTTTTTTTGTGTCTGTGACCTTACTATTGAGCTGTAACTTTGAAATTCATAATTTGTAACTTATAAAAAGAATCTATGACCTCGAAATAATTTGCAATCTACAAAAATTTTTATCTGTGACATCGTAATAACCCGTGACCTACAGATTTTTTGACCTGTGACCTCGAAAAAGTCGTCGGATCGGAGCAGTCGCCGAAATTAAAGTGCGTCGGAGTAGTCGCCGATCACCGAAATAGTAGTCGGAGCAATGGGGGTGTGGTGGGTTAATTTTATTATATTACAGTTAAATATTTAATTTAATATAATAATTCTGAAATGTAATTAATTAATTGAAGAAAAACCTGATTTTTGTAATTGTAAACTTTGGGGCCTGATTTTTAATTTTGGAATAGTAAACACCTGAACTGTAAATTTTTCTCCCTAAACACCCCTGTACTTGGGGAAATGATCTTACAAGTAACGTCCATGGAAATAAATATGTCAAATAAGAAGTAAAATCATTATTATAGAAGTGCAGGATCTGGCGTTAGAGTTGTACTTTTCATTATGGGTACCATAATCTATGATTTTTTTTTTCCTGGAATTAATTTGATAGTTATATTTATGGTACAGTGTCGAATAACAATTTTCTGTTGTATTGCCCTCTGCAGGGTTTAGGATTTTGCTGTTAGAACACCGGGAAATACAAGCAAATGACCCAAATTCAAAGCCAAAATTCCAAACTAACCCCAAACTAACCCATTTCACTATTCAAATATATAAACTACCTAAAATACCCTTAATATAAAAAGTTTCAAAATAGGTTATTTTAGTCCTCATAACTTTAATTCTAATTTTGGATTCGACAAAATTGTTTGCCCCTTGCAATAAAAATTAACTTTTCTTCACCATCAACTCTTTCCACCTATCTTGAGCCGAAAAAATTTGATATTGATTAATAATTTTATTTTTGAATTTTTGCATTTTAGGTCCCAATAAAAATGGTATCAGAGCCCTATATCTTGAGGATCTAAAGACATTAGAGAATGGAAGATAATAACGAAATTTGCATAGGATGGTACGTTAACAATTCTACTGAATATTTAGATACTGATAGTTATATTCAACATCTTGTTAATAAATCAAGAAATTTGATTAATAAAATAAAAGACTCCGATAGTCTTAAAATAAAGAAAAAATTTGAAAAGAAAATTACTTTTCTTTTAATAGATTTTGATAAAGTTTTAGACGAAGACATAGGATATCTTGTTAAAATGCCTATTCTTATAGAAATGAAAACTTTAAAAAGAATACAAAGGGTTCTTAATAATGAAATTGTGAGAATTGAAGAATTAGATACCTAAGGATAATGGAAATAGAAAATTCAGAAAATATAGAAAATGAAGTATACGAAGGAGTAGAGGGATATGCTTTAAAAGGAAAATTTGATTGGGAAAAATTTAGAAAAATTAATAGAGCAGAATTAAGTCTAAAACCACCAGGAGAAAATAAATTATTCAATATTTTAGGATCAGCCTTTAGAAGAAGAAAGTTAGTCATTAATGAATATCATGAAATAGAAAAAGCCATAGATATTAAACATACACAAGGAAAAATAAAATTAAATCTTATAACAAAAAGAAATATTAATGAATTCCTAGGAAAATTAAAACAAGAAAAACGAGATAAAATATCTTATGTTTACCTTGCTGGAATACAAATAATAATAAAATCATGTTTTAAAGAAGGAATTAATAGTCCTATAATACTTAATCTACAAGATGAAAGATGTATAACTGCAGAAAATGGAAATTTAGGAATAGTAAAAGGAAATTTAGCCTATAAAAAATTAAAATTTACTTGTTATCCAAGATATTGCGTACATATAAATGATAAAAATTTAGATGATTGTCTTAGTCTACATTTTAAGATGACTAATAAAATATTAAAAGATGATAATAAAGTTTTTACTATATCAAGGATTATATTGTTATACAAATAGTAATTATGGAAATATATATAAAGAAAAACCTTTTATAGAAATTGACGAAGAATTTAGGGATATAGGTGAAGCAATCTTACCAAGAGAACAAGACATAGAAGAAATAGAAAATTTTGAGATAGGACATGATGATGCTATAAGTATTGATCAACCTATAATACCAAAACAAATAACATATAAAGAAAATAAAATAATTATTGGAAATAATACAGTAAGACATAGTATTTCAAAAATAATACAAAGTAAAAATAATAGTGTTTATGGAATCAAAGGAAAGTTTTTTAATGGAAATAAATGAATAAATGAAATTAAAATACTTATTGATACTGGAGCAAGTCAGAATCATATTTGCTCTCTTATTGATGAAGGAATTAAAAAGAAAAAAGTTGAACCTTATAGTTATAGAGATTTTGAAGGAAAAATAAACTCTTGTGATATCATAGGACAAATTCAAATTAAATTAGGAAATTTATTATTAAGCATAGAATGCTATATTGATAATAATATGAATTTTGATGAACACCCAATATTATTAGGAAATTCATTTTTAAATAGTCTTGATAATTATAAAATAGACAAGGAAGGAATTCTTATTACACATCAAGGAATAACTACATATTGCCCTAAAGAAAAATGAGTAGAGAAATAAAATTCCCAATAAGTGTATATATACAAATAACTGTATTTGAATAAAAAATAACTACTTGTGCTCTAATTGATAAGAGTCGAGATAATCTGTCTTTAAAGAATTTTTATTACCAAAGTGGATAGAAAATAAACAACAATTAACTTTACAAGGAATAACTGGAGTAAGAGAATCTTTAAAATATAAAAATGAAAATATAGAAGTTATAATAGGATCTAAAATAGTAACCATAAGAAATGTTTACCAATATAATATTAATGATTGTGATATTATTCTTGGCAATGACTTTCTACAACAGTTTAGTCAATATAGTCAAAATATTTATACTATTCAATTAAAAACACCATGTGGACATTTACTAAAAATTGCTAGAGAATTTAAACCATTCAGAGTTCAAACAAATTTCAGCGTGGTGAAAAAATAGAATTTATACCAAAATTACTCAATTATTCAATCAAAACAATTACTCTTGATCAAATAAAAGATCTTTTAGCTAAAAATTATAATGAAAACCCACTTGAAAAATGGGAAAAATCAAAAACAACAGCTAAAATAGAACTATTAGAACCAACAATCATTATTAGAGTCAAATCTATGCTCTATAATCAAGAAGATAAGGAAGAATTTCAAATACAAATTCAAGAACTTCTTAATCAAAAACTTATAAGGAGAAGTAATAGCCCCATAGTAGCCCAGCTTTTATGGTTAGAAATCATTTGGAGATAAAAAGAGGAAAACCTAGGATGGTAGTAAATTACAAAGAACTTAATAAAAACACTAAGTTTGATGGATATTATTTACCAAATAAAGAAGTATTAATAAATATAGCTAAGAATAAAAAATATTATTCAAAATTTGATTGTAAATCTGGATTTTGGCAAATTAAACTAGAAGATAATAGTATACCATTAACAGCATTTAGTACTCCTCAAGGATATTATGAATGGTTAGTTATGCCATTTGGATTAAAAAATGCACCACAAATTTATCAAAGAAGAATGGATGAAATCTTTAAAACTTATAATTTTCTTATTGTTTATGTTGATGATATACTTGTTTGTTCAGAAACATATGAAGATCATCTTAAACATCTTAGAATTTTTGCTACACTTTGCTCAAAAGAAGGTATTATACTTAGTCAGAAAAAAGCAGAAGTAGCAAAACATGAAATTGAATTCTTATGAATGATAATAAATAGTGATGGAATAAAATTGCAACCTCATATTTCAGAAAAAATAATTTTATTTCCTGATAAATTAGAAAATAAGCAACAAATTCAAAAGTTTTTGGGTTGTCTTAATTATCTTTGAAGGATTTATAGAAAAACTTGCAGAAAAAAGAAATAAATTTCAGAAACTATTAAGAAAATCAAATAAATTAGGTTGGAATGAAGAACATACTCTTTGTGTTAAAAATTTAAAAGAAAATTGTAAAAATTTACCTAAACTTAGACTTCCTGATGAAAAAGATAAATTAATAGTTCAAACCGATGCTTCAAATTTATATTGGAGTGCTTTATTAAAAACTGATTTAAATGAAATTTGCAGGTATACTAGTGGAACATTTAATAATGTTGAAGTAAATTATTCCACCAATGAGAAAGAATTATTGGCAGTAGTTAAAGGAATAAACAAATTTAAAATGTTTTTGTTACCAAAGGAATTTATTGTTCAAACTGATAATACACAACTAGACGGACTAGTAAATAATAAATTACCAAATTCACCCCAACATAGAAGGTTACATAGATGGCAAGTGTTACTATCTTTTTATAATTTTAAATTTGAATATATTAAAGGAAAAGATAATTTATTTGCTGATTTCTTGAGCAGGAATTATGAATATGGAAAAGATTGAAGCATTTACAAAGGAATTACAAGATCTTCTAACAGATTTTAATGCGTATTATCTTCTTTGTCCAAGAAGATCATCTTGATATTCGACAAACTTTGTGTGATTTATCAAGCAAAGTTGTTGAAAGTGGGAAAAAGATTGAAAAATTGAATGATAACAAAGAAAAAATAGTTGAAAAATTGTCAGAATGTTTAGACTTTTTTGCAAATTGTAGTCAGGAGTATCCTCCTTTAAAAGGTGAATACAGCCGAAAGGCTAGTCACATCCCATTTCGGGAGATTAATACATCCACATCGAGTGGAGAATCAAAATTTAAGAGAAATGACTCTCTTACCTCGCAAGAGGAAAAAGTCATGAAAAATGGTCCACAACAACTACCTGTCAGTATGGACAAATTGTTGGAAAAATTTACAAGTGGAAAAGGAGCCGCTGAGTCTAGTACTCAAACATCCTTATCAAAAGGCCCATTGGAACGACCCTACATTATCGAGTGAATTCCAAGAAGATAAAAATCACCAATTGGTGACCTTAAATCACCAAAGGGAATAATTGCTACTCATCATATCGTAGCTAATCTACATCCAATGGAAAAGGAGTATTATGAATTCTCGTAATGGGTATATAATTTCGTAGAAGGAAGTTCTCTATATTTGACAAATTCCTTCCAACGGCGATTTATCCAAGGATCGGTGCGGTTCAAGGAGCAGATCCTAATATTGTTCGAAAATTGGCGGCATTTGGATTTTTAGATCGACTCTTCCGGGATAGATCTAAAAGAAATTGAACGATTTGACAAAGAATTTGTTAATTGTGTTAAAAAATTCAGCGATAAACAACCGATTGAACCGAGATTTTACACGATTAGTCCCTGAATATAAAGAACCGTAGTGGTATGGAGAACATCATCTCATCACAATTCTGAAAAATAATGTAAATCCACTTAAGGATATAAAGATTTTAAAAGAATTTAAAACTATTAATAGAAAATGGATGATTTACAGACGAGCTCTCGGAATAAAATCGATCGCTCAACAATGCGCTTCTTTTTGGAGAAAGATACATGGTCTATGGTATGAGCAATAATTGGATCCTTATCTCAGAGGAGATAAAGAATCAAAAATTCTTGAAGAAAAAATCATGGAATTATGAACGATCAATTTTCTGGAAGTGAAGAATGCATTAAAGAAGCCTGCCGACTTATGGGACACGTCCACAAGTAAAGGACGATCAAGAAAAACGTGACTGACAGCACCATGTGAACTTTGAAAATTAGAAGACAGCTGTCAAGCTGGAATCAAAAGAAATTGCCGACACTGGAATAAAGACAACCAACAACCACTTTTAATATTTTCAACCACATTTGAAATTATTGTACTTCTTACTTTTGTGTTGTAAAAATCTGATTGGCCAGAAGCTTCTCGGTGAAGTGCGAGCCTTTCTATAAATTGAGACCCTTCTCATTAGAAAAGATCATCGAAAATTAGCCATCTGAAATCTCATCCTGAACTACCATCTAAAACCTTCGACAATGATCTTTGTAATCATTCTCTTTAGAGAGTAGAAACTACTCTTCGGAGTATCAATCTCTGTAAAAATCTTTGTATAATAGCTTTCAAGCTATCTTCAGATCAATAAAATCTTTGAGTTTGAAATAAATCTTTTATTACGCTTTGAGTGTTGTTCTACACAGTGAGTCTGTTTGAGAGTTTTAAGTGCCTTTGTGTCCATTTTGCTGTGATGCTGTCGGACTTTGGCCAACTTTTGTGACGAAGGTGACCAGAACATATAACATTCTTGCTATTTGGCGAAGCGTGGTAAGGCCCTTATTTTTAAGCTACAAGAAAATTTATTGTCTCGAAAATTTGCATGAAAATTATTATATAAGAATTTTTATGAGATTGTTTACTTTGAAGAACTTTTATCATGGAAAGTTACGAGTTTTATTATAGATCTGTACCTTTTAGATACACTAATAGTATTGATTATAGTCACATGATAGAAATTCCAGAAACTTATGATAGTTATACTAGAGGAATAAATTTCATAAAAAGAGATAGTAGATATTATGAAAAATGCCTTACAATTGTATCATTAGGATTAAAAGAAAAATTGCCTAAAGAAATAATAAAAATAATTATATTTTTCTGGTTAGATAGTGAAAATAGTGAAAGAACTTTTGAAACTACAGAGCATGTAAGTTATAATGAAGTTTCTGAATTATATGATTTTGATCTTAGTTTTGACGACATAGAATAAGAATATGCCTGGAATAACTAGAAAATTTTGTGATAATAAAATAAAAATTTTAGAAGAACAGATAATAACTGACAATAATCGTAGAGAAATAGAAAGGGAAATTTCTAATTGGAATAAAATTAAAAGAGAATTATTAAGGAATGAAATTACAAGAGAATTAAGAAGAGAAGAACAATTTAGAAGAGAAATAAGACAAATGATAAATAATATAATAATTAATTCCTTAAATATACCAGACTAATATGAGTTTACCAACAAAAATAAGATTTGATAAACAAGAAATAGAAAATATTAGATTACCAATAGGAAGCTATCAAACTAAAAAATGGAATACAACTCTGTTTCAACCTTTAAGCTCGTGGGGAAATACAGATGAATGGTTAAATATGACTACAAATTGGACTAATGCATTTTTATGGCAACAATTAGGACAATTAAAATCTAAAGACGTAGAAGCTATAGACGAAATAAATAATATAGATCCAAAAGATGAAATAGCTAAAGAAAGGTTAGAAGTTTTGAGCAAAAATATGTCTAAACAATTTAATAAAATAAAAGACCAAATTAATAATTTAGAAATACTTGATGAAGCTAAACTTGAAGAAATTCAAAATCGAATATCAAAAATTGCACAGAAAAATAGTATTAATAAAATAGCAACTTTAGAAGAAAAAGTAGACATTATTAATTATAAACTTGATATTCTATTGAAAAAATTAGGATTTGAAATTGAAAAACCATCTTATAAAAAACCTAAAATATGAGTATGAATAATAAAATTAATTTAATTGAGAAAAATATAAAAACAATTGATGAAAAAATAACTAGAATTGAAATAGGCTACGAAGAAGAGAAAGAAAGATTACAAAATAATTTTTTAAGAATAGAAAATCTTTTAAATAGAATAATAGAAAACTTAAATAAAGAAAAACCATTTAAACCAGATTATACTAAAGAACTTAAAGAAGTTAGAAAGAAAATTGAAAAATATGAAGAATTAATACAACTTAATGGAGGATTAAAAGAAGATATAGAAAAATTATTGATTGATCTTAGAAAGCAAGAAGAAAATCTTATAGAAAAAGAAGAAGGAAAATTAATTATAGAAGAACAATGAACGAAGAAATGGAAAATTTAATATTTGACTTAGAAGACCTAAAAATTTGTGAAGAAATAACTAAAAATCATATGGTTGGAAAAAGCAGAGGACCACGAAAGCGCTAAACAAGAAGAATATGGAGAAACTAGCACAACTAGATATGAATCATAAATAGACCCTAGAAGATATGTTAATACAAAAGTAGATTTTAGAACTACCAAAGAAAGAATGTATAGAGATCAATTTAAACCAATTTTAAGAGAATCAAACCCAATGAAAATTGCAGGATCATATTTAAATTTAGATTGTGAATTAGATGTTAGAAGAGCTATAAGTGAATGGAGTACCAATATGATAGCACACTTTAATTATAATCGCAGTAACACAGATAATAAAAATAGAACTGAATATTTATTAGCAACATTTAAAGGAAATGTGTTTAATTGGTATAGAGGATTAGAAGAAACAACAAAAGGTATTTGGAAAGATAGTATTGAAGCAGGATTTGGAATTAGTATAATAGAAGGAATAAATAGAGTTGCTACAAGAATTTATAGAGAATTTCTTTGGAGAAGATTGGGTAAATGAAAGTACTAAAGCTAGATTAGAAGAAATAGAAGATGCTAAAAACGAGAATGGAACATTTACAAATTTGTAATATGTGTTACCTCAATGAATATTGTTGTGAATATAGTAAATATTATTATATGATGTTTGGAAGTGGAGTGATAATAATTATTATAAGGAAGTTTTTATTAGAAAATTACCACCACCATGGAATAATTATTTTCAAAATAAGATTAAAGAAAAACAATTAGGAAGAAATGAAGAAGGATATACATTAGGATTTATTATAAGAACTATAAAAGACGAAATAAGTACTATGTGTAGTAATCAAATGATTTATAAACAATCGGGATTTATACAAGATAGGATTTGTTGTAGAGATACCGAAGTACCAGGAAATTGGGGATGTTATGATTATAAAAGAAAAAGAAAAATAAAACCCAAGAAATATAAAAAATATAATAAGTTTAAAAAGAAATATTTTAAACCAAAAAGAAAATATTTTAGAAGAAAATATAAACCTTATAATAAAAAACCATTAGATAAAAAACGATGTAAATGTTGGAATTGCAATGAAGAAGGTCATATTAGCACTGAATGCCCAAAAAAGAAAGTTAGAATATTAATAACGGACTTTGAACAAATTAGAGATGAATGTGAAGAAGTTGATATTGAAAAAATAGAAGTAAATGAAGAAATATTTGAAGAAAAATCAGATTTAGAAGAAACGTCTAGTGATGATGAATAAAAACAAGAATAAAACTAATTTCGAAAAAATTATAAAGATTGAGGACTTGATATGCAATAAATGACCCATTTCATTAAGGGTAAAACTGACTTTTTAACAAAAATCTTAAAAAGCCACTATTCATAGGTTATTTTGCAAAATCTCCCGAAACAGAACACCCACCATTCCTTTCCCTCTATTTTCCCTCCCTCTCTCTCTGCAACAATTAATCTCAACCAGGTATGCCTCTGCAAATTTGTTAAATATTACTTTCTTCTGTTTGTTCATTCATTCTGTTTCTGTGTAAATAATAAAGCATCATTTTTGTCTCTTTCAGGTATTTAAATATGGCAAGAGGTCCTATAAGACACCTCCTAAATCTGTATTCCTCCAAGAACAAATTTTCTAGGGTTACAAGTTTTCTTCATCCCAATCGATTCCTCCATTGTTTACACCCATTTGAATCCAGATTTTACCCTCCCCCTCATTCTCAAATTACCAACCCTACCCAATTTAAGCCATCTTACTTCACCCAATTTTCAGATTTTTACATTTTCCCATACTTCCGTGTACGCACGATTTGCGCACTTTTGGATAATGTAAAAAAGGAGCCCGCTTTAAACTTATCAGAAAGGATAGAACGCGAACCTGAATCCGAATGCGGTGGTGATGGATTTACAGAGAGGATAAATGAACTGGGAAATGATGATACTGGGTCAGAACTTGAAAGATTGAATTTTGTCCAGATGGCAAACAGTGATCCAGTGGAAATTTATAAAGATATTAGAGATGCTGTAAAGTCTGAAAAGCAAAGCCGGGCTGATTGGGATACTTTAACTGAGATTTTTAGGTCATTTTCCAAGTCCGGTTGGGCATCGAACCAGGCCCTAGCTGTTTATATTGGTGCCTCATTTTTTCCCACTGCTGTTCTCAAGTTTCGTAAGTTTTTCTTCAAGAAGTGTAAGACTGATTTAGTCAAGTACTTGGTATCGCTTGGCCCTGGTGACGAGGCCGATAAGTTTTTGTTCCCTGTTTTTGTTGAGTTTTGTATAGAAGAGTTTCCAGATGAGATTAAGAGGTTTAGGAAAATGGTGGACTCAGCTGACTTGACGAAGCCACACACTTGGTTCCCTTTTGCTAGGGCAATGAAGAGGAAGATTATTTATCACTGCGGACCAACTAACAGTGGCAAAACATATAACGCATTGCAGAGATTTATGGAAGCCAAGAAGGGAGTTTACTGTAGCCCTCTCAGGTTGTTGGCAATGGAGGTTTTCGATAAGGTGAACACGTTGGGGGTTTATTGTAGTCTTCTTACAGGGCAAGAGAAGAAGGATTTTCCATTCTCAAACCATGTTGCTTGTACTGTTGAGATGGTGTCAACAGATGAGCTGTATGATGTGGCTGTTATTGATGAGATTCAAATGATGGCCGACTCTAGTAGAGGTTATGCTTGGACTAGGGCATTGCTCGGGCTGAAAGCTGATGAGATACATTTATGCGGTGATCCAAGTGTTCTGAATATGGTTAGGAAGATTTGTTCTGATACTGGGGATGAATTAGTAGAACAACATTATGAGAGGTTTAAGCCTCTAGTGGTTGAAGCAAAGACCCTCTTGGGAGATCTGAAAAATGTGAGGTCTGGGGACTGTGTTGTGGCATTCTCAAGGAGAGAAATTTTTGAAGTTAAATTGGCAATTGAGAAGTATACTAATCACCGTTGTTGCGTCATATATGGTGCTTTACCACCAGAGACTCGACGACAGCAAGCGACTTTGTTTAATGATCAGGATAATGAGTTTGATGTCTTAGTTGCAAGTGATGCTGTAGGAATGGGTTTGAATTTAAATATCAGAAGGGTTGTCTTTTATAACCTTTCAAAGTACAATGGTGATAAAATGGTTCCAGTGCCAGCATCGCAGGTGAAACAGATTGCTGGAAGAGCTGGGCGTAGAGGAAGTCGCTATCCTGATGGACTAACTACTACTTTGCATCATGATGATTTGGAGTACTTAATAGAGTGTTTGAAAAAACCTTTTGACGATGTTAAGAAAGTAGGACTTTTTCCCTTTTTCGAGCAAGTCGAGCTATTTGGAGCGCAACTTCCAAATGTAACATTTTCCCAGCTCCTAATGGAATTTGGTGAGAATTGCCGATTAGATGGGTCTTTCTTTTTGTGCCAGCACCAGCATGTGAAGAAAATAGCTAATATGCTGGAGAAGGTTCAGGGGTTATCTCTGGAAGATCGTTTCAATTTTTGTTTTGCCCCTTGCAACATTAGGGATCCAAAAGCAATGTACCATCTTCTGAGGTTCGCTTCATCGTATGCCCAAGAGCTTCCTGTCAATATAGCAATGGGCATGCCCAAATGTTCCGCTCGTAGTGATTCAGAGCTCTTGGATCTTGAGACTAGGCACCAAGTAGTGTCTATGTACTTATGGTTGTCTAATCACTTTGAGGAGGAAAGGTTTCCATATATTAAGAAGGCCGAGACAATGGCTACAGATATTGCTCACTTATTGGGCGAATCACTCTTAAAGGCTAGCTGGAAGCCAGAATCAAGGAATGCACGTAACCCAAAGCTGCAACAGGAGGATGGTTATCAGAGGCCGAGGTCACTTGTTAAGTTACAGGAAAAGTAAGTTGTAGTACATTCTTTGCATTCTTTTGCTGTTTTCTGCGAGAATAATTATATCTGGAAATAAGCAAATTGGACAGACTTGTTTCCTAATACAATATATTCCTTTTTACTTTAACATTTCAATGCATTTTCATTCGTCTTTTTGTATTATGTGTCCTTTTCTTTACCATATTCTGTAGAAAAGATAGTTTTAATGCAGAGTTATGGGTCTGAATAGAATATCCAGAACTATTTTTCCTTTGAACTTTGAGAAAAGTGGTATAAAGGTTTTTCTTTTTGGTGCTTTGTACGAATATCAGGGGCAAATTTTGTAGGAGTTTAATAAAGCTTTAATTGTCAAATAGGTATCTGTAGTTTCTTTTAATTACGTGTTGGTGTAGAGGAACTAAGTTATTTGAAGAGAACTTAGGAATATAAGTGTTTTAACTCATCTAGAAGTGGTATGGAATCATGGAATGCATAGACTGTCCTTTTGGTCATAGGAGGAGCAAGGTTTAAAAATACGAAACTAAGTACTGAGGCGGTTTTTCTTTATGAGCGAGGCGTAAGTCTCGAGGCGGATTGAGGCGCAAGCTTCACAAAAAACAAAAAATCTAAGTAAAAGAATTATAAAATAGTACAAGAATACAAAAAAACGAAAGTCGGAGCTTATAGTAAATATGATATATAGCAATTAGTATATTGAGATATAGTTCACCTAAAAAAAGAAGATGTTTAGCCAAAAAAAAATAATACAGAAGTTAGAAATCACTCCATTTGTAACGGAAAAAAAAAGAATCAGCTTAAACTAAAAAAAACCTAAGATGTGGAACAACATAAATCTGGTTATAGTGTACTGTTGCATGAAGATTTGACAATGATGTGAGGATATTGAAGAGACGTTGCAGATTAAGAAGTATGGATACATGAGTTTTAGAGTTTATACAAGTGATTGGATGAAATCGTGTGTGTTAATTATATAAATCAAAATATTTATAAAATTTATAATTTTCGGATGTGTATATGAAGCAACTAATTGCATACAAGATTTACTGAACCCTAAGAAGAAGAAGAGAGGAAAAACATATGAAGAAGACGATAATTTTCTTGAATTCTAACTTTTGAATTTCTGTTGAATCTGTTCCCTTTTTGGTCCTCTAATTTCTGGCTGTCATTTAGTTTTCTAAGTATTTTATTGTTTTGTTTGGGCCCAGAATGCCTTTTTAAATGGGCCATTTTCTTTTTTAAGAAGGATCCTTTCTGATTTCTTTTCATACAATTGAAAAATCAAATTTTAAATGAGTCAAAGCGCTCGCCTCAGATTTAGAGGCATGAACCTCATATTTTTTGCCTAAAAAATACCGCCTTGAGGCATACTACATGCGCCTCACAGTGAGGTGGACATCAAGGCGCGCCTCACTACCGCCTTTTTAAATCATGAGTAGGAGTAAGGGTGATAGTGGGGTCTCTATAGAGGATCATGTTGTTCCGAAGAGTGATTTTTTTGAAGTATTTAGGTTAGATTATTAGTCAGATTTGAAGAGGGTAAAATAAAGGGGATAGCAGTGTAACAACCAATGTTTTGAAAACCGGCTAACCATCACCAGGAAAAGGTAAAGTTCAATGGTCAAATCGAACAAGTGGTCATAATTATTAAATAAATAAATGCAAAATATTTATAGGAGTGTAAAATTTGATATATTGTTTTATTTATTAGACTATTTTTAACAATGTGCACAAACATTTTCATGAATTGGATTCTCATTTCCCTTTATTTGCCCTCATTGCGGTGCTACTGTACAACAGCCATAATGTGTCAGTTTGTTCTAGGGATGGCAAAAAATCTCGGCGGCTAGGACGGCTCTGGCTCGGCTCGAAAAAAGCCCGAGTCGGGCCAGGCTCGGGCTCGATGGAACCGAGCCAAGGCTCGGGCCGAGCCTCATGTTGAGGAGTCGGCCCGAGCCGGGCCGGCCCGTGTGGCTCGCGGGCCGGCCCGTAAAAAAAAAAAGAAAAGAAAAAAAAAACTTGCCCAACACTTTTTATTTTACACCATAAATTATTGGGGATGAATGGCTTAAATTAAGACAAATGATCACAATTTACTTAATCAACTTATTCTTCTCATCATGAAACTAATAAACTAATTATAAGCTACAATTTTATCTCATAATTTATCAACTAGATTATTTTGGAAAATGTGTGATATTTGTTTGTTAAATATTTATTGCATTATTACTATTTCATTAATCTAAGTGCCTAAATATTTAAAGTAAGAATTTTTTTTTCATTTACACACGTTTATTCTTCTATATTAATTATTAAGTGAAATTATTAGTGATCTATATTACTTGATTACATTTAAAAATTGAGCTAATTTCACCAATGGGCAATGCCGCAATGGCCACTAAAATTTGTAAGAAATTTCAAATCGGTTATTAAAAAAGATTTATCACTTTGTTATAATGGATAGTCACTCATTTAGTCATTTATAAATCTAACATGTTTTCCGATATTAGGCTATAAGGTGCCACCAAAAAAGTAGATTTTTTTAAAATGTAGATTTTTAAAACTTCATTATATATTATGTTCAAACTTCAAAGAATCGTTCCAATTAGATTTTTGTTTATAACTTTTTTATGTAAAGGTCATTGTCTAAAGGTGGAAAGAATGCAAATTGCAACGTTCACTGTCCATTTGAATAAGCAAATATCCATGTAATGAATTTTTACAAAAAAAAAAAAAAGAAAGAAAGAAAAAAACCCGAGCCGGCTCGGCCCGGGCTCGGCTCAGCCCGCTAAGGCTCGGGCCGAAAGCTCGGGCCGACCCTCATTTTTTTTGGCCGGGCCCGGCTTGGCTCGGCTCGGGCCGAAAAAAGCTCGGTCCAAAAAAGAGCCCGAGCTTTTTTTTCCCGGCTCGGGCTCAGCTCGGCTCGTTGCCACCGCTAGTTTGTTCCACATCGGAAATTATTAATTACCATGAGAGAAGGAAAGGATATTAATAGAGCCGCCTCATGAGTGGAGTCCAATTGTAGGCATACGGTCATTGCATGCATGTGAATTTTTTTTTTTTTTCAAAATTTATAAATTGAAGGTTCTCCAGTTTTCAATGCAATTTTTTTGACTTGAAGGTTTAAAAGGTTAAATGGCCAGTCTTTGGAACTAGTTCCAGGTTTTCCGGTCTAGCCGGCAAGGACCTCCTGGTTTTGATAACATTGGTAATAGTCAATTATCTCATGAAATGTAATTTGCTTTGTTTTCACTATGTAAGCTTTCACGATAGCTATCTCACTGCACTTTCTTATTCTTGCAAATACACACAATCATCTCTATGAACACCAGACTGAGTCTTTCATTTATTTATCCCATGATGCAGAAAAAGGCACGAGAAGTCTTTGCCCGAACAGAGTCTGGAGAAGGTAGCTGCATAAAATTCTGGTCATAAGGTAAGATATAGTTCTCATGCTTCATAATTATTATTTTAATTGTGGTTTGCTTTAAAAGCATGTTTGGTTGGCTTATCTTAAAGTGGGGCTCCAAATGTACGGCTTATGTTGGCTTATTTTGAATGTAGGTGGGTCCACATTGAAAATAAGCCGCAAATTTGTTGTTTATCTGTAGATAAGCCAACCCAAACATGCTCCTATTCCTTTATTTTATTTTTATTTTTTGAAGCGAAAGACTTGGAATCCACGATTCACATAGTGTTTGCTTTAATTCATTAATGTTTTAGAGAACCAGCTAGTTGGAAAAACTAATTGATGATGGCTATTTGCTCTTAAGTATTGCTACTGAGTTCTAATCTTGACAATTCAAATACGTAGAAAACATACCTGCATTTTAAAGCGCATGCTAAGTGCCAGTTAATATTATTTGTGGAATTTTCAGCTACTCAATTCTGAAACTGAGATGCAGCAATTGCCAAATTGAGTGGATACATCACAATGTTTTTCCAATTCAATTACATTGGATAAGAAAGTAGTTAAGAGTACCATAGCAAAAGTGCAGAGGTGACTGGTTTTGTTAACAAACAGTTGCCTATCAAATATTTGGGAGTTCTACTTTTTGAAGCATAAAAACACCCCTTTATGAAGTAGATTTTGAAAATTATGGCAAAATTGGCTGGATGGGGCAAGCTATATTTTCACCAGGGGATAGTCAAGTTTCCAGACATATATATCATGGACTGCATGGAAAAAATTCACTTTGTGCTTGGGTTATGAAGGCTGAATATTGCCAAGGTAGGCATCCTTTGGAGGTCCCAATAGAAGTGCGTGACACTTTATGGAAAAGGCTGGTCGCTGTGAAACTATAGCCTAAGAGTAAGAAGCATATTGCTTGGATATTGGGGATGGACAAATCTCGTTTTGGCATGATCAATGGATGGGGGAACTGTCCATTGCGATCAAATACCCTATGCTGATTGCACTTCTGGTAAAGTTTGTGATTTTATGAAAGAAGATGCTTGGGCAGTCCTTAAACTTTGAAGTGTATTGCTATAATTTTTGGTTAAACAGATAAAGAGGGTCCCAATTAATGAGTTCGGCATTGAACTTTTTCAAATGGAGAATTCTGTTCTAAACGCTGCTGGAACGAGTTAGAAACCAAAAGAGCATTCAACACTCTTTTAAATTTTTATGGCATAAAGCTATTACACTACAATTTTCTTTCTTTTATTGGAAATTATGGCATCTTTGGTGGCCTGTTAATGACATTGTCCAGGTTGGATGTCATATTTCTTGGCATCTCAGTGCCAGTGTTGACTTCCTAAAACAGCTACTGAAAGGTGTTACCCACCTATTTGTGCAGATTGAGGCCATCAATGTCTGGAAGAATTTTGCTGAGACATTCCAATTAGCTCAATGCCGCAAGATGGTGTTAACTCTTTCAAGCTAGGAGATTTTCTGGGCAATTTGTTGGTATGGTTCTTGTTCAAGTCTTAATACCTTTATTTGTGTTGTGTTTTATCTGGACGTAGTTCAAGCAGGATTGATAGCCAAGAGAAATTGGAATTAGGATATTAGTATTGCCGCTTATCTTGGTGTTGGATGGAGGAGAGTCAACACCCTTTGCCTAAATTTGTTTAAATGGATTAAACCTAGCCAGGGTGAGTTTAAACTAAATACAGATGCTGTAAGGCACCTACGGGACAGGCTGCAGAAGGTAGAATGTAAGAAATCAAGAATGAATCATGGTTACTAATTCTATAAGGAGTGTACTAGCTTTGTGGCTGAAGTAAAGGCATTACTTAGAGGGTTGGTATTGTGTAAGCAAAGAAATATTAAACCAATACAGGTTGAGGTAGATTCCTTAAGTTAAGCTAACACTGAAGAAAAAAAGGAATTGGGCATTGGGACATAATCTGTCTACTGGAAGAAATAAATTTGTTATGCCAAGAATCGAATGGATCTATTATGTATGTGTGTAAAAAAAGGCAAATACTGAAGCAGATTGGTTTTGCCAATAAAGGATATAGTTCCTAGCTAAGCAGAATCGTGAAGAGAAATAATTTACAAGGAGAAATAAATTGGGATTCTAAAAAGGGTCAGCTGGGTATCCCCTATCTAAGGACTAGAAGAAGCAAAAAAATCAACTTTGTTTCTTAAAATTCAGGAACCAGTAATGGAAGGATGAAAAAGTCCTGACGATATTGATGTATTGAGGGGTGGAAAATGTTGGGACAAATAGCCACAGATTCAGATTGAAGAGACTGATGCAGATGAAACAAGAGGTTGATTACTCCTCTGACTAAGATGTAAGAGGAAACCAGGTTGATTACTCCACTGAATAAGATGGAAGTGAATGAGGACACTATCTTTTTAGATGACTGTGCCCTGATCGAATGATTTCTTAGTGTGATTTTTTTACCATATAAAGTGCTGGGTGTGCCTATGTGATAAAAATTATATGTGCTTATTTTATAATACATCTGGGATGTATGTGTATGTTCTCTGATTGTGTGCTTCTCCTATAAATATAACTAGGTGTGATATCACTAGGGTGTGATTTAACTTTCTGCTTGTGTCTATCTTACACTTCGATTGCTATATTATCTATGATTTTTGTTTTTGCTTGTTTGGGTTTCATTACAAGTTCCTTATAATTAAAGGTCAAATGTCAACATTTAAATTAACCACACATTTTTGTTGGACTTATAACTACCATCCAATTATCTACCACTCATTTCTATCACATTATAATTTAAACCCCCGTTTGAGTCACATTATTTTTTCATTCTCATTGTTCTACTCATTTTTCAATGAAATAATATTTTCCATCACATCAATAACTTTTCTTTCTTTTTCAATTACATATTCTCCATCACATCAAACAAAAAAATGCATTCTTGGACTCAAAATGTACACCAAACAGAGGCTAATTAACATGTAATGAAACCCAAACAAGCACTTAGTTGTTCGACTTGGTGCTCTCCTAAGAAACTCATATCTTGTAATGGGTGTTAGTTCTCCCAATTTAATCTTTGCAAAGATAAACTTTATGCCTATATGTTTTAAAATTGTAAGGAGAGTAGTACTAGTTTATGTTTCATTAGCTCCTCTTGTGCTTTTGAAGGTAAGGCCCCTCCTTTGTACTTCACTTGATTATTAATTTACAGGTTGGGGATGGTGCCAAACTCCCCATCAATGGTTAAGCAGGAGACTAAAAAACTGGAGCTTAAACATTAGAGGGATTTAAGGAAAAACTATTATACATGCAGCTGTTATGTCTTTGACCGTTTCTAAAATTATTTTTTTATGCAACCATAATGTCATCTTGCAATTTCTTTTTCTGATTGTGAAATCTGCTTCAGTTGAGACAGAATAAAATCTGAACTTCAGTAAAAATCAGGACTGCTCAGATCATTTGGGTTCGTTCTGGATTTATGTTTTGAGTATAATTATTTTGCAGGTAATTTGAATCAATGCATGCTGGACATTGTTGCCTTGCTTGGAAAATGTTCTCTGCTCAAAACTGGCCAATGAAGCATTTTCCCTGACATAGAAAATGGTTGAGTAACACTTTGCGGAGTTACCTGGGAGGAAAAAAAAGAAAAGAAAGCCCCTCACTTCATATCGGTGCATTGTGATCAAACTGATTGTGCCTAGATTTTTTGATGATACTGATCTTAAAAGATTGTACACTTAATCTATGAGAGAATATCCTATAAGCCATGGTGTTACATAGTAGACGGATATGTCGGTGCATTGACAGTTTCCTTTTATTCTGTAGTTTGTATATTCTGTAGGTTAATTGTTCTTTAGGCTATTGGAAATTTGACCTTTTAAATTTCCTCTTACATGGAGATTTTGAGTGCGGTGAACATGTTGATATCACTTTTACAGACATGGTAACTATGATGAAATTTTCATAAGCTATATTTGCAGTTATAAGAGTTGGATTACTGTAAGTGCGGCATGACATGTTCATATGTTTTGGAGCGTTTATGGATTGTATTCCTGGACGTTATTGAACATAGTAGTGAGCAAGATTTCGAGACTCTGTCCCTACATTTATTTCTGAACTTCATTGATGCAATCTATTCGGATTTGATTATTACTAATAGTGGTGAGGGAAACTAAATGTGTTGACAATAATGAGTAGTAGTATTGATATGTTGTTGAAATTAAAGTTTGATTTTGATCGTTTGCCAAACAGAGATTGCAGCATATTATTTCAATGTTTGTGCCGAGTGAAGATCATTTAACATTTCATAGTATTTTTTTCATACTTTCACCATGCTAATTCTAGTTATTTGTTTTCGACGCAGTTTCGTCGATTGTCATCTCTCATGGAACACACGATATTAAGGGTTTGTTTGAGTTCTATTTTGTTTGGAGAACAGACTCTGTAATTAATTTTTTGAAGAATGTGTGGTTGAAAGCAAGAAAAAGATTTGAATTTTATTAAAAAAATGTGTAGTTGAAATTGAGTTTTAGAAAAAAATGAGTTATAGAAAATGGTGATTAAACATGGGCTAAAGGTTCATTATGCATGTGGTTAATTATATAATAGTGTTTCTTTTAGTTAGGAATTTTATTAAAGAAAGTTAATTTAACGTCATTTCTTTAAATCTCTTTGGAAAAGAGATTCTCTTTTAAAATTAGTGTTTAAATATCAATTTAGGTAATTCTTTTGTCATCTCTTTGATTCTTGTCCAATTTTTTGATGAATCATGTTACAATAACATAACGATTGATATAATGGCACATAATATTTTATAATTGGACTATTTAAAATATGGTCAGCTTTTTTACTTAATCACATCTTATCCGCACTTATTATGTCAAAGTATCTGTTAACATTTTTCCACTAAAGTGACTTTACCCTTTTTCGATAGAGTAATGCTACGAGTACAGGAGCATTTGTCAGGAAAACATACAGGAATTCAAAAAAGCTGAGGTGGCACTAACATTTCTGAATTCCTGACACTGCGGTCACCTAATCTATATTTTGATGGAGATACGAAATCCAATAAAATAATGGATTCTTTAGATGAATTTTCTCTTCCTTCAGAGTATTCTTGTTTGGGATGTATTAATTATTGATAAAAAAATTTGAGTTAGTTATTAAATTTTCGAGATTATTATGGGATGTCAAACGAAGTCGAAATATTACATTCTTAATATCATTTTGAAGTGTTCACGAGCTAATTTCTCCCATCTCTAATGACGTGCGAAATGACCAACTGTAGCGAAAGTTACCACTCGTCGAAGAAGGCCGTTCCAAAATATATAAAAGATTTTTTTTTCTTATTTTGGAATGGCCTTCTTCGACGAGTGGTGACTTTCGCTACGGTTGACCATTTTGCACGTCGTTAGGGATGGGGGAAACTAGGCCGTGAACACTTCGAAACGGTATTAAGAATGTAATATTTGGATTTCGTTTGACATCCCATAATAATCTCGAAAATTGAGACAAAAAATAAGAAAAAATCTTTTATATATTTTGGAACGGCATTCTTCGACGAGTGGTAATTTTCGTTACGATTGGCCGTTTCGCACGTCGTTCGGGATGGGAGAAACTAGGTCATGAACACTTCGAAACGGTATTAAGAATGCAATATTTGGACTTCGTTTGACACCCCGTAATAATCCCGAAAATTGAGACAAAAAATAAGAAAAAATCTTTTATATATTTTGGAACGGCCTTCTTCGACGAATGGTTACTTTCGTTACGATTGACCGTTTCGCACGTTGTTAGGGATGAGGGAAACTAGGCCGTGAACACTTTGAAACGGTATTAAGAATGCAATATTTGGATTTCGTTTGACATCCCGTAATAATCCCGAAAATTGAGACAAAAAATAAGAAAAAATCTTTTATATATTTTGGAACGACCTTCTTCGACGAGTGGTAACTTTCGTTACGGTTGGCCGTTTTGCACGTCGTTAGGGATGGGGGAAATTAGGCAATGAACACTTCGAAACAGTGTTAAGAATGCAATATTTGGATTTCGTTTGACATCCCGTAATAATCCCGAAAATTGAGACAAAAAATAAGAAAAAATCTTTTATATATTTTGGAACGACCTTTTTCGACGAGTGGTAACTTTCGCTATGGTTGGCCGTTTCGCACGTCATTAGAGATGGGAGAAACTAGGTCGTGAACACTTCGAAATGATATTAAGAATGTAATATTTCGACTTCGTTTGACATCCCATAATAATCCTGAAAATTTAATAATTAACTCAAATTTTTTTATCAATAATTAATACATCCCAAACAAGAATACTCTGAAGGAAGAGAAAATGCATCTAAGGAATCCATTATTTTATTGGATTTCGTATTTCCATCAAAATAGATTAGGTGAGCGCAGTGACAAGGATTCAGAAATGTTAGTGTCACCTCATCTTTTTTTAATTCCTTTATGTTTTCCAGGTAAATGCTCCTGTACTAGTAGCATTACTCTTTTCAATATCTTAAAACAGTTGACTAATTAGTAACATGTACGTATGCAAGCAAATATGTAAGCTGTTCTCTGACTTGCCCCTTCATAATTATATGGAAAATGCTACTCAAACAGGGATAAAAAAAATAGATACATGTGGCGGCTCCTAACTCGTGACTTTTTGTGTTAAATTTTCGCATCCCCCAATGTTTTGTTGCCAAGTGTACCTGTATGCAATTCCCATTTTTTGGCCCTGTTTTTCTAGCATGGTCCATTTAAAATAAGCACTCTATTTACATGCATTATTGACATGTTTGATAGGACATTACTGAATAGAATTGATGAGGAAAGACGCGAGATATACTTTATTACGAGCCTATTTGGTACAGATTCTCATTTTTTACAATAAATCAATTCTCATTTTCAATCACACATTTTTCAATTAAAATAATATTTTACATCACATTAATATTTTTTTTTTCTTTTTCAACCACACATTTCCCACCATATCACTATTCAAAAATCAATTCTTCCCCCAAAAATTTCTACCAAACACACTCTATAATTTTCCGTGTTATTGACTTTAGCATATTAAAATATCGAAATTTTAACCATTAAGATTACTTGTATTACAATTACTTGTATTACACACTACCCTTTTTCTCGAAATCTTTATCTAACATGAATTGTTCAAAATGAGACTTTCAAAGTGTACCGACCAACATTTATTTATTGACTATTGCATAATTTGTTCATTATTGCATGACTGGTATTCCTGCTTAAGGGTGGTTATCTTGTTCCCTTTGTGAACTTCTATTATTTAAATTTTTGTGACGATGAAATATTACAAATAAGCAATATATTTATACTACATCTGATAAATAAGAATTATTTGTTAATACATGAATTTAACACATTCATTAAAATTCCTCGATACATAAATAGAAATAAATTTATCTATATTAACTCTAGATTTATGTATATCAAGATTCATTGAATCTAGATTAATGTGAATGCTAATTAATAATACGAAATTCATACAGGCGAGGATTTTGTAGTATTTATTACATATTCAAAAATTGAAAGTAATTTATTATTGAAATAATTGAATTGTAGTGGGGTTAAAATCGTCCCAAAAATGATTCCCACTTGACTTGATACTTAATATATTATAGATTACTACATTTACAGGTGGGAATTAAATACCGACTTTTGGAAATTATCGTGCAAGGGAGCCAGTTAAAATGTCAAATTATTAAAGATAATTAGATCTACTTATATAAAATTCTCTTCAACATGCAATCAGGGGCGGACCCAGCACCTGGCCAGCCCCCGCGGCCTCCCGTGCTGGGTCCGCCGGGACCTTGAAGTCCGTCGGGAAGGCAACAGCCTGCAGCCGGTGATCAGATTTTTTTTTTTCCTTCTTTGTGAAACTTCATTTCTTGTTTTTTCTTGAGCCTTTTTTGTTAAAACAATAAGGCCCAATGGCCAATTTGCAACCCATTACTACACACAAAACCAAATCCAAATCAAAATCTAAATCCCCAAATAACCAAATTCCCAATTCATTGAAAGTTGAAACCCAAACCGTAGAGGGGCTGAGGAGGGAGAGAAGATCGGCGATTCGGCGAAGCTTACCTGTCTGTGGCTGCACCAAGCTCCAGTTCCAGCACCAGCAGCTTCGAGTTCAGGTTCCAGCCTCCAAGCTCCGAGTTCCAGTTCCCGTTCCAGTTCCAGCAGCTTCACAGGCAGCCTTCGCCAGTGACTGTGAGTGCTTTGCTCTCCTCAGTCTCTCGTTTCTTGCTTTGCTTTTTGTCGAGTTCAGGCTCCAGCCTCCAAGTGACTGTCTTGTTTGCCTTGCTTTTGTTTTTGTGATTTGTTTTTGTGTGGTTTATAAATTGTTTTTATATAATATTTTATAAATTGTTTTTGTTCCTTTAGTTAATTTGTTTGATTTCGAATGTTGTGAATTTGAGAATCTAAGAATATTGGGGATTTTGAAATTTGGGAATTTAGGTTTTTAGGAAATTAGAGATAAGTGAAAAAAATTAATGAAGAAGATGTTTGGCTCAATTAAACTATGTGTAGACTATTTTTTAATCAATTTTAATTGAAAAATAAATTGGGACATTTTACAGATTATGGAGCGATTTTTTCAATCGAAACGAAAGTTCATACCTGATTATTCTTTGTCTGCATCTAGTCTCCTTTTTTTCAAAGAGATTTTTGAAAAAATTGAGAATGAAGCAATATTACAATGTTTTCAAAGTATGAGAAGATCTCGTAGAATGCAGTTGTCTAATATCACAGTTACAGAGTATGTTGTATTGCGTATTTTTTTAGTACATTTGGTTGTATTGAACTACGTTTTCATATATATATATATATATATATATATATATATATATATATATATATATATTGAATAATTTTAATATTATATAATCAAATATTAATAAACGATATCGTTCTTACGATCGCTGATGGTTGACGTTGACTGGTCAACGTTGACTAGTCAACGTCCGCCCGGGTTGAGCCTAGATCCTGGGTCCGCCACTGCATGCAATGTAACTACATAAGTCGATAATATATATATCTTCTATATATTAAAAGTGGCTATATAACGGAATTTCTTGTTTTTAACGGAAAAACTAATGGAATTTGTTGTTTTAACGGACTATGTAACGGAATTTCTTGTTTTAAACAGGCAGCTGCACCTTCTTTCAGTATTTTTATCATAACTTTGTATTCTGATATCCGATTGAGATGATTCAAAATGCGTTGGAAATCTAACTTATCTGGCTACAACTTTGATTCATACATCATTCTCTAATTCGATCACTTTCTATGCCAAAAATAGGTCTCAATATGAGACTAAAATATCGAAGCATAACTTTTCGGTTGAAAATTGATTTGTGATCATCTTTTGTCTAAATTTGATTCCATTGACGTCTTCCTTTATCCAATTGACTCCGAGCACTCTCAAATCTTTATCGTGAGGTTCGGCACAACTTTTAAGTATTTACATTTTAGTCTCCGAACTTTGGATCCCTTACAATTTAGCCATTTCTCCAAATTTGTCAATTTTTGCTTATTTTCTTCGATCTCATCAACTTACATCACAACATCAAAATCACACATCTAATTATTTATCAATTACATAAACATTACATCATTAATTATTTAATTAACCAAAAAAATTACATCTTTATTAATAACAAATTAATTCTTAAACAAAACTATTAAATATAAACTACGCAAACGTGCATTGTACGTTGCTTTCACCTAGTATATATATATATATATATATATATATATATATATTGAATAATTTTAATATTATATAATCAAATATTAATAAACGATATCGTTCTTACGATCGCTGATGGTCGACGTTGACTGGTCAACGTTGACTAGTCAACGTCCGCACGGGCTGAGCCTAGATCCTGGGTCCGCCACTGCATGCAATGTAACTACATAAGTCGATATTTTATTAAAGACATGAGTTGTTAAAAATGGGATAAATAATTTTTTATTTAATATTTTATCTTGAAGGACGTGTTAACGAGTGTTCTCCTTCACACTAAAATTCAGAAAATTATCAATATATCTCTTGAACCCAAATTAGGGTTGAGAATGACTAAAGATAATCAGCTACTATTGTTAATTTGCATCTTGATAACATTTTCTCAACTAACGGGATAGTTTTGTTAATTTGCACTTAGGTCCATGAACTTTCTAAAAATAAACTAATAGGTCCAAAAGCTTCTTAAGTTGTCATATATGCTAGGTATCGTACTCTATAAAATTTTCGGGTTTTACAAAAAAACAGATTGACTACCAAACTGCAATCTTAATCGGGAAAGGTTGGAGAATAATTATAGGCATGTGACAATATTTACAAGTCATAAATTTGATATATTATGTCACGTGTGCTGGGTTTTACATGTATAAGTCGATAGAGGTGCTGACCGAAATTGAAAGCAGGGAAGAAGAATCGAGTGTTCTGACAATACAAAGCCATTGTTAAATGATTTAAGGAAGTAGAGCTAGTGAGAATTTGGATGTTTGGTTAGGTAAACTAGACATGGCTCGTCAACTCTAAAAGTCAATGAAAGAAATTGTGTTTTATTATTCTTTTTGTTCGGCGCTACTTAATAAACATTCGAAGTAGATTGCTGACGAAAGTGCCGTGTAAATTCTAAGTTCCACAATATAGAGAACATTTTGGGCATTTATTTTAGTCATGTGCTGCACAAAAGCTTGCCAATTTGTCGTTTTATTGTGATTGATTACAATTCAACTTGTACATGACCTGCCAATATCCCAAGTCTGAAAGCAGGAAATATCTTCTTGAATTTTCTTGATTTTTCAAGACTATCGAAGAATTTAATTCATGTTTGTACTGGGAGAAAGGGCCAGCCAATAAACAAAGAAAGAGTAGAAATTAAAAGTTCGATTGACAATGATTCATCAACTGTTATCATATGAAAGCAACTTAGAATACATACAAAGACTTGTTCGTAAAGAACGGGAAATTTATACAGTGCCGAACATGTGCACTGTTTACACATTTCTATCCTTCACTTTTACTGGTAACCCACCCTTCATCCTTAGCGTCAAAGACAACACGTGCTCAGGGCACTTACCCTTCTCCAACAACACATCCATTCCAAACCTTTCCAAAATTGAAGCAGCAATGGATTTCATCTGAATATAGGCCATATCTTTCCCAAGACACTGTCTCGGCCCGGCGTGAAAAACCGGAAACTTGAAAGGATTTTCTTGTTTGCAAATCCCATTTTCAAGCCATCTTTCTGGTCTATACTCACAACAATCTTTTCCCCATATATTTTCCATTCTTCCCATGGCATATGTGTGGTATGAAATGAACCAATCTTTCCCAATAAACGTTCCGCCAGGCAAAATATCATCTTCTTTACAAGCCTTGGTGTCAACTGGCACTGGTGGATACAACCTCATAGCCTCAGAAATTGCTGCCTGAAGATAATTCATTTCCCTCAGTTCATCAAAATTATATGTATCCCCAATTACTTTATGATTTTTTTGACGAATAATTTCTAATTCCATTAGTATTTTTTCCTCCATATCTGACCTTGATGATAACAACCAAAAGAACCAAGAAAGAGCTGATGATGTAGTGTCCCTCCCAGCTAAAATGAAACTAATAACAATATCTCTAAGAAATTCAGCAGAATTCTCACTGTTACCTATGAATCTTGATAATAGATCTTCATCTTTTTTCTCTGCTCTCTCTTCCATCCTGGATCTTATTATCTTATCAGCAAATTCATGTACAGTAGCAATTGAGTTTTGTAATTTTTTCTCTGATCCAAGATTGAGAAATTTCTTGATTTTATATAATCCTGGAAAAGCATACATGAATCTACCTGAACTAAGTGTAGCAGCATCCTCAAATGCCTGCATGAATTCCCCACCAGAAGTCGCATCTCCAACCAGACAACCTGGATCAACATTAAAGGCAACTTTACATATATTATCAAATGCAAACCTTTCAAGAATGTCTTGAAAATCAAGAATTCTCTCATTTTTCGCTGCATTTTCAAGAATTGGAATTAAACGTGTTTGTAATTCCATAGTGACATTTTCCAGTGCAAAATTCCTGAGAGACTTTGTGTTGAACTCATAACTGGCTGTTTTCCTCTGGATTTTCCACAATTCACCATCTGTATTGAAAATTCCCCTCCCAAGAAAATCTTCCAGGAGGGTCCTAAAACGGTTGCCTTTTGGGTAGTTTTCGAAGTTGCTTTTCAGCATATGCTCAACAATTTGTGGACTGGCAGTGATAACTCCGTGGACTTTTCCGGGGCGGTGGAACGTGGCGGTGTTGGAGTGGGAACCGGCGAGGACTCCGGTGGTCCAGTCGAGGAACCTGTGGCGGTTGCGGAGGAAATCCGGTAAAGTACCCAAAAGTGGGTAGATTTTAAAGCCGTTTTGTGTGTGTTTGCTGGATTTTGAGTGGATGAAGAAGAGGTAAAGGTAGAGAAAAATGGAGAAAATCAAGAGAGCGAAATAAAGAGAAAAAAACTCCATTCTTGGGACGTGTGTGAAAGAAAAGATGATAAGATTTTTTGAATGTAAATACTAAATAGAAACAGTATACTATATACAAAAATATATTACTGACTTTATAATTGTCAAATATTAAAAAAATCGAAGGAAATTTGTTAGGAATTCATGTACAAGGTACGTCATACATGATTCATGATCCCTTAAGAAAAGCATTTGAAAACTTGAACAAGAATACGTGGTGGACAAGGTCTTTGCTTATTATCCAAGTCAATAGCATTCTAGAAGATAATTTTGGTTATCTATTGTTCAAATGTAATTGGAATATAGTTTTTGTTAGGATTTTTGTAAATTTTAGAGCTCTATAATTGCATAATTGAGGTCCATTAGTTAGAATGAAGACGAGATTAGAACACGACATAAGTTTATGGTTTTTGCTTTCAATCCCCACTAGTTGCTTTAACCTCAAAACCCTTTCTTATTTCCATATAAATGCCACTTGAAGTAGAGAGAGAGCCATTTCATGAGCAAGTAATTTTATTATTATTATTATTTTTTATTTTTATTGTTTTTTTATTTTTATTTTTTACAGTAGAAATGATAAAATGAGTCGGAATACTGATCCTCTGGGCAAGTGCTTGGATAAAATTATAAGCTATTAAAAAATTATAATGTAATAGGAATGATTAGTGGATAAGTTGCAGTAGTTATGAGTCTTACGAAATGTGTAATTAAAATAAAAGTTTTGTTAAGAAATTGATAGTGATAAAATAATAAGAGAAAAAAAAAATATGATAGTCAAATTCAATTGCGTGTTTCATTATAACAAATAACCCTTATATAAAATTTCAATGAAAGTTACAATCTCAATATAAAAATATAATGTGTAATTAAAATAAAAGTTTTGTTAAGAAATTGATAGTGATAAAATAATAAGAGAAAAAAAAAATATGATAGTCAAATTCAATTGCGTGTTTCATTATAACAAATAACCCTTATATAAAATTTCAATGAAAGTTACAATCTCAATGTCTTTCTATATATAAAAAGTACCTATTTAACGGAATTTGTTGGTTAACGGAAAAACTAACGGAATTTGTTGTTTTAACGGATTATGTAATGAAATTTCTTGTTTTAAACAGGCAGCTGCACCTTCTTTTAGTGTTTTTATCATAACTTTGTATTCCGATATTCGATTGAGGCGATTCAAAATGCGTTGGAAAGCTAACACATATGGCTACAACTTTGATTCAGACATCATTCTCCAATTCGATCACTTTCTATGCCAAAAATATGTATCAATATAACGGATTATGTAACGAAATTTTTTGTTTTAAACAGGCAGCTGCACCTTCTTTCAGTGTTTTTATCATAACTTTGTATTTCGATATCCGATTGAGACGATTCAATATGCATTGGAAATCTAACTCATATTGCTACAACTTTGATTCAGACATCATTCTCCAATTCGATTACTTTCTATGCCAAAAATAGGTCTCAATATAACGGACTATGTAACGAAATTTCTTGTTTTAAACATGCAGTTGCACCTTCTTTCAGTGTTTTTATTATAACTTTGTATTCTGATATTCGATTGAGGCAATTCAATATTATTTAGAAAGATAACTCATCTGACTACAACTTTGATTCAGACATCATTCTCCAATTCGATCACTTTCTATACCAAACATAGGTCTCAATATAACGGACTATGTAACGAAATTTCTTGTTTTAAACAGGCAGTTGCACCTTCTTTCAGTATTTTTATTATAACTTTGTATTCTGATATTCAATTGAGGCGATTCAAAATGATTTGGAAAGTTAACTCATCTGGCTACAACTTTAATTCAGACATCGTTCTCCAATTCGATCACTTTCTATACCAAATATATGTCTCAATATAACGGATTATGTAACAAAATTTCTTATTTTAAACAGGCAGCTGCACCTTCTTTCAGTGTTTTTATCATAACTTTGTATTTCGATATCCGATTGAGGCAATTCAAAATGCGTTGGAAATTTAACTCATTTGGTTACAACTTCGGTTCAGATATCATTCTCCAATTCGACCACTTTGTAGGCCAAAAATAGCTCTCAATATAACGGACTATGTAACGGAATTTCTTATTTTAAACAGGCAGCTGCACCTTCTTTCAGTTTTTTTATCATAACTTTGTATTCCGATATCCTATTGAGGCGATGCAAAATGAGTTGGAAAGCTAACTCATCTGGCTACAACTTTAATTCAGACATCATTCTCCAATGCGATCACTTCCTATGCCAAAAATAGGTCTCAATATGAGACTAAAACACTAGAGCATAACTATTCGGTTGGAAATTGATTTGTGATCATCTTTAGACTAAATTTGATCCCCTTGACATCTTCCTTTATCCAATTGACTCCGAGCACTCTCAAATTTTCATCGTGAGATTCGGTACAACTTTTAAGTATTTACATTTTAGCCTCCGAACTTTGGATCCCTTACAATTTAGCCCTTTCTCCAAATTTCTCTACTTTTGCTTATTTTCTTCAATCTCACCAACCTACATCACAATATCAAAATCACACATCTAACTATTTATCAATTACATAAACAGTACATCATTAATTATTTATAGGGTATCTGTTTCTGTTTTTCAGCAGAAATCAAGCCGTTGGCGACACAATTCATGCCGTTGGGAGCCGCAATTTTGGACCAATTCTCTCACTGTAGGGTTGTAGGTTTGAAAAAAAAAAGGGTAACATAATCAATGTTCCTTCCTCCTTGCAGCGCGCCCAGACACGTCCTTAATTAACCAAAAAAAATTACATCTTTATTAATAACAAATTAATTATTAAATAAAAATATTAAATATAAACTAAGCAAACGTGCATTGTACGTTGCTTACACCTAGTAAAAATATATTTTTCTAAAGTAAGTAAAAACTATCTAATTATTCTGATAAGGATAAATGGCCATTAATACTTATCCCGTAATGCAAGAATATATTACTTCCATAATCTCATCAGTTTTTTTTACATTGCAATAACTCGAGGGATTTAATCACATAGAGATGACAAATCTTTAGCCAGTGAATTCAATGAATGAATTATTTTATTACACCCCTCCTTTCATGATTATCTTCATAATAACGATATAATCTAGATTGGCGAAAATTCAACAGGACAAAAATATCAAAGAAATGAAATAAAAAAGTAAAATTAATTATTAAAAAAATTGAACTAATAAAATGCTTTATAGTTAAAACATTGTCAAAAAAATTATATGAGAAACTTTGAGTGAAGGAAAAAAAATAAAGATACCAGCTCAGATTTCAATTAATGAAGGTACTCATATCGAACTATTCGTATTTTATGTGCCAATGTGTTAAATACACCATGGTCCAAAAACTTGTATGAAACAATTGAAGTGAATTATATCCCATGTCTTGTTTATTCTCAAAGATATATAGTATTCATATAAGATATTCATCTATCTTTATTTGACTTTAATCATTATGATCATCCGTTGAAATACATATTTTATTGTCTTTCTTGAGTATCTCATATACAAATTTATAATATAATCCTAAGGTCATATTCACTGTAAATGTCATGTACATTATGGACATTGATTACGCAAATAATATGTCTCGTTAAAAACTTACCAGAAAAAAAGTCACGTCGGAAAAATCCTACTGTAGAAAAAAGATTACATTAATCATTTGAATATATTACAAAAGTTGCTTTATTAAAAATCCTGTCAAGAAAAATTCAATAGGACAAAATCTTAGTTAAGAAAAAATATAACAAATATTTACTCTCCTTGTGATAATCTCACTTAAACTATATGCTTCAGGTATTAATAGTATTAATGGATATGTCGATAAGTTGGTTACAATCATATTTTATTAAACGCACATTGAATTTTATGCATTGTCCGGATAACAAGATATAAACTTGTAATTGCATCCACCACATGGTAATTTATCTATTTATTTAAATTTTTATGAAATTCATTATGTTAAGAGACGTGCATTACATATTATGACTTTAATTTTTTTTTTTTATATTTCGTATAAATATACGCCTTTAGATTTTTAGATTGCAGATTCAGAAATTTCAAATTTATTTAGTAAGTTCAATTTTGTTAGGGTTACATTATTTTATTTGATCAATTATTTCAACGTTAGCATTCCTCGACGGATTTTCTTCAATATCAACGCTATCAGTTATTGTAGGAAGATTTATATTATATAAAAGTGTTATGGACTACTTTTTTTCTCTTCATAAAAACACTTAGGGTCCGTTTGATTGCAATGGTGGAAAATAGGTGGAAAGAAATTGTTTTACGGGGAAAAGATTTTCCTAAAAAATATTTTCCTGAGAATTGTAATTAATTGTGTTTGATTGATATAATTTTCTACCTGAAAAATGTTGAAAGTTTGGTGTCCGTTTGGCTTCTTTTTTTATAAAAATTGTTCATTAAAGTGATAATTTTTCTACCAATACGTCTAAAATTTGTTCTAATTATCAAAAAGTAAAAAAAAAAAAAAATTTAAACAATTAGAAAAAATTACCATATTCGTTTGACTTTATTTTACATAGAAATTGTCAACAAAAATGAAAATTCTTTTTAAAATAGTTGATAGAATTGGTTGTCTTTGCTAAAAAAAAAAAAAAAAAAAAGGTGGAAAATGTTTTCCCAACTAATAGGTGGGAAAACAAAATCAAGCTTTTGTGCATCAAATGATTGTACCTAAAAAAAGGTAGAAAACGTTTTTCATGGAAAAATTTACCTATCAAACAGCTTTTTAAGGGTGGAAAAGGAAAATGTTTTCCTTTTCCATGGAAAACTAAGGCTATCAAACGGAGCCTTATAGAGATATCTCAATTTGCAATATTTCATATACTTGAATCTCTTTTGAGGTTTTTCAATTAGTTTTGTTTATATATTCACCAAGAGTATATACCTTTTCAATGGAATGTTTGTTACTATTTGCTCCATGGACGAATTTAGGGGTGATTAGTATAGTTTCTACGCTTATTTGAGATTATAAATCATGATAATTTATTATCTTTTGAAAAAAAAAGGACGGCTACCGAAAAAGGACAAAAAAAACTGTACTAAAAGTGAGAAAAAGTGCTAGAAAGAGAGAAAAGAAAGAAAAAAAAGAGAGGCAGAGACATTGGATTTGGGAAAAGTCAAAGAAGGCGACTTGGGTGGGGGTGGCAGGAAAAAAAAATACAGAGAAAAAGAGAGAAAGAAAGGATACGGCACACACGAGCAATTTATGTTTCATTAATTTCTGGTGATGTCGTTCCACTTTTACGTGTTTTCATTTTTACAGTATGAGTAACTAATTTTCATATTAGGGAAAACAATATAATCGACTTGTTATCATTTATTTTTCTATTCAAGATTTTTGTGATTTTTTCTTATATGTGTTGGTTGTACTTTAAATTTAATGTATTGAATTAATTGATCACTAATTTGATGATTATGTGAGTCTTTTACGAATCGAGAGACGAGTTTGAAATTTAGACCATATAATAAAATTCGGTAAATTAGTATAACGTGTAGAGATACTTATATTAATTATTACGATCATAATATGAATTCTTAAAACTAGTGTTTTGTTTAACTAAAGTTGATTTACCAAATGAGAATTCGAGATGAGTAAATTAAATAAAATAGAAGAATTCAATCGAACACTACATTAGGTTATGAATTTTGAATTAAGAATTAAGGTGATCAATAGATAAAATTGCTATGCTTTAAGATTCATCACATATTTGAATCTTCAATCAATCGTTGTTCGCAATCTTTTTATATTTTCAATTAGTTAAAAGTAGTTAGGAAAAATAATTGCAACCACCATAATTATTTACTTGCTTTTATCAAATAGGAGCTAGAAAAATTTGATAAAAATCCTGAAGTATAATTTTCGTGGAAACGATATCCGAACTCAAAAATCCACTATACTGCTTGTTACGATATCATATACTTGCGATATAAAAAAAGGCAACAAGGGACCCTAGCTCATTAATTATTTAGTGTAAAAAAAGAAATACACGTAATTTTTTTCTATGTATTAGTCGGTTTGTAGTCCTATCCTGAATCCGTCTCTGATTTGCTCCATTTTCTTCTAAAATTTTTTGTGTTGAAACTTGAAATTGAATGCTATCACACTTAATATGTACCAAGAATCCATGAAATATAGGTGCTGTCTGGACGGGATTGTGCATTTCCAAGAATTGATTCCTGCGTCAGATCATGTACAGTGCAAGGTTTGGAGGTTTTGAAAAATTGTTGCAATATTCCACTAATGCCCCTCATGCACCAGAAAATGCTTTGAATGTAATAATGATGCTTTGACCTTTCTTGCATGTGGTTTGTCCGGAAGTGGGCCCACTCTGTCTTCAAAGTCTTACCATTTCCGTTGTGGTGCAAAAAATTGTTCTAATTTTCTACCCGGTTGGTATTTCGAGAGTGGGCCCATTCTCTTCATAAATTGGCCTTTCATTTGTCATTTTGTGTAAAATAATGAAGTTGTTTTCACGTCAACAATTTACATAGGTAATTAAAAAGCATGCCAAACAAGTTTGTCCAACAATTTTATGGCACGATCGTTACGAGAAAATATTTTATTCACGAATTACAATAGCACCACAGAACATGCGTTAATGTAATCTGTCCAATGAACGCTGTCCCCCACGAAATTGTTTTTACGGATAACAAATATATTTCAAACTTGATGTGCCAAATAATTTCGGAACATATCCCACTCATTTCGTTGAGTTTCCGGAGCATGCATTTCAGCTGCAACTTCATCTCGTTCGTCCGGGAGGTCCACCTCCGCTGCGTCTGGGTCCGTCTCCGCTCTAGTAAATGCATCATCCACCACACCCGCGCGTCGAAGGTAGTTGTGAACTCCCATAGTTGCAATTACAACAGCTGTTTGCACTTTAAAATTATAACTTGGCATCCAATCGAGTATTTTCCAACGAATTTTCCACACACCGAACGCACGTTCGATTACGTTCCTGCATGACGAGTGCCGAAAATAAACTTCTCACGTTCATTTCGGAAGTTACGCCTTCGACCAGTCGTCCTATCGTAAAATTGCTGAAAGTGGTACAATATATCTGAACCCTTATATGGCGCCATGTACCCAGGTCGATGCGCGAAGCCCGAGTCAACCAGGTAAAATTTCCCGGGAGCCGGTTTCGGAAAGTCCATCTCGGGGTCGTGTATAACCGTGGACAGTAATCTTGCATCATGACTGTTTCCTGTAGAGCCAGCTAGCACGAACGTGAAACACAAATTGAAATCGCATGCCGCTAGCACATTTTGTGTCGGAATTCCCTTGCGTCCGAAAAAACTCACCCGCTCGTCACGCGGTAGAACTGCCCTAACGTGTGTACCGTCGATGGCTCCTATACAATCCCGAAAGAGGGTATGTTTGTTCAAATTTGGAACGTGGTGCTCGGCACCATTATTGTAGTTCGGATCCGGTTTAATTAACTGTCGGTAGGAGAAGTCAACGACTGCTTCGAGCACAGTTTTGAAGTAATGTCCAATGGTCTCCAGCGAATGGTTGAATAGCGTCTGCACCTGTCTATAACCCTTTCCATGCACAAGAATGCATAAAAACATACCCACTTGTTCGTACACATCTATATGTTGATGGCTCCGCAGTCCGTACTCATCTCGAAGCACGTGTGCGAATGCTCGCAGTATCGCGGGGTACATGCGGAACTCACTTTGCTGCTTGTTGAGGGCTACAGTTCATAGCATCAAGCATAAACATGTGCCCGTTGTTCGCAAATGGATAGCGAGAAATACGACGTTGTTGTACACGATAGTAACTTAAATCGGGCTCATTGATATTACAATATTGGAACCACTCTATAATATCCACCAACAGCTCTTCCGTACCCGCAGCGTCATCATCTTGAACATACCCATCGGATATTTCTTGCAAATTACAGTCAAAATTGTAATGTGCCATACCCTCACTTTTGTTTTGCAAAATAGAGAAGTGTCAAACGAAAGGATGTGAAATAATGTTGCATTCCCTATCCCTTTATATGCAACTGCAAAAGAGTCACTGGACGAGATTGAAAACAAACCCGTGACGTTGAGCAATGAAACATGTGAGTGTATGATGGTGGCAGCATAAAAAGTACTCATCTGCAATGGCAAAAATCAGTAGGTCCACGGCCTATTTGTGTTTGAAAGCATGCTAAGCTGTACGGGTCTCACAATTATACGTCACACATATAATAGCACATGGAAAACAAAATTGGAAGGTACATCACATGCCATTTTTTTCAATCACAACATAAGGACAGTAAACATTTCAATACGGAAAAAGAGAAAATGGCAGGGCCCTACATCAGCAAATGTCATTACACTACTCGAAATGAAATAAACCAAATATCTTAAAGCATATTAAAATACAACAACGTAAACATTACAAACAAGAAAATATAGCGTACATAATAGCCGGTTTTACATGAACGTAAACATCACTACGCCTGCCCCTTTTTATGATCTTGCCAGCACCACTCCACATATCCGATCTTGTAGTCTGCATCGTCTTGTGCGTCCAAGATCTCCCTGTTACGTTTGTCTTTGAGGAAGGAGCACGTCCAGTAGTAGAAATCGGATCCCCTTTGCAGTCGACCCGTGGCCAATAACTCCTGCAAGCATGTTCTCGTGTCGGACACAGACGGTCCAATTAACTGGTCAAGTTTGGCTGCCACCTTCTCGCTGGCAGAGTTCGCACGATCCACCGAGTACGACACAGACCTCTTTTTCTTTTTCTCTTTGGGGCGCTCTCTTCCACCTTTTCGTTTTTCACCGCTATGCAGGCCCGACATATCCATGGTGGCGGCTGCCCGTTCGGGATCGACGACCTCGTCACTTGAGCTACTGCTCTCCACATCCACCAGGGTTTCATCACGGTGATCTTCAGTTGCACTGTCATCGAGCATTGAGAAGCCTGTGCGAGATAGCTTACTTGGAGTCACTGCGTACTTGTCGTTGTCGAAAACGTCCCCGAACAACGTCTTGTATCGGTACACGTCACGACAATCTTTGTCCTTAAATTCCTTATAGTCTTTGTTCTCCTGTTGCAGTATGAAGAACAATGAGGTTAACATTGATAAGGAATCAATTTGATGGGGTCAAGTACAAGTAAAGGAAATATGCATCAACACTTTTTCAACAGACAATGACTAAAGTGAATTATGACTTTTCCGTTGGATCATTTTCAAGATTTCCATGAAACAATTATTTATCATGCACCAGAATTAATCGCAAACTACAGAGTAAAATGACATTAATCGCATACTACACAAGCTTAACAGCTCTAGGTGATACAGATCAAAAACCGTGGATAGCAAATAAGGTACCTTAATTTTCCTTTGCCACCACTCATCAGATGCGCCAATCTTGCGAGTTGTTGGGTCGTATGAGATGCCACTACAGTTGAGCAAATGTTCGAATCGTTTGTGTTTCATGCGTAGGGCATCCCATCGATTTTTCAGCTGCTGTTTGTTCCAAACGTGCCCGGAAGTGGTGTTGAACAGGTTAATTATTGTCTCCCAGCCGTGCTTGGTGAAGCACTTGCCGTTCCTGTGTCCGTCAGCGATAACGGACTCGCAGGCAGCCACGAAGATGTTTGTGTCACGTGCATTCCAGGTCGCATTTTTGCGTGGCACCCTATTGTTGTGAACCGAAGGGCTAGTCTCGGTCGACGAGTGACTCCGTTGGAAATGCTGCTGTAGTCGAACAACAACTCACAAAATTTAGTTGAAGTGTGCCAAACTATACGTAAGCAATACAGAATTGTCTCCAAGATTATTTGAAATTGCCAAATAACTGTGAAGGAATGATACAATGACACAACTCACAAACAATACCGATTCAACATAATGAATTAAAGTGGCAAGATTTGAGCAAACGTTTTTTCTTAAAATCAGGTTGTGCTTTGGCTGTAATTTTATCATGTTTTCTGGAAATGAACTAGGCCTACATTCATCTCACAGTTTTTCCCTAATGACATAACTGTGAAGGAATGATACAATGACACAACTCACAAACAATACCGATTCAACATAATGAATTAAAGTGGCAAGATTTGAGCAAACGTTTTTTCTTAAAATCAGGTTGTGCTTTGGCTGTAATTTATCCTGTTTTCTGGAAATGAACTCGGCCTACATTCATCTCAAAATTTTATCCCTAATGACATTACTGTAATCTCATGTGTACATCTAACCAATAAATCAATACAATTTGAGCAGAATTACAATAGCAGTGTTATAGAAATCCACTAACTGCACTGTAAGAAAAGGTGCATAAAACGTACCCAGGACGGTTGGCTCGGATCCATGAGTTCCACTGAAGCCCGTTCAATTGGAAGCTGCCGCAGAAGGGGGAGCACCGAAAATTGCTCGTGTAAGGTGATTTCCAGGCTTCTGTAGCCTGTTGCAGCAACTTGCAGGTGACGGCGTGTGTAGGCCGAGTTCCGGTTTTGGGAGAAATTGCTGTAGATGCGGGAAAGGGGCATACAGCACTGCACCCACTTCACCACGGCTGGAGGAGATGAAGCCAGCAACCTTTCGGAAGTTTATGGCCGTAGAAGCAGGTTGCAGGGACTTGTTGTTCGTGGGCTTTTCGTTCTCCGAACTTGTTGTCGACGAACGCAGCCACTGCTCAGACACTTGCGCAGTCCAATAATCATTTGCTAACGGTCGAATGGATCTGCAGGCTGGATACGATGATGGACGGAACGCCATGGGTAGAAATCGCCAGCTACGGTGGAGGATGCAGGGTCGATTAACGTGGTAGTTGGGCAATTGCTGTGGTAGGTAGGGTGTCTTGTCTGCAGGGTAGGAAGGTAAAAAGGGTATAATATCCGACAATCGGCTAATTGCACATTTCGGACCGTTGGACATTTAACGGGTTGATTTCCAATTAAAATCCAAAATGAAGCTGGCCCAGACAGGCCCATAATGTTAATAAATTTTAGTGTATATATATATATATATATATATATATATATATATATATATATATATATATATATAAATATATATATATATATATATATATTTTGAAACGCACAGCTTAGCGTTTTAATACAAAAAGTAAATGATGTACTTTTGAAAGGTTTATAAATATTAAGTTTATAAAAATCCTTGGCAATGAGTTTAAAATTAACAAACTTCATCAATTCATCTTCATGGTTTGAGAGGAAATAAAAGTTAACCGAAGAATAGGTAATAGAATTACATAAGAATGTTTTGTCCAGAGAAATAATATTATTTTTAGTAATAGTATAGAAACAAAAAAGTGACAATATATGAGTCACATTCCAAATATTATTAGATCCAAATTTAACAATTAAAATTAGGGTTAATTTCACAAACGGTCACTGAACTTACATCAAAATCATAAAACGGTCACTGAAATTCAAAACTTGCATAAACGGTCACTGAACTTACATAAACTTCACTAATGGTCACTGAAGGACCAAAAATATATGAATTGAATCCTAAAGGAACTCAAGTGCAAATGTCATCTAATTTCAATTTCTCAAAATTTGCCCCTGATTCCAAATATTAACCACTTCCGGCACTAAGCTTAGTTATATCTGAAATGAGGGAGTGACCAGAATGAGGGCCGCATTCACTTTGAATGTCCACGGTTTGGGGACTTTCAGAGGGTGCCATGGCTGAATAGGGTGGCGTGAGGCCAGGTGAGGAGGAACGTTGGGGTGAGGAGGTCTTGTCCTCGCCCCAGGAGGTGATCGACGACTTCGGATGAGGGAGAGGTGTGGATGAGGGCTGGGATGAAAGGGCTTTGCCCTCCCCCATGGTGATGGCGTCCAGCGGCTTGGGATGAGGGAAAGTAGCAGAGGAGGGTTGGGAAGGTGGTGGCTCACCATCGCCCATGGATGGCAACCGGCGGCTGTGGATTAGGGCACGATTTGGGAAGATTAAGGTACGGTACCAGCACTAAGCTCAGTTTCCACGTTGGAGCCACAAATCACGACTTTCCAGCGGCGAAAACCACCAGATCCAACCACCATGAGCCTCGCCTCATTCCCCTCTACAATTTCCAATCTACCACCAGCCACAAATCAAAGGAAGCAGTAGAAAATCCAGCCCAAAAACACAAATTTCGCACACCCCTTTTCTACATAAAAATGATATCTTGATAATTCTTGGTTTTGGCAACAGAGACTATCAATTTGTTAAATGATGAGCTGGGTGGCAAGGGTTGCATTTGGAGCATCTGATAAAATGATTTTAATGCATCATTGATGTTGATTTCGGTTCTCATTTGGATGATTTTTTGGGTGGTGGTTGTTCACGAAAATATGTTTCGAATTTAAATCACCGCAAGTGTACGGTTCGTTGACAAGTAATAAAGTGGAAATTGTAAAATTTCGAATATCGTTCCCACGAGGATTGATCTAACCTAATTTCTATTATTGTAACCTTAACCGAAACTATAAACTCAAATTGGTATTTTTTTTCTTGTGTTTTTAACATGGAATTATAAATAACATGCAAATTAAACTAGAATTGCGATGTAATTGTAAAACAATGGTTGAATGCAAAGTTTGAGGAAACTAATGTATGAAAATTGCACTAGAATCCCGAATCACCAAGCAAAGTTCACTCCTAATCCTATCTCACAATTTGACAACATAATAAATCGTTCTAAGAATCAATGTTTCTAACCTATCCAACAATCTCTTTCGAGTAGAATTGAATCTATCCTAATATACCATTTGACTATATTTCTATGACAAATGCAATATATAAGGACGCATGTAGTTTTGTAAACACTTAGAGATTCACGTAATGCATATCGGTATATTTCTATCCTCTATAAACAAAACGACGATTTACTCCTTGTTGAATTTATTTCCCCTCTTTCGAATGCAAGAAATAAATCACCTAAACTCACACAATTATCGTCGACTATAATCACGGAGACAATAAGCGTATGTAAATCATTCAAAAGCCATCAAGGTGTTTAATTATCAAATTGCAAAATAGAATTAAAGAGTTCACAATGCGAGGTTCATCGTTCACCTAGCACATGAAAAAGTCTAGCCTAGCATAATGAAATTACAACAATAATAAAAATGATAGAAAGAAAACATCACCAAAAAGTAGAAGTTTAGGGCTTGAATCTTCAATCTCGATATGAAACCCTAGCTCAAGCTTTTCTTCTTGCCCTTGAAAATCGACTTTTTCTCCCTAAGAATGCATAAAACCTAATTCCGGACGAGTTTTCGTTTAAATAGTGTGTTAAGATATCATTCCATAAGTGTTTGATTCGAAAAAGGAAACTGAAAATTCTCGCCCAGAAAACCTTCCTTGCGATCGCAAGGAAGGATCCCTTGCGATCGCAAGGCACAACCTTTTTCCCTTCTTTTACTCCCTGTTGAAGCTTGGGCGATCGTAAGGTGTTACACCATGCGATCGCAAGGAAGAAGGGATCTTCCTTCTTGTTCATTTCGGTCTCCAAGGTTTTCTTCCGTCCATCCTTGGTCCTGATCCCTTCTCTAGCCACTTCTAGTCATCCATCTTGTTGGCAATTAGGTAAGACCATAGATGTTTATGCTCAATTGATCATTCGGGTCAACTTCTGAGTAATTGCAAACTAGTCCCTGAACTTTCGTTGACTTGCATTTTGGTCCTTTTCGCCTCTTTTTGCTTTCATTTCATTCACTCTATCAGATTCACCCTACAAAAACAATATATAACTAATCAAGTTCTTTTCGAGCTTTTTATAACAACATTCAATCTGTTTTGTGTCACAATTACGTGTGTAGAACACACTTATCAAATACCCCCAAACTTGAATTGTTGTTTGTCCTCAAGCAAAATGATAACTTAACACAAAGCATAGTTTAACAGCTTACCGTGTCTCAGCATTAAAGTTCAGTAAAAGCACAATGAATAGTTTCAATAGTGCAAAAATCAAATCAATTTTTCACCTGTCATGTATGGAACTTGATGTGTATGTGGGTGCTTACTCATGCAAAACATACCAAACTTATGATGGGTGTAAATCCCGACCTGCAGTAGTCAAATATTTCCTTTCTTCACTCGAGAGATTCACACTCCCCCCAAACTTGTTTCTTTCGCTCAAAGATTAACACGTGTGTTCTAGAATAGAGCATTTGGTTCACTTAAGTCCTCACCCTCTCTTAGTTTGGATAGATCTCACAGTCACAAGTTTGCATTTCAACAAGCAGGGGTTCTCCTAATTATTTGATTGTTTCAACCGTTGAGACTAGACTCAATTACTTGCTTCGTATCAGAGAAATGGTTCTATCAACTGGATGTCCGGGACTAATCAGTGCATTCCATACATAGGAGTATGTATGTTATTCACCAATGGATATATATATATATATATATTTATATTTTTTTTTTTTTTACATCGTCCTTTTGCTTTCTATATAACCCCTGTAGCGAGCTTTGGGCTGATGACTCCCAAGTCAGATGACCATAGGGCACCAGGTTTTAAACCCTTACAGACTTAATCACTCGAGTTATACAGGCTCGAACCGATGTTTATTTTCAATGATTAGTGCAATGCCCCTTTTCTTTTAGACATCTAGTTTCCAGAACTGCCCTCTAACTTGAAACTTTTACATTGTTTTCGTCTAATTGGTCTAATCCAATCCACACAACACAATTTCCACGCATGGAATCCCTACTCGTCTCAATGTTCCTCTGTGATAGATAAATCATCTTCAAACTTCTAAAATAATGGTTTCTTGATAAGTGCAATAGAGGTTTTCTGGGTTGACCTATCATGTCCATATCTACGCTAATTTTTTTTTTTTTCATCACTGGCTTAGTATGCCCAACATCAGTATTGTGCTCATGAATGTCAAGTTTCCATATAGACAGGTGTAGATTAATTCAACATGCACAATATCCACAAGTCATAGCTATACTGTTCCCAATATTTCCATCATTGCAGGTAAGGTTATTAAACTCACACAAGCACACAAACAAAAAGATTGCTGAAGTGAACCAATTTTTTTTTTTTAAACAATCAACACACAAGCATGCACAAATTAAAAATGAATGATGAATTAAAAATTACCGAAATCATATGCATTTCCACCCCCCAAACAAAATCTAACATTGCCCCAATGTTTAAACTGTAAGGATAGAGAGGGAAGAAAAGGGCAAAGGAACTCCCTGATCAGGTTGGAGGTGGTGATGGTGGTGGAGGGTCAAAACTAGGTCCAGCATCCTGTTGTGGAGGCAGTCGTGCAAGAATCTGGCGCATCAACTCGGACTGCTCCTGAAGAAGTATCGATTGGCCTCGAAGTAGCTCTGTATGCTCTTGAAGAATACTGGACTGTCGCTGTACCTCAGCCTCAAGGCTGCCCAAACGGGTGACTGTCGCATCGGTGCAGAGCTGTATATCATCGACCCGTCCAGTGTATAGGCTTAATCTCCCTGTCAGTGTCTCGACCGCTCTACTCGAAGCGAGTACTTCCCGCCCAATATCGGATGACACAGTGCGGGTGGCTAGAGTGTCAGCTCGCACCTGCTGCAGATCTGTGCTCATGGTCCCGAAAGTCTGCTGTAGACCCTGTAGGTCTCTCGTCGTATCCGATCGCGATGGCGAACATCTGCCTTAAAATCTGTGTATCGGCCCCAATAGGTGGTGGTGGCGGAGGTGCCGCCTGAGGCATAGCTACATCTTCAGCCTCATTACCCTGTACAGGTGGCTGTTGGGCCTGATGAGCGCGCACTTGCGCTTCCTGTCGCTTTAGCCTCGCTCTATCCGGAGCTTCCAATGTACTGCGTTTAATGGATGGGCTTGATCTGATTGGAAGTTCCCCTGCTGGGAAAGTGATGCCCGCGCGCTTGCAGATGCCGCTAATAAGGCTGGGAAAAATCAATGAATTTCGGCGGTCACCTGAAAGTCCCAGTGTATGGATCTGCTCATAGATGAGGGCTGTGAGATCAATCTTATTTCTCCGAACTAAGTGATATAGCATGCCGGCCTTGGGGTCCGGGAAGGTGGAGCGGTGTCGCGTAAGCTCAATGTTATAGCAAATGAAGAGCCAGAGGATTGCGATGGAGGGTGTGAGCTCATTCTAATACCACTCCTCTGTGTCTAGCGGCCAGGCGTTCTCGCGTCCCAACAGAACCTCTGCCACCTCGGGCCATGGGAACAGGTATTGGGATGATATTATCCCATGTCAACTGATAGTAGTCTTGGATCACTTCTGGCGTGAACATCACCCATTTGCCCCGAACCCATGTCTGATGTTGATGCTCTGATCCAGGTGTATCTATGTCCTCATTGAAGTTGGCGTAAAATTCCCGGACTAGACCTTCATAGATAGGATGCGGGTTTTCTACCAATTTGTCCCATCCACAGTGATGGACCAACGTAGCTAATTCAAACCCGGTGAAATCTTCGAGCTTAACTGGGCGCTCGGAAAGTAGCTGCCAATGGGAGATGACCTCGGTATAGCGAAGTCAACAACTGGGCCCCAAAAACCACCGCACACCCCCGTCTGGTGATTGGGTGCGGGCTGTGCCAGAGGAAGATCCAACCTTCTCTTTGCCTTTAGACGTGCGTTTCGGCGGCATCCTGTATGAAGAAAATAGCAAAAATTAGTCCACCGCATACAGTGCGTGAAATCGATGTACATCAGAAGATACATATGAGTACGATAGGATAAAGACATGGCAAGATGTGAAACTTCCCAAAGATAAGTCGAAAATATGAAAATATAGCATGTAATACTATGATCGACTAGGCAAATTTGTCCCGTGACATCGGCATGAAATCTCGAAGTTTTCCCGAGCAACATTCGGGCATATGAAAGAGGGTAAGTCCAACTACGAGTGTGTCAAATTTGGTGCCAATCGGAGGTCAAATGATTGGTGAAACCGGGGGACGAAGTAGGTGTCGTGAGGTGCAGTCATGTCTAGCCATGGGTGCAGTGATGCTCCTTATATGTCAATGCCAAATCTAGCTAATGTCTACTATGGATTGGACATGAATGTTAACAAAACAAGCATGTATCGCAAATCATGACGAGGCATAGTACGTAATTCATGAAAAGATAGAGAAATCATCATTTAGGCATTTTATCAAACATGTTGTGTGCGTGGTGTTCTACCTTGAGTTTCACAACAATGGGGTAGTGTAAAGTGATCCAAATTTTCAACAACACAACACAATCAAAACTCCACAACTACCTAATCCCAAACGCCCATCCACAACAATCTCAAAATACCGAAAAATTAAGAACAAAAACGAGGAGAAAGGGGCGAAATTTTACCTGACGAGAGTTTAGATGAGCAATGCAAAGAGGATGTTGGGTGTGGATGAGTGGTGCTCGAAGTTGTGGGTGAAAAATGATGGAGCCTTAGTGAATTGGGGGTTGAAGTGTCGGGATTTGAAGAGGGTCGAGTGGTTGTGTGAATTGAAAGTGGAGGTCGTGGGTGGAGGTTTTAACAAAAAAAAACGTTCGGGTTTACCCCTTGCGATCGCAAAGGCTTATGGCCTGCGATCGCAAGGGATATTGAGTCAGGACCAACTTAGGTCCTGACTACTCTTGGGCGATCGCAATGGCCTAAGCCTTGCGATCGCACGGTCATACGAATTTTTTTTTTTTTAACCAACAACCTCTATTTCGTGCCAAAGACCTCATTTCAAAATCAAATTGAACTTGAAAGCATATGTGAATTCCAAAACACAAAATGTAACCGTTTTGCCCTCAAAAACGTGAATTTTCCACCAAAATGCATAAATGACCGATGAACATCCCCAAATTGATTTTTAACAATTGATAAACTGCATGAGATCTAATAAGCACTCCGAAAGGCTTCTAGGGTTGATGAATAGCTAAACATCCCTAACCAACCACAACCCCCTTGTCTTCTATACACATGAAAGTGAGAGGTTGACACAACAAAATACATGAAAATTCGTATAGAAAAATGGTAGAATTTTGAAAAGGCAAGAAATTTTCATTTTTAAGCATACAATCATCACGTGAAGGGCATTTGGATTGTTGAATAGCTAAACATGCTCAAAATAGAGAGGAAACAAGTAAAAATCCAATGTTTCACCAAAAACTTCTTTTCATCCTACATTGCCAAATTAAAACCCAAACACCAATTTGAACCCATAAAGTACACATGAAAGCAAGACTTGGTTTGACGAAGCATGTTGTAACACAAAATCACAATTATTATTATTTTTTAAGTAAATTGTGTGAACATGATTCCCACTTCATCTAAAACTGATTCTAACACCACAAACGGTATATAATGCATTCAAAACTAGTATGGGCTATGCATGGATGCTCCATGAACTAACTAAATGAACGGTGACCTAAAACTACTAAAATGCATAGGAAATTTGAAATTTGCTTAAATGACTGCAGAAAGCGAAATGAGTAAAAGAGTAGAAATGATGGGTTGCCTCCCATCCAGCGCTAGTTTATAGTCGATAGCTCGACTGTACCGTATGGAGATCATTCTGGTTCCTGCAGATGAACGGTGGATTTGTCTTTCGAGAACTCCCCGCTCCAATAGTGCTTTAAGCGCTGCCCGTTGACCTTGAATGTTCCTTTGCTCTCATGTGTGATTTCAACAGCTCCATGTGGGAACACCTGTGTGACAGTATACGGGCCGGACCACCTTGACCTCAATTTTCCCGGAAAAAGCTTTAAGCGAGAATTGAATAACAGAACCTGCTGCCCCACAATGAACTCTCTTCTCTGAATATACAGGTCATGAAATTTCTTTGTGTGCTCCTTGTATATTTTTGCATTCTCATAAGCTTCCTGGCGAAATTCATCCATTTCATTCAACTGAAGTAACCACTATTCACCAGCTGCTTGTAAATCCATATTCAACCTGCGAAGTGCCCAATAAGCCCGATGTTCCAACTCAACTGGCAAGTGACATGCTTTTCCAAACACAAGACGGTATGGTGACATGCTAATAGGTGTTTTGAAAGCTATTCTGTAAGCCCATAATGTATCGTCCAATTTCTTGGACCAGTCTTTCCTTGATGAATTCACCGTGACTTCAAGTATTCTTTTCAACTCTTTGTTAGATATTTCAACTTGCCCACTGGTTTGAGGATGATATGGGGTTGCTATGCGATGTTTAACTCCATACTTACTCAACAACTGCTCAAACTGGCGATTACAAAAGTGTTTCCTCCCGTCATTGATGATAGTTCTCGGTGTGCCATAACGAGTGAAAATGTGCTTCTTTAGAAATCCAATCACCACTTTTGCACCCACTTGGAGACATAGTCAACAGCAACAAGTATATATTGATTGGAGAACGACTGTGGAAATGGTCCCATGAAGTCAATCCCCCAAACGTCAAATAGCTCTACTTCTAGGATACTTGTTAATGGCATTTCATTCTTTCTCGAGATATTCCCTGTTCGTTGACACCGATCACATCTCTTTACAAATTCAAAAGCATCCCTAAACAATGTAGGCTAATAAAACCCTGACTGTAAGACCTTAGCTGCTGTCTTGGAAGCTCCAAAATGTCCTACATATGCTGATGAATGGCAATGCTCCAGAATCGGGTGTACTTCTTCTTCAGGTACGCATCTTCGAATAATCTGATCTGCACCACGCCTATAGAGAATGGGATCTTCCCAAAAGTAGTATTTCAGATCTGCATAGAACTTTTTCCTCTGGTGATTCGAATATTCTGGTGGAGGAATGGACTTGGCCAAGTAGTTGACAATATCAGCATACCAAGGGGCAGTCTCCACACTGAGAATTTGTTCATCAGGAAAAACCTCATTTACCTCCACTGACTCATCTGGTTGGCCAAGCTCTAGTCGAGATAGATGATCTGCTACAACGTTCTCACTACCCTTTTTGTCTCTGATCTCAATGTCAAACTCCTGCAATAATAACACCCAACGAATTAATCTTGGTTTGGCATCCTTCTTTGTCATTAGGTACTTCAATGCAGCATGATCAGTGTAAACCACTACTCTTGACCCAACCAAGTAAGGGCGAAACTTATCAAATGCATACACGACTGCTAATAATTCCTTCTCTGTGGTTGCATAATTTAGCTGTGCATCATTTAAAGTCTTGCTGGCGTAGTAAATCACATGAAAAATTTTGTTTCTTCGCTGCCCCAAAACTACTCCCACTGCATAATCACTGGCATCACACATCAATTCAAACGGTAGCTCCCAATCCGGTACAACTACTACTGGAGCTGAGATGAGCTTTTCTTTGAGAGTGAGAAAAGCTGTTCGACATCCATCATCGAAGTCAAAGGGATTATCCTTCATCAGTAAGTTGCACAGTGGCGTAGTTATCTTCGAGAAGTCCTTGATGAATCTTCTGTAAAAACCGGCATGACCTAGAAAACTGCGAACACCCTTTACAGAAGTAGGTGGTGGTAATTTCTCAATGACTTGAATTTTCGCCCAATCCACTTCTATTCCCTTAGCTGAAACTCGATGTCCCAAAACTATGCCTTCTTGCACCATCTCCCAATTCAAGACCAAATTCGTTTCCCTACACCTTTCTAAAACCAAGTTCAGATGTTTCAAACACTCATCAAAAGAAGACCCGAACACAGAAAAGTCATCCATGAAGATCTCTATGAATTTCTCAGCCATATCAGAAAATATAGCCATCATGCATCTCTGAAACATAGTTGGAGCATTACATAAACCGAAAGGCATCCTACGATAGGCAAAAGTGCCATAAGGACATGTGAATGTGGTCTTCTCTTGGTCCTCTGGTGCTACTGGAATCTGATTATAACCGGAGTACCCATCAAGAAAACAGTAATGTGAATGTCCTGCTAACCTTTCCAACATCTGATCAATGAAGGGGAGAGGAAAATGATCCTTCCTAGTAGCTGTATTGAGTTTACGGTAGTCAATGCAAACCCTCCATCTTGTAACTGTTCTGGTAGGAATAAGTTCATTCTTTTCGTTAGGTATAACTGTGATTCCCCCTTTTTTGGCACTACTTGAACTGGACTGATCCATGCACTATCAGATATAGGATATATGATTCCCGCATCCAAAAGCTTCAATACTTCAGCCCGAACTACGTCCTTCATATTTGGATTCAACCTCCGCTGACTCTCCACACTGGGATGAAAATTCTCTTCCATGAGGATCTTATGCATACATAACGAAGGGCTGATCCCTTTAATATCAGCGATAGTCCATCCTATAGCTGTTTTGTGTTCTCTGAGTACCCGAAGTAGTTTTTCTTCCTCCACCTCACTGATTGAGTTCGATATAATCACTGGAAGAGTGCATGAATCTCCAAGATAGGCATATCTGAGGTATGGTGGTAGCTGCTTTAGTTCTAATTTAGGCGGCTGCTGAATCGAAGGTATATGCTTCTTGCTCTCTGTTCCAAGTTCTTCAAATTTTGAGAAGTGCTGTTTTCGAAAATATGGTGGGTTGGTCTCCAGAAACCGTGCACAAGTTTCAATTTCAAGTGAATCAGAATTTATTGATTGAGAATGAGCAATGTACGCCTCATATGCATCCGAATGATGTTGAAGTAGAAAAGTATCATTCACCACCTTGTCAATGACATCGATTTTGAAACAACTATCTGCCTCTGTAGGAAACTTTATGGCCTTGAAAACATCGAAGGATACATGCTCGTCACCCAATCTCAAAATCAGCTGCCCCCTATGAACATCAATCAGTGCTCTTCCAGTGGCCAAAAATGGTCTGCCCAGAATTAGTGGAACGTCTTTGTCTTCCTCCATATCCAAAATGAGAAAATCAGCAGGAAATATGAACTTTTCCACCTTGATGAGCACATCCTCTATGATTCCTCTTGGGTGTGTTAATGATCTGTCAGCCAGCTACAGTGTAACTGTGGTTGCCTTAGCCTCTCATAATCCAAGTTTCCTGAAAATAGATAGGGGCATCAAATTAATACTAGCACCAAGATCACATAATGCTTTATCAAAGTAAAGTTCACCAATGGTACAAGGCACAGTAAAACTCCCTGGATCTTTCAGCTTTGGTGGAAGCTTGTTCTGAATTCTGGCACTGACTTCTTCAGTCAACATTACAGTCTCATGGTCTTCCAACTTACGTTTGTTTGATAAAATATCCTTCAAGAACTTCGCGTAGCTCGGTATTTGGAAGAGTGCATCAGCTAATGGAATGTTTATATGGAGCTTTCTGAACACTTCAAGGAATTTTTTGTATTGCTGCTCCATTCGTGGCTTCTTCAACCGTTGTGGAAACGGAATGGGTGGTTCATAAGGATTTACTGAGTTGTCTGGCACTTGTTGTGGCACTGCTGACTTCTCCTTCACTGGTGTTTGCTCGGTGCTATCACTCTCTTCTACAGTCTCCTTCTCCGATGATGCCACTATCTCTTTGTCTACTCCTGGCCTTTTCACATGTATCTCAGGTAGTTGAACTCCACTTCTTGTAGTAATGGCCTGAACATGCTCCCTAGGATTCACTTCTGTATTGCTCGGTAGAGCGCCCGGCATTCGTCCTGTCATAGAAAGGGCTAGTTGTCCCATCTGAGTCTCTAGATTTTTGATAGCTGCACCCTGATTCTGGAAGTTAGTCTCAGTCTTCCTCATGAACTGATTTGTGGTTTCCATGTATTTATCGATTTTTTCCATAAGCTTTGCAAACATGTCCTCTAACTGGGGTTTTCTCTCCTGCTGAAACTGTCCTAGAGCTCGATTATGATTATGATTATGATTTTGGTTATGGTTACCGCCCCAAGAGAAATTTGGGTGATTCCTCCATCTAGGATTGTATGTCTCGGAATGAGGATTGTTCTACTGACGTTGACCCCATTGAGCAAAATCCACCTGTTCTATCCTGTTAAATAGGGAGTCAATCTTTGCAGATAATGCCGAATAGGTATCCACCTCATATACCCCAATTGCTTTCTTTGTACCAACTCTATCTGAATGCCACATGGCTGATGTGTTAGCCATCCTCTCGAACAACTCCCAAGCTCCCTCAGGTGACCTGGTGGTCAAGGAGCCATTTGATGAAGAATCCACCATGCCCTTAAAAGTTGGTGTTAGCCCCCAGTAGAAGTATCTAACATGTTCTTTCGTATCGTAACCATGTTGAGGACATTTTCTTAGCATGCCTTTGAACCTACTCCATGCCTCATCAAGTGATTCGTTATCATGTTGGCTAAAAATGGATATTTCATGCCTCAATCTTGCCACTTTAGCTGGTGAGAAGTACTTGGTGCAGAATTTCTGAGCTAAGTCGTTCCAAGTAGTTATGCTACCCACCAGAAGCGAATCGAGCCACTCAAGTGCTTTATCCCGAAGAGTTAGCGGAAAAGCCTTGAGTATGATTGCTTCTTCTGATACTCCTGGGAATTTGAAGTTTTGACACAAATCTAAGAAGCGAGATATATGAGTATATGGATTCTCGTTGTCCAGTCCGTAGAAGTGATTTCCATTCTGAAAGAGTTGTATAACATTTGTCTTCAGATGAAAATTCGGTTGTCCGAATGGCGGGTAAACAATGCTGGATTGGCTTTGAGCCACGTACGGAGCTAGAAAATCCCCAAGTATATTGTTCCCCTCATGCTGAGCTTCAGCATTGGCTGGCGCTGCTTGACCTACCCTAGGTTCCAGATGTTGATTAGCCATTACAATTTGTTCTTGATTGACCTGATGTGCTGCTCTTGCTTTTCTTTGTCTGCGATGAAAGGTTCGTTCAATTTCCAAATCAACTTGAAATAATTCACAGCTGATTGATCTTCGCATGTAATATCTGAAAAACAAAAACAGTAGCAGCACTTAGTTCAGCCTAAGTAATTGAACTAAAAAAAAAATAAAAAATAAAATGAAAACTAAAGAAAAACAAGTTCGAATTAGTGTTAAAATAACAGAAATCAAATTAATACTCAATCCCCGGCAACAGCGCCAAAAACTTGTTCACGAAAATATGTTTCGAATTTAAATCACCGCAAGTGTACGGTTCGTTGACAAGTAATAAAGTGGAAATTGTAAAATTTCGAATATCGTTCCCACGAGGATTGATCTAACCTAATTTCTATTATTGTAACCTTAACCGAAACTATAAACTCAAATTGGTATTTTTTTCTTGTGTTTTTAACATGAAATTATAAATAACATGCAAATTAAACTAGAATTGCGATGTAATTGTAAAACAATGGTTGAATGCAAAGTTTGAGGAAACTAATGTATGAAAATCGCACTAGGATCCCGAATCACCAAACAAAGTTCACTCCTAATCCTATCTCACAATTTGACAACACAATGAATCGTTCGAAGAATCAATATTTCTAACCTATCCAACAATCTCTTTCGAGTAGAATTGAATCTATCCTAGTATACCATTTGACTATATTTCTATGACAAATGCAATATATAAGGACGCGTGTAGTTTTGTAAACACTTAGAGATTCACGTAATGCATATCGATATATTTCTATCCTCTATGAACAAAACGACGATTTACTCCTTGTTGAATTTATTTCCCCTCTTTCGAATGCAAGAAATAAATCACCTAAACTCACACAATTATCGTCGACTATAATCACGGAGACAATAAGCGTATGTAAATCATTCAAAAGCCATCAAAGTGTTTAATTATCAAATTGCAAAATAGAATTAAAGAGTTCACAATGCGAGGTTCATCGTTCACCTAGCACATGAAAAAGTCTAGCCTAGCATAATGAAATTACAACAATAATAAAAATGATAGAAAGAAAACATCACCAAAAAGTAGAAGTTTAGGGCTTGAATCTTCAATCTCGATATGAAACCCTAGCTCAAGCTTTTCTTCTTGCCCTTGAAAATCGACTTTTTCTCCCTAAGAATGCATAAAACCTAAATCCGGACGAGTTTTCGTTTAAATAGTGTGTTAAGATATCATTCCATAAGTGTTTGATTCGAAAAAAAAAACTGAAAATTCTCGCCCAGAAAACCTTCCTTGCGATCGCAAGGAAGGATCCCTTGCGATCGGAAGGCACAACCTTTTTCCCTTCTTTTACTCCCTGTTGAAGCTTGGGCGATCGCAAGGTGTTACACCATGCGATCGCAAGGAAGAAGGGATCTTCCTTCTTGTTCATTTCGGTCTCCAAGGTTTTCTTCCGTCCATCCTTGGTCCTGATCCCTTCTCTAGCCACTTCTAGTCATCCATCTTGTTGGCAATTAGGTCTTCCATAGATGTTTATGCTCGATTGATCATTCGGGTCAACTTCTGAGTAATTGAAAACTAGTCCCTGAACTTTCGTTGACTTGCATTTTGGTCCTTTTCGCCTCTTTTTGCTTTCATTTCATTCACTCTATCAGATTCACCCTACAAAAACAATATATAACTAATCAAGTTATTTTCGAGTTTTTTATAACAACATTCAATCTGTTTTGTGTCACAATTACGTGTGTAGAACACACATATCAGTGGTGGTGATGGTGTTTGTGTGGAGGTGGTGGTGGTGCGGTGGAAGTGGAGGTGGCGACGATAGTGGTGGAATTAGTCGGAATTGGAGGTAAAATCGTGCGTAGGGATGACTTTTTGAATCGGAATTTCATTTGATTTTTTATCAGTTAAGGCTGCTTGTTGGTATATGATTGGGGGGCGGGGGTTGAGGAGGTGTTGGTGGTGTAAAAATATGATGGTTTATTCGGCGGTATGGCGGTCGAATTTGGCAATTTTCGGCGCCGGCTCCATATGGTGTAGGTGGGAGGAAAAAGTGGTGATTCTTCAAGTTAGGGGCAAATTTTGAGCAAATGAAATTGGATAAAATTCACACTTGAGGTCCTCAAGGATTCAATTCTTGTGTTTTGGTCCTTTAGTGATCGTTAGTGAAAGTTTTGGTAAGTTCAGTGACCGTTTCTGCAAATTTTGAACTTCAGTGACCATTTTATGGTTTTGATGTAAGTTCAGTGACCGTTTGTGAAATTAATCCATTAAAATTAAAATTATACCCAAAAACATCATTGTCAATCGATAATGATTTAAAATCAAGGACACTTCGTACCACTATTCAAGAATAACGATGCAGTTTTCTTTAAGAAGATCCATAAACGAAAATTTGTGCTTCTTTGAAGCAGTAACTTAATATTCCTCTAATATTCTTCTAGAATATTAAATTTATAATATTATATTTTTGGGACAAGTAATATTCTACAAGAATTTTGGTACAATGTTATGCTTTTCAAGAGCAACAAAAGCTTATTATATAAAATAAGGAGCAATAGTATAATTTTCTTATATAATACTAAATTTTACAAAATTATGCTTTTTGATAAAAGAGTATTATATAAAATAAGGAGCAATAGTATAATTTTCTTATATAATACTAAATTTTACAAAATTATGCTTTTTGATAAAAGAGTAATATTCCAATGGAATATTAGTATAATGTTGTTTTCTTTAATAAAAACTATAATGTAATATTCATTTGAAATATTAAAATAATGTGAAATTGTGTTCTTTTTGAAAGAATCACGACTAAAAACAGATACTTATGTTTGGGATTTATGGAGAAAGTGTGCACACGTCATTAATATCAGTTAGTTTTATTGGTTTTAGCTAATAAGTGATTACTCAACTAATTACTTCAATTAGTTAGTTCAGTTTGTTAATTTCTGTTTTGTTAGCTCCAGGTCTATTACTCGTTTGCTTTCATTCCTTTCTCTGTATAAATACACTACTGATCATTACTGAATAATTGATTGGGAATTATCTCTCTGTTTTGAGTTTCCTCTCCAACTTCTTCATGGTATCAGAGCAAGTGACGACCCAGGGCTTGGAGATCGTCTTCCTCTATCTACGAAAGAGCAATAGACAGAAAACTACACCTCAGTGGTTACAAGACTTTGTAACTAATTTCGATCAAATGATATTTCTAAGCCAATTATTAAACCAGAGAAAACACCACATTCCGCATACCATCAAAAATAACTTTCTTCCTCATATCCCACGCATTTTAGTTCACAGCACAATGATTTTTTTGCTAATGTTAACACTGTTCAGGAGCCTAACTCTTTTAGGGAAGCTAGTACTAGAGCTGAATGGATTGAGGCAATGAATGTTGAATTAGATGCACTTGAGAAAAATAATACATGGGATCTTGTTTCCTTAACCCATGACATGAAACCGATTGGCTCTAGGTGGGTGTTTAAGGTAAAACTAAAGGCTGATGGGACATTGGAAAGGTGCAAAGCTAGGTTAGTAGCCAAGGGTTACCATCAGGTGGAGGGAGTTGACTACTTTGAGAGTTTTTCCCCGGTGGCAAAACATGTTACCATCAGGATTTTCCTTGCTATTGCTACTACTAAACTGTGGCCTATCTTCCAACTTGACATAAATAATGCCTTTTTGCATGGATTTCTGGAGGACGAAGTCTTTATGTGGCCACCGGAAGGATATTCTAAAGCACGAGAGGGGCAGGTTTGCAGGCTTAATAGGTCGCTTTATGGACTTAAACAAGCCAGCAGGCAGTGGAACACAGAGTTAAGCAAACACCTTGAAAATTATGGTTTTCTTCAATCTTCACATGATCACTGTCTTTACATTCTGACAAAGGGAAGCACGTTTGTAGCAAATTCTTGTGTATGTTGATGATCTACTTGTGACGAGGAAACAATGATGAAGAAATTCGAACCTCAAGATATCTTTACATTCAAAGCATTCACTATTAAGGATCCGGGAATTGCCAAGTATTTTCTTGGCATTGAAATTGAGAGATCATCAGGTGGTGCTTACATCAATCAAAGAAAATATGCTATGGATTTAGTTTCTGATGCAGGGCTGACAGGTGCGAAGGTCACAGTTACACCTCTACCTAAAGGCCTGAAATTCACTGGAGGGAATGATAAATTGCTAGACAATCCTGATAAGTACAGAAGGTTAGTTGGAAGGCTCCTGTATCTCACTTTAACAAGGCCTGATATCACTTTCAGTGTCCAGCAGCTTTCCCAGTTTGTACACTCGCCAACATTGGCTCACTGGAATGCTGCAATACATGTCGTTAAATACATTAAAGGCACCTCTTCTACTGGCCTTTTCTATCCTGTTTCCAACGAACTTCACATTGAAGCCTTTTGTGATGCTGACTGGGCCTCTTGCCAGGAATCTAGGAAATCCCTAACAGGGTATTGTGTTTTCTTGGGAGGGGCTCTCATCTCCTGGAAGACAAAAAAGCAAACTACAGTCTCCAGAAGTTCGGCTGAGGCCGAATATAGAAGCATGGCTGCAACTGTCTGTGAGTTGCTGTGGATTTCATATATCTTGTCTGATTTTCATATCCGGATACCTCTTCCTATTTCTCTTTGGTGTGACAATCAAGCGGCTCTCCATATCAGTGCTAATCCCGTGTTCCAAGAACGCACCAAACACTTGGATATTGATTGTCACATTGTTCGTAACAAGTATAAAGAGGGCTTCATCATTCCCAAGCATGTCTCTACTCATCACCAACTTGCTGACATTTTCACTAAGTCTCTCCCTGGGCCACAGTTCAACAAAATCGTGTCCAAGTTGGGCCTGCTTGTTCTACATCGCGATCCCACTTGGGGGGGGGGGATATGGAGAAAGTGTGCACACGCCATTAATATCAGTTAGTTTTATTGGTTTTAGCTAATAAGTGATTACTCAACTAATTACTTCAATTAGTTAGTTCAGTTTGTTAATTTCTGTTTTGTTAGCTCCAGGTCTATTACTCGTTTCCTTTCATTCCTTTCTCTGTATAAATACACTACTGATCATTACTGAATAATTGATTGGGAATTATCTCTCTGTTTTGAGTTTCCTCTCCAACTTCTTCATGGTATCAGAGCAAGTGACGACCCAGGGCTTGGAGATCGTCTTCCTCTATCTACGAAAGAGCAATAGACAGAAAACTACACCTCAGTGGTTACAAGACTTTGTAACTAATTTCAGTCACAGTGATATTTCTAAGCCAATTATTAAACCAGAGATAACACCACATTCCAGACAGTCCATCAAAAATAACTTTCTTCCTCATATCCCACAGCATTTTAGTTCACAGCACAATGATTTTTTTGCTAATGTTAACACTGTTCAGGAGCCTAACTCTTTTAGGGAAGCTAGTACTAGAGCTGAATGGATTGAGGCAATGAATGTTGAATTAGATGCACTTGAGAAAAATAATACATGGGATCTTGTTTCCTTAACCCATGACATGAAACCGATTGGCTCTAGGTGGGTGTTTAAGGTAAAACTAAAGGCTGATGGGACATTGGAAAGGTGCAAAGCTAGGTTAGTAGCCAAGGGTTACCATCAGGTGGAGGGAGTTGACTACTTTGAGAGTTTTTCCCCGGTGGCAAAACATGTTACCATCAGGATTTTCCTTGCTATTGCTACTACTAAACTGTGGCCTATCTTCCAACTTGACATAAATATTGCCTTTTTGCATGGATTTCTGGAGGAGGAAGTCTTTATGTGGCCACCGGAAGGATATTCTAAAGCACGAGAGGGGCAGGTTTGCAGGCTTAATAGGTCGCTTTATGGACTTAAACAAGCCAGCAGGCAGTGGAACACAGAGTTAAGCAAGCACCTTGAAAATTATGGTTTTCTTCAATCTTCACATGATCACTGTCTTTACATTCTGACAAAGGGAAGCACGTTTGTAGCAGTCCTTGTATATGTTGATGATCTGGTTGTGACAGGAAACAATGATGAAGAAATTCATAACCTCAAGAAATCTTTACATTCAGCAATCACTATTAAGGATCTGGGAATTGCCAAGTATTTTCTTGGCATTGAAATCGAGAGATCATCAGGTAGTGCTTAGATCAATCAAAGAAAATATGCTATGGATTTAGTTTCTGATGCAGGACTGACAGGTGCGAAGATCACAGTTACACCTCTACCTAAAGGCCTGAAATTCACTGGAGGGAATGACAAATTGCTAGACAATCCTGATAAATACAGAAGGCTAGTTGGAAGGCTCCTGTACCTCACTTTAACAAGGCCTGATATCACTTTCAATGTCCAGCAGCTTTCACAGTTTGTACACTCGCCAACATTGGCTTACTGGAATGCTGCAATACATGTCGTTAAATACATTAAAGGCACCTCTTCTACTGGCCTTTTCTATTCTGTTTCCAACGAACTTAACATTGAAGCTTTTTGTGATGCTGACTGGGCCTCTTGCTAGGACTCTAGGAATTCCCTAACAGGGTATTGTGTTTTCTTGGGAGGGGCTCTCATCTCATGGAAGACAAAAAAGCAAACTACAGTCTCCAGAAGTTCGGCTGAGGCCGAATATAGAAGCATGGCTGCAACTGTCTGTGAGTTGCTGTGGATTTCATATATCTTGTCTGATTTTCATATCCGGATACCTCTTCCTATTTCTCTTTGGTGTGACAATCAAGCGGCTCTCCATATCAGTGCTAATCCCGTGTTCCAAGAACGCACCAAACACTTGGATATTGATTGTCACATTGTTCGTAACAAGTATAAAGAGGGCTTCATCATTCCCAAGCATGTCTCTACTCATCACCAACTTGCTGACATTTTCACTAAGTCTCTCCCTGGGCCACAGTTCAACAAAATCGTGTCCAAGTTGGGCCTGCTTGTTCTACATCGCGATCCCACTTGGGGGGGGGGATATGGAGAAACTGTGTACACGCCATTAGTATCAGTTAGTTTTATTGGTTTTAGCTAATAAGTGATTACTCAACTAATTACTTCAATTAGTTAGTTCAGTTTGTTAATTTCTGTTTTGTTAGCTCCAGGTCTATTACTCGTTTCCTTTCATTCATTTCTCTGTATAAATACACTACTGATCATTACTGAATAATTGATTGGGAATTATCTCTCTGTTTTGAGTTTCCTCTCCAACTTCTTCATGGTATCAGAGCAAGTGACGACCCAGGGCTTGGAGATCGTCTTCCTCTATCTACGAAAGAGCAATAGACAGAAAACTACACCTCAGTGGTTACAAGACTTTGTAACTAATTTCAGTCACAGTGATATTTCTAAGCCAATTATTAAACCAGAGATAACACCACATTCCAGACAGTCCATCAAAAATAACTTTCTTCCTCATATCCCACAGCATTTTAGTTCACAGCACAATGATTTTTTTGCTAATGTTAACACTGTTCAGGAGCCTAACTCTTTTAGGGAAGCTAGTACTAGAGCTGAATGGATTGAGGCAATGAATGTTGAATTAGATGCACTTGAGAAAAATAATACATGGGATCTTGTTTCCTTAACCCATGACATGAAACCGATTGGCTCTAGGTGGGTGTTTAAGGTAAAACTAAAGGCTGATGGGACATTGGAAAGGTGCAAAGCTAGGTTAGTAGCCAAGGGTTACCATCAGGTGGAGGGAGTTGACTACTTTGAGAGTTTTCCCCGGTGGCAAAACATGTTACCATCAGGATTTTCCTTGCTATTGCTACTACTAAACTGTGGCCTATCTTCCAACTTGACATAAATAATGCCTTTTTGCATGGATTTCTGGAGGAGGAAGTCTTTATGTGGCCACCGGAAGGATATTCTAAAGCACGAGAGGGGCAGGTTTGCAGGCTTAATAGGTCGCTTTATGGACTTAAACAAGCCAGCAGGCAGTGGAACACAGAGTTAAGCAAACACCTTGAAAATTATGGTTTTCTTCAATCTTCACATGATCACTGTCTTTACATTCTGACAAAGGGAAGCACGTTTGTAGCAGTCCTTGTGTATGTTGATGATCTACTTGTGACAGGAAACAATGATGAAGAAATTCAGAACCTCAAGATATCTTTACATTCAGCATTCACTATTAAGGATCTGGGAATTGCCAAGTATTTTCTTGGCATTGAAATTGAGAGATCATCAGGTGGTGCTTACATCAATCAAAGAAAATATGCTATGGATTTAGTTTCTGATGCAGGGCTGACAGGTGCGAAGGTCACAGTTACACCTCTACCTAAAGGCCTGAAATTCACTGGAGGGAATGATAAATTGCTAGACAATCCTGATAAGTACAGAAGGTTAGTTGGAAGGCTCCTGTATCTCACTTTAACAAGGCCTGATATCACTTTCAGTGTCCAGCAGCTTTCCCAGTTTGTACACTCGCCAACATTGGCTCACTGGAATGCTGCAATACATGTCGTTAAATACATTAAAGGCACCTCTTCTACTGGCCTTTTCTATCCTGTTTCCAACGAACTTCACATTGAAGCCTTTTGTGATCTTGTTGGGCCTCTTGCCAGGAATCTAGGAAATCCCTAACAGGGTATTGTGTTTTCTTGGGAGGGGCTCTCATCTCATGGAAGACAAAAAAGCAAACTACAGTCTCCAGAAGTTCGGCTGAAGCCGAATATAGAAGCATGGCGGCAACTGTCTGTAAGTTGCTGTGGATTTCATATATCCTGTATGATTTTCATATCCGGATACCTCTTCCTATTTCTCTTTGGTGTGACAATCAAGCGGCTCTCCATATCAGTGCTAATCCCGTGTTCCACGAGCGCACCAAACACTTGGATATTGATTGTCACATTGTTCGTAACAAGTATAAAGAGGGCTTCATCATTCCCAAGCATGTCTCCACTCATCATCAACTTGCTGACATTTTCACTAAGTCTCTCCCTGGGCCACAGTTCAACAAAATCGTGTCCAAGTTGGACCTGCTTGTTCTACATCGTGATCCCACTTGAGGGGGGGATATGGAGAATGTGTGTACACGTCATTAGTATCAGTTAGTTTTACTGGTTTTAGCTAATAAGTGATTACTCAACTAATTACTTCAATTAGTTAGTTCAGTTTGTTAATTTCTGTTTTGTTAGCTCCAGGTCTATTACTCGTTTCCTTTCATTCCTTTCTCTGTATAAATACACTACTGATCATTACTGAATAATTGATTGGGAATTATCTCTCTGTTTTGAGTTTCCTCTCCAACTTCTTCATGGTATCAGAGCAAGTGACGACCCAGGGCTTGGAGATCGTCTTCCTCTATCTACGAAAGAGCAATAGACAGAAAACTACACCTCAGTGGTTACAAGACTTTGTAACTAATTTCAGTCACAGTGATATTTCTAAGCCAATTATTAAACCAGAGATAACACCACATTCCAGACAGTCCATCAAAAATAACTTTCTTCCTCATATCCCACAGCATTTTAGTTCACAGCACAATGATTTTTTTGCTAATGTTAACACTGTTCAGGAGCCTAACTCTTTTAGGGAAGCTAGTACTAGAGCTGAATGGATTGAGGCAATGAATGTTGAATTAGATGCACTTGAGAAAAATAATACATGGGATCTTGTTTCCTTAACCCATGACATGAAACCGATTGGCTCTAGGTGGGTGTTTAAGGTAAAACTAAAGGCTGATGGGACATTGGAAAGGTGCAAAGCTAGGTTAGTAGCCAAGGGTTACCATCAGGTGGAGGGAGTTGACTACTTTGAGAGTTTTTCCCCGGTGGCAAAACATGTTACCATCAGGATTTTCCTTGCTATTGCTACTACTAAACTGTGGCCTATCTTCCAACTTGACATAAATATTGCCTTTTTGCATGGATTTCTGGAGGAGGAAGTCTTTATGTGGCCACCGGAAGGATATTCTAAAGCACGAGAGGGGCAGGTTTGCAGGCTTAATAGGTCGCTTTATGGACTTAAACAAGCCAGCAGGCAGTGGAACACGTAGTTAAGCAAACACCTTGAAAATTATGGTTTTCTTCAATCTTCACATGATCACTGTCTTTACATTCTCGACAAAGGGAAGCACGTTTGTAGCAAAATCCTTGTGTATGTTGATGATCTACTTGTGACAGAAACAATGATGAAGAAATTCAGAACCTCAAGATATCTTTACATTCAAAGCATTCACTATTAAGGATGCGGGAATTGCCAAGTATTTTCTTGGCATTGAAATTGAGAGATCATCGGTGGTGCTTACATCAATCAAAGAAAATATGCTATGGATTTAGTTTCGATGCAGTATCGACAGTGTGCGAAGGTCACAGTTACACCTCTACCTAAAGGCCTGAAATTCACTGGAGGGAATGATAAATTGCTAGACAATCCTGATAAGTACAGAAGGTTAGTTGGAAGGCTCCTGTATCTCACTTTAACAAGGCCCGATATCACTTTCGGTGTCCAGCGACTTTCCGGTTGTACACTCGCCAACATTGGCTCACCGGAATGCCGCAATACATGTCGTTAAATACATTAAAGGCACCTCTTCTCGGCCTTTTCTATCCTGTTTCCAACGAACTTCACATTGAAGCCTTTTGTGATCTTGTCGGGCCTCTTGCCAGGAATCTAGGAAATCCCTAACAGGGTATTGTGTTTTCTTGGGAGGGGCTCTCATCTCCTGGAAGACAAAAAAGCAAACTACAGTCTCCAGAAGTTCGGCTGAGGCAGAATATAGAAGCATGGCTGCAACTGTCTGTGAGTTGTCAGGATTTCATATATCTTGTCTGATTTTCATATCCGGATACCTCTTCCTATTTCTCTTTGGTGTGACAATCAAGCGGCTCTCCATATCAGTGCTAATCCCGTGTTCCAAGAACGCACCAAACACTTGGATATTGATTGTCACATTGTTCGTAACAAGTATAAAGAGGGCTTCATCATTCCCAAGCATGTCTCTACTCATCACCAACTTGCTGACATTTTCACTAAGTCTCTCCCCGCCACAGTTCAACAAAATCGTGTCCAAGTTGGGCACTCGCTTGTTCTACATCGCGATCCCACTTGGGGGGGGGATATGGAGAAACTGTGTACACGCCATTAGTATCAGTTAGTTTTATTGGTTTTAGCTAATAAGTGATTACTCAACTAATTACTTCAATTAGTTAGTTCAGTTTGTTAATTTCTGTTTTGTTAGCTCCAGGTCTATTACTCGTTTCCTTTCATTCATTTCTCTGTATAAATACACTACTGATCATTACTGAATAATTGATTGGGAATTATCTCTCTGTTTTGAGTTTCCTCTCCAACTTCTTCATGGTATCAGAGCAAGTGACGACCCAGGGCTTGGAGATCGTCTTCCTCTATCTACGAAAGAGCAATAGACAGAAAACTACCCCTCAGTGGTTACAAGACTTTGTGACTAATTTCAGTCACAGTGATATTTCTAAGCCAATTATTCAACCAGAGATAACACCACATTCCACACAGTCCATCAAAAATAACTTTCTTCCTCATATCCCACAGTGTTTTAGTTCACAGCACAATGATTTTTTTGCTAATGTTAACACTGTTCAGGAGCCTAACTCTTATAGGGAAGCTAGTACTAGAGCTGAATGGATTGAGGCAATGAATGTTGAATTAGATGCACTTGAGAAAAATAATACAAGGGATCTTGTTTCCTTAACCCCTGACATGAAACCGATTGGCTCTAGGTGGGTGTTTAAGGTAAAACTAAAGGCCGATGGAACATTGGAAAGGTGCAAAGCTAGGTTAGTAGCCAAGGGTTACCATCAGGTGGAGGGAGTTGACTACTTTTAGAGTTTTTCCCTGGTGGCAAAACATGTTACCATCCGGATTTTCCTTGCTATTGCTACTACTAAACTATGGCCTATCTTCCAACTTGACATAAATAATGCCTTTTTGCATGGATTTCTAGAGGAGGAAGTCTTTATGTGGCCACCGGAAGGATATTCTAAAGCACGAGAGGGGCAGGTTTGCGGGCTTAATAGGTCGCTTTATGGACTTAAACAAGCCAGCAGGCAGTGGAACACAGAGTTAAGCAAGCACCTTGAAAATTATGGTTTTCTTCAATCTTCACATGATCACTGTCTTTACATTCTGACAAAGGGAAGCACGTTTGTAGCAGTCCTTGTATATGTTGATGATCTACTTGTGACAGAAACAATGATGAAGAAATTCGAGAACCTCAAGATATCTTTACATTCAAAGATTCACTATTAAGGATCTGGGAATTGCCAAGTATTTTCTTGGCATTGAAATTGAGAGATCATCAGGTGGTGCTTACATCAATCAAAGAAAATATGCTATGGATTTAGTTTCTGATGCAGGGCTGACAGGTGCGAAGGTCACAGTTACACCTCTACCTAAAGGCCTGAAATTCACTGGAGGGAATGATAAATTGCTAGACAATCCTGATAAGTACAGAAGGTTAGTTGGAAGGCTCCTGTATCTCACTTTAACAAGGCCTGATATCACTTTCAGTGTCCAGCAGCTTTCCCAGTTTGTACACTCGCCAACATTGGCTCACTGGAATGCTGCAATACATGTCGTTAAATACATTAAAGGCACCTCTTCTACTGGCCTTTTCTATCCTGTTTCCAACGAACTTCACATTGAAGCCTTTTGTGATGCTGACTGGGCCTCTTGCCAGGAATCTAGGAAATCCCTAACAGGGTATTGTGTTTTCTTGGGAGGGGCTCTCATCTCCTGGAAGACAAAAAAGCAAACTACAGTCTCCAGAAGTTCGGCTGAGGCCGAATATAGAAGCATGGCGGCAAGCATACGTGAGTTCTTTGTGGATTTCATATATCTTGTCTGATTTTCATATCCGGATACCTCTTCCTATTTCTCTTTGGTGTGACAATCAAGCGGCTCTCCATATCAGTGCTAATCCCGTGTTCCAAGAACGCACCAAACACTTGGATATTGATTATCACATTGTTCGTAACAAGTATAAAGAGGGCTTCATCATTCCCAAGCATGTCTCTACTCATCACCAACTTGCTGACATTTTCACTAAGTCTCTCCCTGGGCCACAGTTCAACAAAATCGTGTCCAAGTTGGGCCTGCTTGTTCTACATCGCGATCCCACTTGGGGGGGGGGGATATGGAGAAAGTGTGTACACGCCATTAGTATCAGTTAGTTTTATTGGTTTTAGCTAATAAGTGATTACTCAACTAATTACTTCAATTAGTTAGTTCAGTTTGTTAATTTCTGTTTTGTTAGCTCCAGGTCTATTACTCGTTTCCTTTCATTCCTTTCTCTGTATAAATACACTACTGATCATTACTGAATAATTGATTGGGAATTATCTCTCTGTTTTGAGTTTCCTCTCCAAATTCTTCATGGTATCAGAGCAAGTGACGACCCAGGGCTTGGAGATCGTCTTCCTCTATCTACGAAAGAGCAATAGACAGAAAACTACACCTCAGTGGTTACAAGACTTTGTAACTAATTTCACCATGATGATATTTCTAAGCCAATTATTAAACCAGAGAAAACACCACATTCGAGTCAGTCCAGCAAAAATAACTTTCATCATCAACTCCCACAGCATATTATTTCACAGCACAATGATTTTTTTGCTAATGTTAACACTGCTCAGAGCCTAACTCTTTTAGGGAAGCTAGTACTAGAGCTGAATGGATTGAGGCAATGAATGTTGAATTAGATGCACTTGAGAAAAATAATACATGGGATCTTGTTTCCTTAACCCATGACATGAAACCGATTGGCTCTAGGTGGGTGTTTAAGGTAAAACTAAAGGCTGATGGGACATTGGAAAGGTGCAAAGCTAGGTTAGTAGCCAAGGGTTACCATCAGGTGGAGGGAGTTGACTACTTTGAGAGTTTTTCCCCGGTGGCAAAACATGTTACCATCAGGATTTTCCTTGCTATTGCTACTACTAAACTGTGGCCTATCTTCCAACTTGACATAAATAATGCCTTTTTGCATGGATTTCTGGAGGACGAAGTCTTTATGTGGCCACCGGAAGGATATTCTAAAGCACGAGAGGGGCAGGTTTGCAGGCTTAATAGGTCGCTTTATGGACTTAAACAAGCCAGCAGGCAGTGGAACACAGAGTTAAGCAAACACCTTGAAAATTATGGTTTTCTTCAATCTTCACATGATCACTGTCTTTACATTCTGACAAAGGGAAGCACGTTTGTAGCAGTCCTTGTGTATGTTGATGATCTACTTGTGACAGGAAACAATGATGAAGAAATTCAGAACCTCAAGATATCTTTACATTCAGCATTCACTATTAAGGATCTGGGAATTGCCAAGTATTTTCTTGGCATTGAAATTGAGAGATCATCAGGTGGTGCTTACATCAATCAAAGAAAATATGCTATGGATTTAGTTTCTGATGCAGGGCTGACAGGTGCGAAGGTCACAGTTACACCTCTACCTAAAGGCCTGAAATTCACTGGAGGGAATGATAAATTGCTAGACAATCCTGATAAGTACAGAAGGTTAGTTGGAAGGCTCCTGTATCTCACTTTAACAAGGCCTGATATCACTTTCAGTGTCCAGCAGCTTTCCCAGTTTGTACACTCGCCAACATTGGCTCACTGGAATGCTGCAATACATGTCGTTAAATACATTAAAGGCACCTCTTCTACTGGCCTTTTCTATCCTGTTTCCAACGAACTTCACATTGAAGCCTTTTGTGATGCTGACTGGGCCTCTTGCCAGGAATCTAGGAAATCCCTAACAGGGTATTGTGTTTTCTTGGGAGGGGCTCTCATCTCCTGGAAGACAAAAAAGCAAACTACAGTCTCCAGAAGTTCGGCTGAGGCCGAATATAGAAGCATGGCGGCAACTGTCTGTGAGTTGCTGTGGATTTCATATATCTTGTCTGATTTTCATATCCGGATACCTCTTCCTATTTCTCTTTGGTGTGACAATCAAGCGGCTCTCCATATCAGTGCTAATCCCGTGTTCCAAGAACGCACCAAACACTTGGATATTGATTGTCACATTGTTCGTAACAAGTATAAAGAGGGCTTCATCATTCCCAAGCATGTCTCTACTCATCACCAACTTGCTGACATTTTCACTAAGTCTCTCCCTGGGCCACAGTTCAACAAAATCGTGTCCAAGTTGGGCCTGCTTGTTCTACATCGCGATCCCACTTGAGGGGGGGGGGGGGGGATATGGAGAAAGTGTGTACACGCCATTAGTATCAGTTAGTTTTATTGGTTTTAGCTAATAAGTGATTACTCAACTAATTACTTCAATTAGTTAGTTCAGTTTGTTAATTTCTGTTTTGTTAGCTCCAGGTCTATTACTCGTTTCCTTTCATTCCTTTCTCTGTATAAATACACTACTAATCATTACTGAATAATTGATTGGAAATTATCTCTCTGTTTTGAGTTTCCTCTCCAACTTCTTCAGGATTGTCATACAAATAATAAATTGACAAAAAAAATAAAATTAAATAATCACTTAAAGTAGTTAAAAATTTAAAATCCTTATAGGATAATAAAATACTTATATCTTGTTTCTTCGTGAACACTAGCCGACCATGGCTGTATTAGACCTACAGTCTCTATCCATTTGACACCCTTTATAGTTGATATATAATGATGTCTAGTTCAGAGATAAATACAAAATACCTATATGCGAATAATGTCCATTGGTGCTAGAGCATTATGTGATAGATTTAATTAAAAGTGAAATTATTTAATTCATTTAACGTACATTTCATTTTTAATGGCACTTAGCACCTAAATTGTTCTAAAATCAATGACACTAAATAGTATGACTCTAACATTAATGCGACCCAAGTACAACATAAGCACTACACTCATGTCAAATTTATTTCGACAAAAAGTGATTCAACTGGTGGACAATAAAATAAAGTTTAGAGGTTTACCAAAAAGAACCAAAAGAGACCAGTTTCAAACTTTAATGATGATATCAAAAAATGTCACTAAGAATGTTTTTTACCTTCAAAGTTCAAAGTAAATTTGGTTATAATAAATGCATAGGCATTCTCGTGAATTGTTGACAGGCAAAAGACAAAGTACGTACTATTCCTTTTCCTTTGCTTCATTTCGATTATTGTGGGCCAACTTAATTATCAATACTTGATTGGTTTTTGTGTAATAACTTTGAAAAATTAGAGACAACCTTACTTTTTTAACTTTCAATTTCAAAAATTAGGCATCATTAATTTTTATTTAAATAAAAAAAATCAAGTATATCTACCTACACCTCCACCTCCACCTCCACCTATTAAACCCCACCCCTAACCCTTAAAATCAATATACACCCAACTCCCTCCCCATCAACCCCTTCAAAAAGAATTGAAATATTTCTACGACTTCCTTGGAGCTCTTTCATCGCTTTCAAAGCTTCTTCATGGTTTTTCTCCACCCATTACACACTATTGCTGTCAACAACAACCAATCAATGGCGGCCTTCTTGATACCATCTATACCTTTGTCGGAACCTTGATAAGTGTAGTTTCTACACTTATTTGAAACCCTAAATTATGATTTTTTATTTTCTTTTGGATAAAATTCTACCTAATTTATGTCAAAATCTCAGGTGAATTCCTCTGCAGGTGGGTCGATTATAAGAAAATCGATACAACAAATCATGTATTTATTTAAGTTAATTGCCACTACACATTCAATATTTTCATCAGAAAGAGTTGTACCATCGAGAGTATATGTGATTATGAATTATATAGCACAATATCTACGAACGTGTAGATAGCAACTTTGACAAAGTAGGTAGAGTTATTGGTGAAATCACAAGCAAGAGGAGCACATGCAATGAAACGTGGTTCATCATGCGAAAACTATGGAGCTAACCATTTGACAAAAAACTGTATATCTATGGACTTTCCCGAGGAACAAGTCAACTTCATTTAGAATGACTCCCGCAATTTTAACCCATATTCGCAAACATATAACCCAGGATGGAGATAGCAACTAAACTTCAGATGGTTAGATAATCAGCAAGAGAATGGTTCAAATAATGCTTAGCAGGAAAAACAACCAAGTTCGGGGGAGAAATTCAATAGGTATATGCAGAAAATAGACAAGGTGTTCCAGAAAATTGACACAAATTTTTAGAATCAACAGGTATCGATCAAGAAGTTGGAGACACAAATTAGTCAGATAGCTCAATAGCTAGCAGAACGCCCATAAGGGACATTGCCAGACAATACAATGATAAATCCAAAGGAACGAGTGCAAGCTATTACAACTAGGAGTGGTGTACAATTTTCAGAGATACATGTGAAGGGACAAGACAGAAAAGACAGAGATAGAAGTTGAAGAGCTCATAAAAAGGAAAAAAACTGCACCAGTTACAAAAGGAGAAAGAAAGAAGAGAAAAATCTATAGTAAGAGCACCAAGTCCCATCAAAACTTATGTACCACCAATTTTCTTTCTTCAACGGTTGCAGAAAAAGAAGTTAGACAAGCGATTTGTCAAATTTGTGGAGATTTTCAAGAAATTACACATAAACATCCCTTTTGCAGATGCAATAGCACAAATGCCTAGTTATGCAAAAATTTTGAAAGAAATTATGTCCAACAAGAGGAAGCTGGAAGAACATGAGATCGTCTGCCTGAACGAGGAATGCAGTGCAATTCTCTTAAAAAAGCTACCTCCTAAACTAAAGGACCCAGAGAGTTTTACTATACCTTGCACTATTGGTTTTAATTATTTCGAACATTCCTTCTGTGATTTAGATGCTAGTGTTAACTTAATACCACTTTCTGTTTATAAGTGATGCGAATCTACGTAGCAATTGTAGCCGTGGAACCTACGACAAATTGAAACAACCCAGAAAGCCAAGAATCAACATTTGAAAAGCTCGACCCAATAAATTATTGAACAAAGAATCAAGATAATCGCTAACAATATCTTAACCCTTGATCATAAAACTTATGAACCTTATCTTGAATTGTAGAATGCCACAAAAAATTAATTCTTGATAAGTTCAAATTAAAACAATGAAGAACGAGAAGAAAGCAATTTAGCCTCGCGATAATAATCTCAATAATTGTGTGTTTATAATGAATATAATAAGTCATATATATAGGGAACCCATAAAATCTAGTTAAAAATGGAATTTAAGTCTCAAAGATACTAAAAGATACCACGAATATAATTTTAACATAATAGAAGATTACGTAAAACTTGAAAAAATTCACATCCAGATCCGCGATCATTTTAAGCTATGCATTCACATAGCTTTAATTTTGAATCTTCTTTTTCCTTGTACAAAATTTCGTGCCGTTTCTGGATTGTACTCATGGCATGGACGGAAATTCGACATCCGAGCTGAAAGTCATGCACATTTTTATCCACGATACTTGTTTTTTCATAAATCTTGAATCCAATGCACCTAACTTGATTTCACCATCATGTCCAACATGTAAGTTGTTATTTGACATGTTAACTTCCTCATTTTGGACTCCGTGATCCAACCAAATGATTGCCTATCCCAGATCATATCATCCACTTTCTCTTCGAAAGGATTCGTCTTCGAATCCGTACCTTGTAATCGCGTAGGGGATAATCAACCTGCTACGAGTTTTATCACCACACCACTTGGATTAAATGGAAAACTTTCCCGTTTCTGGCATAGGATCAATACATGGCACCCATCAACTTTGTAGCTATGAATATATTGCAACACTAACTCAATCAACCATATTTGTTGCGGTATGAACTCATAAGTACATATATCAACCTGTAAGAAAGAATTAAGCAAAGCACGGTCGAAACTGTTAGCTTCTTAAATCGCCTCCACCACATCATACTTAACAATGATACCCTTCTGATGCTTCTCTTCACTTCCCACAATATTTTCAACATTCTGCTCAAAGTTCTCCTCTGTTTCCTCACTCTCTTGCTGAACTATTTCTACAATTTTTTCATTCTCCTGCTGAACCATCTCCACAATTTTTTTACTAGCCGGTCAACTGCATTTTTCAATTCACTATCCTCTATCTCAACTTTCATATCTCTAGGCGCCTCTTGCAAATTCTCTCTTTCGGTGTGGTCATCTCTCTCTTGCTTTTTCTTTTTTGCTTTACCTCTCACCTCCATTGGTCTGCAAAGGACTGTTCTAGTATCAAGCCAGCCGGAGTGATGTTTTCCCCGGCCTGAAGAAACTTATACCTGTTCCTCCCTATATCATAAACAACCTTCCTCTCATGCCTCCAAGCTCTTCCAAACAAGACATGAAAAGTTTTTAATAGCACTACATCACACCAAACTTCATCACTATATCTCCTAATAGTGAAATTCAATAGTTATTGCTTGATCACATCTACCTTTCTACACTTCTTCAACCAAGTCATCCTATAAGGCCCAGGATGTTGTTGTAAATGTAACTCCAATTTTTCAACCATCGTGATACTAACCAAGTTTGATATGTACTCCTTAGCAATAGCCAAATTGCATACCGTATTACCCACAAAACATTGAGTTTGGAAATACGCCCTCAATCACCATCCATCCTTTATGTAGGTTTTTTTTAATTTCACTGTTCACAGAATTTTCTGAATTTTTGAAATTTTTTTTACTCGGAATTCAACTATGACGCCGACAAATAAAATGGAAGTTGATTTAGACACAAAATGAGCACAAAAATAACTTTTGAATTTTTTTTACTGGAAATTTACGGATCATGCAAAAAAAAAAAAAAAAAGGAAATAAAGACTCAAATGAAAAAGGAAAAATGATATAACCTTGATTCTGGAGCCTAAACTCTGATATCAAATGACGTGATCCCGGGAAGGGGAATCATGTGGAACTTACGGAATTAATCGAAAACGTTGGGAAAGCCCAAATTCAGGTTGTAGACGGTATAATCTTGACCCGAGTCTCACGAATCAAGAACATAACGTATATTAAACCTTGACCCTTTGATATGCGAAAACAAGAATCTCGATTTGCGAATGCTATAAAGAGTGCATAATCCTTTGATAAGTTCTAAGATTTTGAATGCCACAAATATTGAAAATATTTGATAAGTTTGAAAGTTCAATCAATAACCAATGGAGAGAGAAACCTCAATTATGATATTAATCACCAAAATAATATATGTTTACAATGAGTAACATGGGAACTATTTATAAGAAACTATAAAAATTCTAGTCTATACGAAATTGATGCTAAAAGATTACATAAGATATTCATTCAAATTATAATTCTAATGAAATAAGTTATATTTTTTTTTCTTGTTTTGTTTTGTTTGAGTCTTTGTTTCATTTATTTCCGCGTTCTTCGTAAATTTGAGTCTTTGATCCGAAATTCTTCCGTCAAAATTTCAAAAGGTGTTTTTGAGCTCATTTTGCAGCCGATATCATAGTTGAACTCTGGGTTGATCAAAAAAAGAAAATTTCGAAAAAAAAATTCCAAAATCTTTTTTTTTTTTTTAAAAAGGGTCAGAAAATAAAAATAAAAAAATAAAAAATAAATTATCACAAAAAGTTATCGGCATTCTATAATTCAATCTTGAGTCAAATTCTATTTTTGTCGAGTCCGATTCAAATTCAAGAACCACTTTCTTGAATTCAAAATTTTCATTCGATTGTCGAATTCAATTCTTTTCTTCTTGAGTCTTCCAAATTACAAAATATCACCTAGTTGAGTTCGAATTTGTTCTTTGAAGTACTTGGACGAAAGCATTGAGTAAAAAAAAAAAAAAGAGAGAACGTTGAAGAATGTTTCAGAAGAAAAAACAAATTCAATTCCAATGTCAAGATTCGATGGCGAATCTTCTTGAAGAGAGAGGGTCTGATGTGATCCAATGGGGGTGCTGATTATTCAAGAATTGAAGTGTGTTGGAAGGAGAAATCAACTAAAAATAATCCGAGGTAGAATTTTTGAAATTTCGCGATTTTCCTTATTCAGTTAGGATTATGTCTATAACATATCTTTTGTAATCTTTTCAAGTTAATTTCATTTTAATTAGGATTTTATTATATCATTGTAATCTTTTAGAGTTATTTCCATGTTAAACTATGTCTTAGGGTTTTATTATAAATATGCGTTATTTCTTTCATTGTAAACTAAGAAAAACATTATTATGGAATTAATTTGAAAGGCTATATTGCTTTCTTTCCTTTGTTCTTCATAGAACAATCCTACCGAACTTATCGGGTTAATTCTCATGGCATTCAACCAATCAAGTGAGATTCGTTAATCGTTGTAATCACGGGGTCTAGGTATTTTCATAGTTTCTTTGGTTTCTTGGTTCAATATTTCAAGGGCGAACTTTAATTCCGGGTTAGATTTCTTAAATCGTGTAATTAAAAGGTCAACATATCATATTGATTGTTTAATTTATTGTTTTTCGAGTCAAATCTATAAACTTTGTTTGTTTGAACTTTCTTGGGTCGGATTTCAATGGGTTTTGTAACCTTCATTGCTACGCGGGTTCACATCAATAAGTCTCTTGGATTGGGATAAGCTAACCCTGCAACAATTTCATTACAACTGACTGATAGGTCTATCAAAAGACCAAAGTGAATTATTGAAAATGTGAGAGTCAAGGTTGATAAATTCATATTCCCAACATATTTCATTATCTTGGACATGAAAGATGAATCAAATATTTCATTAATCTTGGGAAGATCTTTCTTGGCTACCGAGAGAGCACTTATTGATGTATATTATGAAAAAATGATTCTTCGAGTGGACAATGAGCATGTTATATTCAATGTGTTCAAGGTAATGAAACACCCATTAACTTTAGATACTTGTTGCCAAGTAGACGTTCTTGATGAGCTTGTGGCTGATACATTTGATGTAACACATCCAACCATTCTATCAGAGGCAACCAATGTAAAGAGGACATAATGTACTGTACAGTTGGCTAAAAACTAATTGGAAAGAGACATTGGCAATATGAGTTTCTTGGTTCCAATCCCAAACCACTCGTACTTTCAATGGAGAGGGCTCCAACTCTTGAGTTAAAACCCTATCATCCTATCTCCATTATGCATATTTGGGAGACTTTACAACACTTCCAGTGATAATTGCAAATGACATGACAAAGGAAGATGAAGATAAGTTATTAGAGGTACTCCAAAAGCACAAGATTGCAATTGAATAGACTATAGCCAATATTTGAGGAATCGCTCCTCTTCTTTGTATGCACACAATCCTAATGGAGGAAGAGTCTAAGCCATTCATGGAAGGTCAGCGCAGATTAAATCCAACCTTGAAGGATGTAGTGAGAAAAAAAGTGCTGAAATTGCTCGATGCAGGAATTATCTACCCTATTTCAGACAGTTCTTGGGTGAGTCCAGGACATGTGGTACCTAAAAAGGGTGGAATTATAATAGAGAAGAACGAGAGCAATGAGTTGATACCAACACGGTTAGTTACATAATGGATAGTGTGTATAGATTACAGGAACCTAAATAATGCCACCAAAAAGATCATTTCTCATTGCCCTTTATTGATTAGATGTTGGAAAGGTTAGAAGGTCATTCTCATTACTACTTTCTAGACAGATATTTAAGGTACCATCAGATAGCCATTGCTCCAGAAAACCAGGAGAAAACAACTTTCACATGTCCTTATGGTACTTTTACCTTTAGAAGGACGCCTTTTGGCCTGTGCAACATACTTTCGGCCTTTCAGCATTGCATGATGGCCATATTCTCTGACATTGTGGAAAAGCACATAGAAGTATTCATTGATGACTTTTCAATAGAGATTTATTTGATGATTGTTTGGAATGTTTATCGCTCGTATTATGAAGGTGTGAAAAGAAGAATCTGATGCTCAATTGGGAAAAGTGCTACGTTATGGTGAAAGAGGGAATAGTACTGGGACATCTGATTTCTTCACAAGGTATTGAGGTAACAAAGTAAAGATACATGTGATTGAAAAATTGCAGCCTCCTAACTCACTCAAAGGAATTAGAAGCTTTTTGGGGCATGCAGGATTTTACAAACGATTCATCCAGGACTTTTCAAAGACTACAAAACCTCTGTGCAATCTACTAGAAAATGATGTGCAATTTATCTTTTCTGATGAGTGTTTAAATACCTTTAACACTTTGAAAGAAAAGTTAACATCTGTACTTATTATAGTGGTACCAGATTGGGAACTACCTTTCGAGCTCATGTGTGATGCTAGTTATTTCGCAGTGGGAGCAGTGCTAGGTCAACGAAAGGGAAAGGTATTGCATGTCATCTACTATACCAGCAAAACTTTGATAGATGCTCATATCAACTTGAAAAGAAAATGCTACCAGTAGTATTTGCCTTTGACAAATTTCATTCTTATCTAATTGGTTCAAAGGTAATAGTTTATATAGACTATGCAACTTTGAAGTATTTATTTGAGAAGAAAGATGCTAAACCAAGTTGATTCAGTGGGTTCTGTTACTACAAGAGTTCGACATTTACGTTGTTATTCTCCTATTATCTTATTATTGTTTAAAGTTGTCACTTTCTTTTTCACTTAAAAACTTTGTATTTGGACTACTACAAAATCGGATTACAAATGCTCTAATATACATTCATATGCAAAAATTTATTTTCAAATTTTTTGATACATATATTAGTACACTTTGCATTTGCAAAGGTATAAACGATAGATATATGCAACGCGAATTGAGTAAATCTCGTATGGATATGGCTATTGTTATCTACTTACATCTTCTTAAGACATGTTTCCTAAACATGATTGAAATATACAATATTGAAAACAATTTGATTCTTCTTCTGTAGTGTCTATTCATGTCCAATATTGCGTATTGAACATGACAGTGATGCTTTAAGCAGTTGGATAGGAAGGTTGCATTGCAATGCCACATAGACCTTTCTCAGCGTCAATGCCCCTCTACATTCCATTTTATCCATTCTCACCCCAACTAGTTCTCCATGAATTCTTAACTAACCAATACTTAGTACAGTCACTAGTAGTTCCATAATGGACTACTCTAACACCATGGTCTAGATCAGTGCCGCATTCTCCAGTGAAAACTCCACTTGAATAGAATTGGAAGTCGGATCCACTAGCATCAATGGCAACTGATACTGGTTGTTTAGCCATGGCTTTGAGCAATACTAACTCGCTATTAGCTGGAACATCCTCGTATCTTGAAATCTTGGAAGCGTGGGAGGATTCCTTTTTACTGTTGCAAGTGCCATCTGTTCGGCATATGGGTAATTAGATTCAGTTGTAAGGCCGTGATTTTTGATAATGAACTCAAAAGCGTCATCCATTACACCTCCATTACATCCTCGATCTTCACTTGTATCACAATCCACAAGTTCTTGTTCAGATTGTTAGAAATAGGTGCTCCAATCTTTTAATTTCCCGGTCTTAGTTTCTCCAAAACGACCACTACAATCAACACCAAAACCTCCCAACAAGTTGCTCCAAGGTGCCCACAAAGGGCTGAATATGGATGTTATTGGTAGCCCAAAAAAATAGCCACAAAGGCTAAGAGAAGGAGAGAAGAAGACGACACAAAGCCAAGGTAAGCACAAAGCCAAAGGAATACTCTTTTCTCTTCTCTACACATAGCTGCCCACAACATTCACACTATTTACAATGGTGATGGGTTAAAACATATAAAGAGGAAATTAGGTATGGGCTTTAGGTTAGAGGAGTAAGGTCAAATAGGTGACCAATAAATGGGCGTCAACCCTAAAGCCGTCCAAGGTAATGGGTCGGGCCATGAGTAACACTAATGATATTAGATTACTTCAAATAACCCAAAAAAGGTTGTAGGAATAGTTTATTCGATCTTAGTGTTGACATTTCACTTCACTCATCAGTCGAGGCTTATGAAGTATAATATAATAAAACCGATTTAATATCATCACCCGGGATTTATTGGGTATCAAAACCGAACAAATCTCCACTTTGATTCCCAATAAATTTGCAAGCAAACAAAACGCAAAGTTTATACTTGCACAATCAAGGTAACCAATAAAATTGGTATTGTAGATCTTACCTCATGTTTCGAACCCGAAACACATATCATACTTGATCCATGTACTCACCAGGGCTAAGGTGATGAACACCCAAGTAGAAGCAGATAATTACAGCAATCAATCAAGAGCAAGTAAACATGTGATGAAGATATCATATATAGGATAACACATATATCTTTTTCAGAACATGTTCATACAGAACAACATATTAACACCAAGTTAATCAACATGCCAACATATACGTAACAAATGCATAAATGACCTCACGAAAAGATCTCACCACACTTATCCTATCCCATTCCGTGTTGCTTACACCTCGAGAACACGTATCTCACCTCATCGCCCACAATGCTCACTAGACTAATTACTTAAAACATGTCTAACTGGTAAGCTTCTATAGATCCTAAGTTCTCGTGAAAATCTTCTATCACCACATCACTTCTCCCCAACCTACGTGGATAATGGGTCTACACCTAATAGAAGTGATAGAATTCCATCTTTCACACTCCACCTGATCAGGGTCTCTTCACAGATAAAGGATTTCAACATTTGATCACATATCCACTCGTGATCCAAATGTCACACTCCCCATCCATAGTGCAAAACCACCAATGTACCCCTAGGCATCTATACTCCACCTTACCAAAAGACATACAACACACTGTTAATGCATCACAACCCATTATGCATGCAAACAATTACACCAAGTAATGAGATTACTCCTATTCATGCCAATGGACATATCAAACACATTGAAATGCAACATATAATCATGCAATGGGATTGAGCAGTCACACACATGTAGAAAAGATTATACACGAATGCAAATGCAGTAAATAAGTTTACACTCAATAAGGCTCACTAGGGTCGTCACTAGACCTTAAAGACAAATTCGGCTCGTCTCTCAACTTACCATTCTGCTTATCTTTGTTCTTCTTAGGACAGTCCATAATAAAGTGTCCAATCTTACTACAACTGTAACACCGTCTACCACTAGACTTGTCCCATATTTTGTAATTCTTCTTATCACCATCATCACTCGAGTCACTATTCGTATTACTACTGTTTTGAGCTCTGCCCAAACTTATCTATTTAAACTTCATTCTACTCCTCATCGTATGCAGCTCACCACTTCTTTTGTCTTCTTTTTCAACCTTAATCTATATTTCCTTACTCTTGAGGGAATCTATGATAATCTCGGGTGTTAAAGCCTCCTTACCATACTTAATTGTATTCTTAACCTCTTTATATGAATCATGTATAGAATTCAACAAAATGATGACCTTATAAGTTTGAGACACCTTCTCATCACAGTTAATGATGTCTTGAACCAACATGTTAAAAATATGCAAATTGTCATCAAGATCCTTTGAAGGATCAATTTTAAAGTTAAAAAATATTTCAAGCAAGTATAGCTTTTTCAGAGTAGATTTAAGCAAATATAAATCTTCCAATTTTTGTCAAAGTTCTTTGGTAGAATTAAGTTTTCCAATTTTTCTCAAAATAGTGTCGGATATGTGTAAAATAATTGAAGTGTAAGCAAGTTCATCATATTCTTCTTTTTATACTTCTGTTAAATTTACAGGAAATTTGCTATCTATGGCCTTTAAAAATTTTTAGTGAACCAAAATCTCTTTCATCTTTTGTTGCCAAATTGAAAAGTCGCATTTCCCATGAAAATTCAAATTTCGAAATGTGAAGACATTTTGAAAAAACAGAACAACCAAAAAATGCACAAATAGGTTATACAGAGTAATCCTAAGGCAACAATATACACCATTCTAGATTTCCAGGGTTTCGTAAGATTCACAATCTTAGATCAAGGGAATGTTCGAACGGGTAAAGGCTAGGTGTTCTAACGGAATAGCCAAACCTTGAACTAGCCGTCTAAGAATAGTCGTGGCACAAAATCAAGCTAATGACGTTAAGGAAGCGCTTCTTATGAGGCAACCCAAACTTTCTTCATTTTTATTTATTCTATTTTTGAGTTTTATGATATTTTAGTTTATTTTAAGTTTATTTGTGATTTATAATCCATACCCTATTTCTCCTTAAATTTTCGATATGTTAGTCGGTTTATTAGATGTTAGAGTGAAATAACATTTGTTCTAATTATTTGATCTTAATACTTTATTTGATCTTTCATGAACATGACATCGCAGAATTTTTAAACCAATATTGACCAAAGAGCTAACGGGAGCATTAGGAAAGCTAGCCATTGAATTACATGCCATATCAGGGGAGTCTTTTCTTCACTTTCTTCTCCACCCCTTTATATACGAATTTATGATTAAAGACATTGAGGACAATGTCTGTTTAAGTTTGGAGGTAGAAAACACGAGTTTTCAATTTTTAAATTTTTTGTGTGTTTTTTTATTTTAGCAAAAAAAAAAAAGAAAAAAGTTTGAGAATTTTTAAAAAATTAAAAAATCAAAAAAATAAAAAAATAAAATTTAATAAAAATATTTTATTTTTGTGTGTTTGTGTGAGTTAGTTGGCCTGCCTGGTAATGATGAATATATTTAAATGATGTATTGATATATGCAATGGTTTTTAACACCTGGTGCCATATAATCATTTGACAAAAAATTGTTACATGAGTCATTTAGAAAGTTTAATGGAGAGAATATAGAAAAAAACTATTCATATAAAAAATTCAGAAAAAGGAGGTGCATGAAATAGAAGAATCACCAAATGTCTTTGTTAAGTCTCAAACACTTGTTTAAGAAAATTTTATTTTTAATAAGAATTAGTTTATTTAAGTCCTAGAGATTGAAACAATCAAACTTAATGGAGAATAATTGTTTATTGTCATATTGAACTACAATTGATGAGATTTACTTAAATTAGAAATATGAGAATAATAGATTGAATTAGTTCACATACTGGAAAATAGTGAAAATAATAAGTTTAGGGGTGTGTGAATCTTACGAGTAATGAAATAATATATTTCACCATTGATTGAAACAACTTATTAATTCATAATGCTATGGTTAATTCTTCACACACACGTGTCAATTTTACATTGGAAAAGTAGATTTTAATTTCTGTATTGAGATTTTGAAGCTGTGCATAGATTTGATATTATGATTTCAATTCCGAAATAAAAAGTCAGGTTAACTAGCTAAATCTTATTGCTTTATTTGATTGATTGGCCACCAATTAGGTAATTAACATTATGTGTTTGTGCGTTTGTTAGATTTAGTTTTGTTTAAGGACAAACAAAGATTCAAGTTTGGGGGTATTTCTACACTTATCCAATGCCTCTAAATCATGATATTTTATTGTCTTTTTGATAAAATTTCACCTAATTTATGTTATATTGTATTTTGTAGGCAAAACTTTATGTTTAATTAAGAATTGAAGAAAAAAATGCTAAAGGTGACAAAGATGGCAAAATCCAAAGATGAAACTTTGGAGAGAAATATCACATTAAATTGGTTGGAGTTAAATGAGCCTCAATGGACTTGTATTGAAAAATTTAATTGGACCTCAATGTATATATATATATAGACACACACGGAAACAGGAAAAAAAGAAAGCAAAAACGCACAGTAAAAAAGAGAGAAAAACCACGGTTTGACGGAAAGGAGACAGAAAGAAAAGAGAGAAGAAAGAGGAAAAAAAGAGGTTGATGTCGGCAGAAAGGAGGAAGGAAAAAAAAAGTTGTTGTTGAAATACACACACACACACATAAGAGAAGGGACAGCAGGCAAAGAAAATGTTCACACATTCACAGGATAAAGATAAAAAAGGAAGAAGAACAACGACGGCTGGGAAAGAAAAAAATACATATGCAACAGGAAGAAAAGAGGGGGAGAGAGAGAGAGGGAGAGAGAGAGAGAGAAGAAGTGGAGAAAAGGGCTTTTGCTGAAGAATACATTTTTACACGATTAGGGTGCAGCAAAGAAGATTTATTCAAATAATCTAGTGGTGTATTCAAAGACAATTTTTTTGTGTGTTTATTTTTACATTATAAGTAACTAATTTTCATATACGACAAATATCGATTTGTGATTATTTATTCTTCTCTTCAAGATTTCTGTGATTTATTTATTCATATGTTGGTTTTACTATGAGTTTAATGTATTGAATTAATTGATCACTAATTTGATAATTATGTGAGTCTCTTACGAATTGAGATGTGAGTTTGAGATTTAAACCATATAGGAAAATTCAGTAAATTAGTATAACGTGTAGAAATATCTATACTAATTATTGCGGTCATAATATGAATTCTTAGAACTAGTATTTCGTTTAACTAAGGTTGATTCATATAGAGATATAGAATTGAATTAGTTAAATAGGTTCAATGAGAACTCGAGAAAGGTAAATTGAATATAATAGAAGAATTCGATCGAACACTATATTAGGTTATGAATCTTGAATTAAGAATTAAGGTGATCAATAAATGAAATTGTTATGCCCTAATATTCATCACCTATTTTAATCTTTAATCAACCGTTGTTTGCAATCTTTTTATATTTTCAATTAGTTAAAAAGTAGTTAGGAAAAATAATCACAACAATCATAATTATTTACTTGCTTTTATCAAATATGAGTTAGAAAAATTTGATTAAATCTTGAAGTATAGTTTTTGTGGGAACGATATCTATACTCAAAGGTCCACTATATTGCTTGTTACGATATCATACACCTGTGATATAAAAAATGCAACACCTATCTGTTACCTTCCCTCTATTGCTGATAGCAACCCTATCAGCGCAACAAATGCTTCAATCATGAGCCACTGCTTCAACATTCTCTCTATGATGTCCCCACCATAAATCGACTGAACACGACAATGATAGATTATTATAGTGTAGATCTAGTTAGATAGGATTATCGATAGCTGAAAACGACAATGTCATCGTCCCCAACACCTGTAATTCGAGAATCATTGGATCTACGGTGGTACATGACGACTCATTTGTTTAGAATGGGCTATTGTGATGATGCATTGCAGGTAGTGGTGGTGTGATGGAAGTGGTAATGTCGCTTTTGGTGGTGATGGGTTGTGGATTTGAGGTGGTGATGGAGATTTGGGTGATGCCGACAGGTGAGGGGGTGAGATGAAAAGTGATTGTGGCAAGTTAATTTGGGTAATTTTGATCAATTAATTGAGTTATTTGTGACTAATAAATAATTTATGATCTAAAAAATATGTAATTTGCTACAAAATATGTAATTGTGATATACAGTGTCTTTTTGACTGTAAGCTCGTGTGATTTGTGATTAGTATGTAAAATTGAGTTATTGTGATAAATTATAGGTCACAAAATTTTATCAGCGATCACAAAGTGTGATCATCTGATTTTTGAAAAAAAAATAACAAGTTTGTTATTTTTAAAAATGTAATTTGCAACCTTTTTAGTTATGTAATGTTCCCAATAACTTTTGTGGGTTAAATAATTTTTAAAAGAAACAAAATTTATTATTATAAAATAAGTTATAAGACACAATTTCTTTTTTCAGTATTCGACTAGAGGTTTTGAACTTGGTTGAGAGAAGAAATTTTTACGATTTTACCTTTTTTAACTTAATTATTATTGTGTCGTACTTGCGTATTTGTTTTTGGTCTCTATCTGTAGGATTCCACTGGTTCATTGGGCTTCACATTTTTGGGCTTATATTCGGCTTTCTATCGAGTTGAACTTTGGGCTTCATTTTATGAGAAGGTTGTTATGTTTTGAACAAGATGCCGAAGTTTCTAAACAGGTTTATTTACGTCAAACGCCTCATTTTACGAAAAAAAAAAAAATAAATTCAAATTTACTCTCATTTTATAAATAATAATTTACCCTATTTTAATTACATCTACCTTAATTAATTTAACTAGGAATCCCAATCCCATCCCATCCCAACCCAACCCAACCCAACCATCATCATAATATACATCTTTCCTTCTGATACAGATCATTAGACCGCCACTAGATTTATTGCATTCTCACCACGATCTCACAATCGTTCCAACCACCTCGATGATCCCTTCTCTTCCACACCGATGCGTGCCACTCCACCTTCCAAATGGAGTCCGGTGCTTTGACTAGTTGTATATATTCTAGGATAATGTTGAACTCTACATTTTGAAGTTTTGATAATAAATTCCAAATTTTGATTTCGATGATCGTTAGAAGTTTAATATTTTTCAATTAGTTGATCACTAGTTGATTTTTTATTTTTAATTTCTATTGACATTCGAAAGAAGGAATAAGAATTTAGTATGTAGTAACAATATTGTAAAGTCTGATAGGATTAATAGATATATATTTATGCTTTGCACGATTATTTTAAACTATGTACAAGTAACGTGCAATGCACGTTTGCTTAGTTTATATTTAAGAGCTTGTTTGATAGGGACTTTTTGGGAGAAAAATTGATTTTAAATAGTGATATGATGGGAAATGTGTGGTTGAAAAAAAGATAAGATTCTTGATGTGATGGAAAATATTATTTTATTGAAGAATATGTGGATAAAAATGAGAATTGATTTACTATAGAATTGGAGAATCCGTACCAAACGGGGCGTTACTAGTTTTGTTTAAGAATTAATTTGTTATTAATAAAGATGTAATTTTTTTGATTAATTAAATAATTAATGATGTAATGTTTATATAATTGATAAATAATTAGATTTGTGATTTTGATGTTGTGATGTAAGTTGGTGAGATCGAAAAAAATAAGCAAAAGTTGACAAATTTGGAGAAAAATGCTAAATTGTTAGAGATCCAAAATTCGGGGACTAAAATGTAAATACTTAAAAGTTGTGCCGAACCTCACGATGAAGATTTGAGAGTGCTCGGAGTCAATTGGATAAAGGAAGACGTCAATGGAATCAAATTTAGTCAAAAAATGATCACAAATCAATTTCCAACCGAAAAGTTATTCTCCTATATTTTAGTCTCATATTGAGACCTATTTTTGGCATAGAAAGTGATCAAATTGGATAATGATGTCTGAATCAAAGTTGTAGTCAAATGAGTTAATTTTCCAACGCATTTTGAATCGCCTCAATCGGATATCGGAATACAAAGTTATGATAAAAACACTAAAGGAAGGTGCAGCTACCCGTTTAAAACAAGAAATTCCGTTACATAGTCCGTTAAAATAACAAATTCCGTTAGTTTTTTCGTTAAAAACAAGAAATTCCGTTACATAGTCACTTTTAATATATAGAAGATGTTCAAGTAATTTAATGCATTATTATATGTTCGCATCTTTATACATATATAGGGGATCACATGTGAGTATAAATTTGGTTTTACTCGAGAGGGATTATTAAACAAATTAGTAACATTGATCTTCATATGTGAATATGTGTGATTAACTAGTAGAATTGATATCAGAATGGATGAATGTAGGGATTTGAAGTCCTAGTGTTTGCACAATTAGTTGAGTGTTATAAGTATAACGCTTCCTGTTACATGTTAGCTTAGTTGTATAGTTAATTTGTTAATATAAATTTCATCTGTCTTGCTATTTAATTAAATATAGGTTTAATTGAAACCAGATTTTGTTTGAGCCCCATTTTGGAGAAAAATGCATTTTGGAATAATTTTTTTTTTTTTTTTTTTGTTTGGAGAATGTGCGGTTAAAAATGAAGATTTTTTTTTTTTTTCGATTTACATGTAAAATTAATTTATTGAATAATATGTGATTGAAAATGAGTTTTAAAAAATGAGTTTTTGAGAAAATGGGTTCAAACAAGGACTTAGTTCTCTTAAGAGCGATACTCTAATTATACTTTATTACTTGGATACGATAGCAGAATTTGACAAACACACCACATCAAAATGGTGTGGCACAAAGAATGAGTAGCTCATTATTTAGTAATATGATGTTCATGCACTTGAGTTCAGGCTTGAATTAGGTTTACTTGGTAAATCTGCAGATTATTCTAGGCTTAGAAATTTTGATGTGTGCTGAGTGAAGATAAAATTTGATCCTTTTAACCTAAATTTTTCTGGGATATGGTGAGGAAACCAAAAGGCATAGACCGTGGGTTATAAAACTAAAGAGGTTTAAAGTAGTTGCTAGCAGAAATGTGGGATTTAATGAAAATGTCATGCCTTGTCTCTAAATAGTCTTCAAACTCTAAAGTTAGTAAGATAAGGAAAGAAACTGAAATTAGAACTTTAGAATTTAGATGAAATTGGTCGAGAAACTCATATTTAGGTAGAGCCACATCAAACTGAAGTGGAACAGACTCAATATGATATTGAAAAGTTTCAAGATCAAACTGATCCTCAATCATTAGCTGATTATCAGCTAATAAGCTGAGAGAGAGGTATGAGCAGGGACGGACCCAGCCCGCCATCCCAGCCCGGGCGAAAGTTGACTGGTCAACGCCGACCGGTCAACGTCGACGGTCAGCGATCGTAAGAGCGAAGTCATTTATTAATATTTAATTACATAATATTAAATCGCACTAAAACGTAAAAATTATATATATATGAAAACGTAATTCAATACAATCCAAAATACAAAAACAATACGCAATACAACCTACTCTGTAGCTGTGACCTTAGACAACTGGATTCGACGTGATCTTATAGTTTGAAAACGTTGCAATATTGCCTCATTCTCAATTTTTTCAAAAATCTCTTTCTCCATGTAAACCACCAAGTTGTCATTCAACCAATCGTCTCCCATTTTATTGCGCAAGTCACTCTTGATTAAATTCATAGCAGAGAATACTCTTTCAACACTTGCAGTTGCCACAGGTAATATCAAAATCAAGGTGATCAGCCTATAAACCAATGGAAAATAACAAGAACTTCCTGTTTCAACCAACTTCTGAGCCAGACAAGAAATGTTATTGAGGTTAAAGAAAGCTACATTCATTCTCACAAATATAAGGAACTTGTCAAGTTGAGGTCGAAGTAATAAAAGATCTTCATTATTGAAGTCCAAAGGATATAACTGAGCAAGACGTAGCAATTTATCCCTATCAAAAGCTGCAAAGGAATCTTTTGGATTTAAACACGAAATGCAAGTTATGAGCTCAGTACTTGGCTCGGAAAAACGATCATTCATCTCTTGCAAGATCGAGTCTATCGCATGACAATACAAATCAACATAAAAGCAATGATAATAAGTCACCTGCTGAGCTCCACGCCTAGGTCGACCTTTCAATACTACAATATCCTCCATATTTGGCACTAAAATATGTCTAACACGACAAAACTCAATCACCCTGCTTAACAAATTATCCCATCCATTGTCTCTCATGTCCTGTAATGCATACTTACAGACATCCAACAACTGCACAGCATTCTGAATATCCTGATCCTTTTTCTGCAAGGCTTGTGAAAGGTCGTCTGTAATTGCAAGAATTTCAAACATAAAGTGGAGACTGAACACAAACCCAAAGTCCTGCATAGTGTCCATCTGTCTTGCGGCCATTGATTTCTGATCTAAATTGACGTCATCTTCTGATATATCCTCAAGAACATCTATGATCGCATTAAACATAGTAATAACCCGAGTAATTGTCAGTAGGTGTGAGCCCCATCTAGTATCACCTGGGCGTGCCAAATTCATTTCTTGAAACTTACCACTCCCACTACAAAGTTCCCCAATATTAAGCTTCTCTAAAACATCAACATGATAACTTGTTCGAAGAGCATCTACACGCTTACATGAAGCACCAACCAAATTTACAATAATAGCAAGCATGTTAAATAAATCACCAAGCATATTATTCCTACGTGCCACGGAAACAACTACTAACTGAAGTTGGTGAGCAAAGCAATGGACGTACATAGCATATGGGTTTTCTCTTAAAATTAAAGCTTTCAAGCCATTGAACTCACCTGACATATTGCTAGCTCCATCATAACCTTGACCTCTCAGGCTAGATATGCTCAATCCATGCGTAGAAAACATTGCATCAATGGCATCCTTCAGTGATTGGGCACAAGTATCAGGGACCTGTGTAATGCCCAAAAAACGCTCCTTTACGAGCCCACTTTTGTCAACAAACCTCAAAACAATCGCCATTTGTTCCTTTATGGAATTATCACGAGCCTCATCAACCAAAATTGAAAACAAACAATCACCCATCTCATTGGTAATAGCCCTTGTTGTCTCTACGGCACAACAATTAACCAAGTCTTTCTGGATCTTTGGTGAAGTCATTTGATCATTTGCAGGAGCATTGCTAAATAACACTTGTTTAACTTCAGAACAACGAGCTGCATACCAATCTAGTAGCTCAATTAGATTTCCTCTATTACGAGACTCTTTGGATTCATCGCGACCACGAAATGCCAATCCTTGCATCAAGAGGAATCTAGTACAATCCAGCACCGCAGTCAATCTCGTCCTATAATTTTTTTGTTGACCACTACTTTGGCTTGAAATAACGTAGGATATACTTTGTTTTTGATTCATCAAGTTGGTACACTTTGCGAATGCTTGATGATGAGCACTATCAAAGAGTCCAACATGTTCTTTCAGCGTTTGTTTGTGCTTCCAATCCCTAAAGCCGGTCCTAGTGAATGTATGTCCACCCCCTTGACCCCCTCTATCCGGTTTGAACAAATAGCAATACAAACAATACGCCGCATCCTTTTCGATACTGTACTCCAACCAATCAAATTCAGCAAACCATTCTTTCCTAAAACACCTGTTATCACTTCCCATCTGCCTTCTTGGAAAGTCATGTCCATGTGGTTGACAAGGACCCTTCTCTAAGTACGCCATCCTAACATCATCTCTAACATTAGGATCATATGACTCAATAGGGGGGCGTTTCCCTGGATCGGATACAAGATCATCCGAATTGAATTGAGTCCGAGACTTCTTCGTGTTATTTAACACATCGACTGCTCTACTAGAAGCAGTGGAGGGACTAGATGCACCACTAGAACCGGAAGATATATGTATGAACTTCCGTTTAGGTTGAAAAAATCGCTCCATAATCTACAATTGCAAAATACCCTAAATTAAAATTCAATCACCAATTCACAATCACCATCATCATTCATCAAGATATCCAAATGAAAATAGCCCAAATTAAACACCAAATTTATGACAAACTTACAAGTCACAAGTCACAATTCACAAACACTAAATTAGACAAACTCACAAATAAAATCCCATTTTACTGTTGTAGTTTTCTTGAACTTATATTGATATTTGCTTTGTGACTTCTTAGGATCATCAACATTTTTTCTTTTCTCCCAGTCTTAAAGCACATCTGGCTATGAATTTCTGAATAATTATGTTAGCAACTGGAGAAATTTCTTGATGATTGTCATGTATATGTAACTTTACATTATTGGGACAGTTTATGTTGTTTAACTTTGTTATAGTTGTTTCACACATGCCTTAAAAGTTTTCTCTTCCAATACACAGCAGAATCATGGCCATATTCAATTGGAAACACAACCTCGAATTTATAGGGACACAAGGCATAGTTGTTGTTGTTTGAGTCCTACTTGATTTGTATCCTCATATATGGAAATCCAAAAGCATTTGATTTTTGTATTACATTTTTGTTGCCTAATTGTCTTTGTTCAATCATTAAATGAAGTGGGAAATATTCTCTTGGAGTTCAAAAATTCCATTAAACACCCTTATCATAATCTTCAAAGCTTCAGATTCAAATCCTTGCAATTGGACGGGTATAGGGTGTTTAGCTGATTTTAAGGTGACTTCGATTCATCTAAGTGGCCTCAGTTTGTCTGGTTCTTTATCTTCAATCATTATAAACCATCCAAATTAGACAAACTCATGAACACCAAATCCAAATTTATGCATTCCATTTTACAATTTCAATTTGCAGTGAACAAATTAAAATTCATTATAAACCATATTCTATCAGTAAATCAGTATATACTCAGTCTATCACAGATTCACACTTTCACAGCCAGTAAGACAAAATAATTCATAAAAAAAAAAATTTACAGCCGACGACGAAAGAACTTACGGTTTCGGCCCTCGAGTTTCACAAAACCGGCTGCCCAATGCCTGCGTCACTGCCGCCTGCCGGAGAAGTTTGCCCTTGCGACGGTGTCACTTGAACGTTGGGTTGAATCGACTGATTGCTTAGGCCAGTTCTCGGTCGGGAGAGTTGAGAGGGATTGGAGAGAATTTGGGAATGGCTATTGGCTAATTAGGGATTGATTTCAAAATTGATTTCGATTTTGTGTGAATTGGATAGGCTAGGCATGTATATATTAAGGATTGGGCCAAGAAAATGGCCCAATCCAAATTATCCAATCCAATTAAAAAAAAAAAAAGAGGAATGGGCTGCTTTGGCCCAATCTCAAAGCAAACAAATATATGGGCTGATTCTTTAGGCCCAATCTAAAAAAAAAAAAAAACAAACAAACAGCAGGCAAAAAAAATTGGAGAAGACGAACCAGCCACCAGGCGCTCCGGCGGATCCCAGATTCCCAGCACGGGCGGCCGCCCCCCGTCGCCGGGTGCTGGGTCCGTCAGTGGGTATGAGGCGGAGATTTTCCACATCTAGAATAAGTAATGATCACCTCGTGACATTGCTCTCAACTCAAAACTTTGTAGGTACAAAATCAGGTACCTAAAAGAAGGAAAACTTTGGCTTGCTGCAATGCAAGATGAAATGACCTCCTCAATGAAAAATAAAACTTGGAATCTGGTTAAACCTAAAAATCAGAAAATAGTGGACTGTAATTGGTTCCTTTCTCCTACTATTTGACACTTTGTAATTGGTGTATTAGCTGAAAATTACTACCACAAAAGATTATAGTCCTATCTTCTGCAAATACAAAACAAATAGTAGCTATGAAAATGGGACTTTGGTTTACTAAGTGAAATTGGTTTCCTTGATGAAGTAATTAGGTTGTATACTGATAGAAAAGTGCAACTCAAGTAATAATCCAATTTATCAGGGTAGAACTAAACCTGCAGATATTAAATTTCATTTTGTTAGACTGATGATTGAGAAAAATAGGGTAAACTTAGTCAAAATACCAACTGAATTCAATCCTTCTAATCTTGGTGTTAGAGTTCTTCCATTAAATAAGTTTAAGAACTATTTGGCCATCTTTAAAATCACTAATGAATAATCAGTCTTGCTTGTATATTTTGAGCAATTTAGGGTACTAATGATTTGACATAATAAACTGATTTGTTTTTCTTTTACAAGTACTGTGGAGAAAGGAAACAAATAGTGTAGAAATTCGAAGCATGCTTAAACATGAATTTAGAGTCAAGAATCCTAACTTGAAATGACGAATTCCAAAATTTTTTGAAGGTTGAATCACCTTATTTTCTAAACTTTAAAATACGTATTTTCTTGCACTTCAATGGTCTCAATCTCGATCAATCATAGTCATTGGTAACATGCTAAAATAACAACATTAAAATAAAATCTCAAGTAACAATCAAAAGACATGGGGGGTATATATGAGGTTATATAAACCTCAAAGTCTCACAAACACGAGGAAACAGAGATCCTTTCACTCATTTACCAAATATTGATCATAAAAGCATAAGTTGTGCGAAACACGTGCTACAATGTTTTCTCCTTTTCTATAGGACATATGTCATATTTTTTTATAAACAAATAACAATGTACCGATTCTAGTTCAAGTATTATCCGATACCTAACTTGAGTTCTCTTTACATTCATTCCTCAAAGCACTCTTAAATCGAGAACTCGATCGGCCATTAAACAGGTTTAATGTATAGCAAAATCCATTTCGATTATTTGTTGTAATATCATTTTGATATCTCATCAAGGCAATTGGATCATGTACACAACATAATCACTTTGTCTCATGGCTGCACACTCCAAAGTGTTTGATATGATTGTTCGTGTGAGCAAACCAATCTCAACCCATTCAACATACTTTATATGTGCCTACAAATTATTATCTCATAATCCCAATGATAATTTATAAATGAACTAAAAATTGTTCAGCTATGAACTTACAAAACTCAATCAAAAGTTTCAAATAAACTAAAGTGTCATATTCTACTCAATTTCAGAGATTTAACATTACCAACAAGTATATCTCTAGATAATTTCAGAAAATGATGATTACATATCATCATTTACTTAGATATAACTCAAAGATACTTTCTTTCCTAATGTCTCTCATATAACTACCAGCAAATGTTTGGTTCTATCATGATACTTGAGATCCTCAATACATGAGATAATTGTATAATTATCATGGATATCATATTGTCAGCTAGTATTATTAGATGTCTAATACATCTATGTTAAACAATTTCTTCAACTGCCAAGATATATACTACAAGATATACTTCTTGTTACTCTATAAAGCAAGATTGCACAAGTTTAATAATTATTTATGCTCGACTAACTTTCTTTGTCGACATTTGCATATTTATTCCAATAACAAGTTATCCCTGAACAACCAAATAGAATAACTGAAAGCACAGTACCCTTTCTAAGAATAACGCTGATACCTACCGACTAAATCCATGTCATGACAAATGTTAGGACAAGTATACATCATAACATACTCTAAACTCCTAACTGTACTAGATATGGTTATCTGTATATTTTTTTTGTGTACTTATGAAGTTTTTGTACATATATGAAGACTCATAGAGTTAGCTTTCGATATAAGAGTATCAACATGGTAGCAATACTATAGTTACAAATATTCTAGAATCTTTGTAGTTTACAATTATTGCGATAGATAAAAAAGACTAGAATAATTTTTAAACACAAAATATACAATTTGCTAAACCACTCTTCTCACATTGCTTGCTTACAATCGGTGGACGAAGAGTTTTATCCTCCTCCTCCACTTTAATTTAGTATTTTGTATCACTTGAAAAAATAATCATATCTCAACATGAAAGGAAAGAGAGAGAGAAATTTCTTTTCGGGATCATGTTGAAAATGTACCTCAAGATAAAATTAGTCCAAGTACTTTTGCGTGACGATGTGGTCAAGCATATGAAAGACAAAGGACCGAAATAGGAAAAGGAAAAAAAGAAAATTATATCCTTAAAGTTGCATTCATTGATATACATTAAATAAAAGAAGCAATTGCATCTAATTTTTTAAAAAGTTTTTAATGTTTTTTTAGTGGATGACAAGGAAAAAATAATAGGAAAACCTGTAAAGTAATGGCTTTGTACATTATTGAAATAAAGATCCATATGATCATGGCGCCACAAATATGAATCTTTGACCAAAAACTTTTTGAGCAAAATCAATTTGTTTGGTCTCAATTATTCAAGTCCTTTTCAGTTTAAAAATGGTACGAAAATTCGAAATCGTGTGATCTAAAAGTTTGTTGAGAGCACATCGTTGCTTGTAACATTGACATCTAGAATTTGTATGGTTTGATCACCTACAAGATAAAGACATTTTGTCGACAAACCAACCAATTTTTTGCAATGAAAAAAGAACGATCTTTCATTCTTCTTTAATTCAATTAAAAAAAAATACTTTCTAACATTCATGCAGATGCTATTGGAATCTTGAGTCATTGCCAATAAACTTTATATCTCTATAATTTTAATTTGTTACCCTAGTCGAGAGTTTGAGAAAATATATAATTAGACGAATCAAGATGAATTTCTATACACATGCATACGCAATTGGTATATGTACCAAGACGCCTCTCCTCTCATTATACATCATTTTCGTATAAAGTTATATCCAATGATGGAATCAGGACACGAAATCAATGGGGACCTAATTTAATTACGGGAATATTTTTCACAAAAAATATAATAATATATTAATTAAAAAAAATAAAAAATTTATTGGGGCCTTGGGACTCCACTGGCCCCCACCTACCTCCCCACTGATTATATCTACCATTTATGTATAGTATACTTGTATAAAGCTGGGTGCTATTCTTTTGGTTTGTTATTTTATAAAATGTGTTAAGGTATTGTCTTCAAAAGAAACTGAATACAAGACGACCACTTACATTTGGCGATGTATAGGCTTAATTTTAAAAGGACGAGTGAGAATGAACTCTGAAAAGTATGTAAAAGAAAAATGGAAGAATTTGAGTACACGAGTGTGTTTGTGGGGGGACTTCGAAAGAAGCAAATTGCATGCACGTAAACCATATAAAAGGACAATTACCAACTTCTTTTCAAGACAACTTTTTCTTTTTTGTACGTTTTAATTTTATAGACATAGACTACTTTTATTTCTAATTGTAGATAATATATACTAGTTGTTTATGGTTTTACTTTTGTCGAAATTAACATTAATCTTCTTTATGCTAAAATGTGTTTGTAGTTGAATTTTGAGCAAGTATTGTATGACTCATCAAATAGAAGCTCGATAACTTTTTTATATTAACTTTTGTCATCATTTTTTCTAAGTTCCAAAGATTCTACAACCTTTTAACCGCACATTCAATTAACTTTTATTAAAATCTACTAAAAAAAAAATTATCTAAACCAAACAAGATCATAATATTTGAAATATATAAAAATTAAGTTATTACTGTAAATTAGATTGACCCTAGTGACAAATTACTCATAGTGTATTTTTTTATGAAGGGACAATTCATAAAAAAATTTAAAACTATACTACCAAACATACTCTCGAACTTTTTTATTCTAAAAAAACTATTTTTTTTTTACTTTTTTTTAATTCTTTTTACAATAAATTTACGTACAGGCTTTTGTTTTACTTTGTTACAAGTGACTTTTTACCACCCGTTTTCGACCGTTCCTACCACCACTTGTAAGAGAGTTTTTTACACACATTATCGTTTATTTCCACTGTCACCAAGGTCATAATCGCTACCATTACTTGTCAAATTTAGTGTTACACCACCAAGGCAACCTTTTGTAACATAACATGTTACACCCACCACCACAATGCACCATCACATTGCCATCACATCTATTGCCTCCACCTTCAACATTACCACCGTTCCTCACACACCACGTTAAACACTATTTGCTTATAGTCTTTATTGAAAGATTAAATTAGCTCAATAGTTTAGACACAAATGCGAAATTAAACAAATTAAAAACAACAAGCCATTTATTATTTGTTTCTACGTGATTAAGATAATTAATTCATATAATTAAACAATAACAAGCATTCAAATCAAAGTAGCAAATAAATAAATAACAACGAATATGATCACGGAGGAAAATCCCAATTCAAGATAAAAAAACTTCATGGAAACTTACCAGTGCACTCATTGCTAAACGTTAGCTGACTTTAGCAACCTAACTTATAAATCATCAAGGAACTCCTTTGGTTGTACATGATTGCTTCTCAGAACTCTGAACTACTTTTTTCTTCGTTGGGATCAACAAGAACAAATCTCGTCTTGGAGCGTCGGGACTCCAAATACCTATTCCCAAAACTCCAGAACGTTGAAGGCTTATTTGAGAAGGTATGATTTTTTTTTTTTTTTTTTTTTGGGTATTCGATCAAAGATCTTCTCGTGTCTTGATCGCATGCTGAAGCAAGAGAATATCAAAAAATATATTTGATCTTCAAGGTATGTTCTCTTGACTAAATTCAAGGCTTAACCACTAACAAAAAATGTTTGGGATGAATATATGAATCAACGGAACTTGGGGCTGACTAAAGAAATCTCTGTGAATGTGTAATTGATCTTCAAATAATGATCTCTATAAAGAAAATAATGTTCAACTATACTTTGAGACGTTTCATGGCTTGTATAGTTATAATGAAAGTGTTTTAAATTGATTGGGATCAAAAAATAATTGTTTTACACGAACTAGGGTTTCTGTTCGTTGAATAGCCACTCAATTAAATATAGGAAGAGAAAGTTATAATGAAAATACTGACCGTTGCTCACGAACCTCTAGTTGGCCTATAATGAAAATAATGTTCAACTATACTTTGAGACGTTTCATGGCTTGTATAGTTATAATGAAAGTGTTTTAAATTGATTGGGATCGAAAAATAATTGTTTTACACGAACTAGGGTTTCTGTTCGTTGAATAGCCGCTCGAATGTCTAGTGGGCGGCCAACAGGGCCGTACCTGTGTTTCGCTGGGCCTGAGGCGAACTTCAAACTTTGGGCCCCTAAGTCATAGCAGACAATCCTTTTTTCTTCTAAAAGAGACGTATAGAACTAAATTTGTTAACTTAAATTCAACAATAAAGCGACAAATAAAACTAAAATATTCAAAATATTTATTTTACAATAAAATAACAATACGAAGATGTTCTAACCGATCACTTAAATATAACTCGTATTGCAGTTTTCGATGCAAAAATATCAATCAATTTTGTATAATCGAGTTGTTCAACCATTTCTTTTTCAATGGATAACATGGCCAATCCATTCAATCTTTCCTGCGACATAGTTGAACGAAGATAAGTCTTGATCAATTTCAACTTGGAGAAGCTTCTTTCTGTTGATGCAACTGTAACTGGTATAGTGAGCAAAATCTTGTAAGCAATGCTAGCATTTGGAAAACAACCATCCATTTTCTTCAAGTAATTTAGCACATCAATGGCTCTTTTTGTTTCTCCAGGTAAATAGCACTTCAAAACTAACAACTCCGTACATAAGTCATCACCAATAATGTCTGAATGTCCATTATGGTTCAAATACTGCTCAAGATTCATACAAGATTTCAACAAATCATCAAAATGCATGCTCTTTAACCTCTCCAAATTAAACAAAAATCCAAATGTCTCTTCATAATGTTTAAATTGTTCAAAACGAGTTTGAAGTGAAGATCGAACTTGATCAATTATAAAGAGAAAATAATCAACTCTAAAAGATTCTTCAGCTAATTGTGTTACCCCTTCACTACCACTTTCATCGAAATGCTTCTTTCTTCGAATGCTACGTTTCTCTCGAAAAACAGCTTCAATTCCCATTTCAGTTGCCATTTGTTTAGCTTCATCCATGGCACTAACAAATCCAAATTCTCTATAATTTTCGAGAAACAAAATAAGCGCTTTTAAAAGCTTGATGGCTTCATCAATATCCATGTTTTCACCTTGAAAAAATGTACTCACGGTATTGATAGCAGACAACAACTTATACCAAATGACCATGCCAAGCAAGAACTCAAAATTCTCAAGTTCATATATTGTTAAGGATTCAGCTTCACTCTTCGTTTTAGCATCTTCAGTAATGTTTGCCAAGTCAAGTAAAGCGTCTCTTATTCGTACACATTGCTCCTTTATTGGCTTAACACTTTCCACATGACTCTCCCAACGTGTTTGTGACAATGGCTTAAGTGTCAGACCTTCAACCTTATCTTTAAAAATTTTTCATAGTTTGGGAGAAGAAGAGAACACTGTGTAGATACGTTGTATCACTCCAAAGAAAGACATAGCTTTAGAACAACAACCTTGCCATATCACATATTGCTAGATTAACGCTATGGCAACCACATGGAGTATAGAAAGCTCTAGGATTAATTTCGAGCAACCTTTTTTGTACACCTCTGCGTCTCCCGCTCATGTTAGCTCCATTGTCATACACTTGACCTCTTATATTATCAATATCAAGCTCAAGATTCGTTAACACATTTTTAAGCTCATTGAAAAGACCAAGTCCTGATGTATCGTCCACCTTCAAAAATTCAATCCAATATTCTTGTACCATCGACGAGTCTGTTGTATCGTCCACACAACGTATTGCTAGAGACATTTGCTCCTCATTACTTGCATCTAGAGTACAATCAAGTATGACAGAAAAATATTTTGCATGTTTCACTTTTGTGATAATTGCACTTCTGACCTCGCCTGCCAAAGTTTGTATCAATTCATTTTGAATTTTAGGACCAAGATATGTATACTGAATCTCACGTGCTTGAGCACGTCGAATGTGTTCTTTCATTATTGGATCAAACTCAGCAACCATTTCTATCATTTGCAAAAAAAGTCCATTGTTCTCAACGTAAAGTTGCCCACAATCTCCTTGAAATGCCAAAGTATTTTTAGCGAGCCTTTTCACAATAGCAATTGTCCTCGTTAACACTTGTTTCCAATGCTCTCTTTCTTTGTTGATGGCCAATTGTACACTTTCATCAATTACATGTTTTTTTTGAAGCCTATTTTCCAGTTCCATCCAACTAGTCATGCAACTTATATGCTCCTTAGAAACTTCATGATGTGTAAGGCGTCGATGCACATTATGCCAATCTTTGTATCCGTCATTACCCAATTGACCAATACTTTTCATAATTTTTTCTGTCTTAAACAATTTACAGCAAAAACAAAAGATCTTATCTAAAGAAATCGAATACACTAACCATCTTCTATCGGTTGTCCGGCCATTTGCTAGTACTCACTTATATTGTGATGATTCAAAATGTCTACCTTGATTATCTTTGGGAAACAAGATATCATCAACTCTTTTCGGACCCATTTCAACTAAAAAATCCCTTGTCTTTTGATCAATATGAACGTCCTTCCAATTTTCAGGATCCTCAAAATTCAAAGTAAAGAAATTCGCTTGATTTAAATCTTCATCTTGAACATTATTTTCATCGTTTTGCTTTGGTTCATCGACATTGGTAGGTTCAATCATTTCCTCCTCCTCTTTTCGTCCATCCACTTTATCATTATCATTCTGATTCTGTTGTTCCTCAAAACTTTCATTCTCTTTTCTTTTCTTGTTATTAAAATATTTATCCATATCTCCAGTCTGACTTCGAATTAATGCCTCTACTCTTTCTCTCTTCTTCTTTTTTTGAGCCCCAGATGCATATTTAGGAGCCATGGTATTTGACTCAAATCACTCAACAGCAAACCGTTACTGAAATTGAACATAACAATTAACATGAGCGAATGTAAATTTACAAAACCCCAGTTCAAATTCATTACGTCAAATCCAGATATGTAATAATACATATTCAATCACACCATTACAGAGTTGTTTCAGCTTGTGGGAATCTTGAATTGGCATTGCAAGGGAAGTTAATTTGCAGGATAAACAATTAAACAGACTACAGACAGGTGATTCAGCATTTCAGCAGATTTTGTTTAAACCTCAACTGCAGTTCAAATGGAATTCTCGTTCTGTTTCTGTAAGCTAGATGCAGCCCTCAACATTTATTGACAAAAAATTGACAGAAAATACTACAAAAATCACAACAAATTACTCAAAAAATCCCTAACAGGGCATGAGGCAATCACAGTATCACACATTCACACTTCAACCACACACATCCATTATCCAATATCCATACTCCAAATCTCCAATTCTCAATCACAAAACAAAATACAGTAAACAAGTTCTTTAACTGAAGCTGGAAAAAAGAATCCCTCATAGTGGAATCAAGAAACTAGGTTGTTCTGAAGAAACATACCCGTAATTGAAAGCCAGAATTGCTGCACTTCGTTTGCTGCCCTCTTCCCAGCTTGTTCTGCCCTGCAAATAACGCCTCAAATTAATCAATTGATTCAATTTCATATCACCGGGAGGCGGGATAAGAGGAAAAAAAAATTCTTTTTTACCCTTTCAGGCGGAAACTGTATAGAAGAGCCTGAGGCTTGTCTGCCTTGCAAAAATTCTTTTTTACCCACGGCCGGACGGAGGAAACTCAGGCGAAGCAGCAGTGGAGGCGACGCAGTGGAGGCGAGCGACGCAGTGGAGGCGACGGAGCAGTGACTTGGGAATGGGATGAACTGTTCTTTTACCCTTTTTACCGTTTTAGGTTAATTTAATTAAAAAAAAAAACCCAAAAAATGGGCCCTCAAAAATTTTGGGCCTGAGGCGGTGGCCTCTTGGGCCTCCCCTCAGGTACGGCCTTGGCGGCCAACTAGCGGTTCGTGAGCAACGGTCAGTATTTTCATTATAACTTTCTCTTCCTATCTTTAATTGAGGTGATTTAAAGTGCGTTAGAAAGCTAACTCAAATTACTACAATTCTTCTATAATTAACATGTTTCTATGCGAAAAATGTATCGCAACTTGTGAATAGAATTTGGTGCAGAACTTGCGCAACACTTTGACACGCCTTTAACTTTTAATTGCATTTCATTGATCATATGTGATTTTCTTGGACATCTTTGACTCCTTGAAGGACTATACTACCAACCCTTAACTATTTTGATTTTAGTTACAGTTTCATTATTTTAATTTTATCTAAGGAATAACTGTTTACAAATAGAGACCTAACACTTGTTATGTAAACCTGATTTTCTGATATTTCCTAACATCTTTTTGATTATTTGGAAATGAAATTTTAAGGAATTCATAATTTATTGGACTTTCCTTATTGACTCCTCTATCAATTAAAATGAATTAGGCTACAAGTATATTATTATTTACACTTCGTCATGTGAAAACACACTATTGGGTAATTTAAAAAAATTAAACAATTTTCGTTCCAATCACTTTTTAACAACACATCAAATGTGATGCTTGACGTACACTAGAGTGCACATCGAGCATTTTTTAATTAAAAGATATTTAGGAGTTTATTTCTGGGCTAAATTCTACATAATTACTTTAATATTTTGGTCAAAATTTGATTTACTTAGGAGTCTTTCTTTTAAATTTTTGAAAAAAGAAGGATTCTAGGAACCATTATACAAGTTTTGAATTATAAAAAATAAAAATACACGTTTGTCTAGAAAGAAACACACGTTTGACTCAAGCTTTCATAAAAATAATTCTTATTGAGACACCAATCTTGATGCTAAAATTGATTCACTATAGAGATGACATTTCAATGATAAAATTAAAGAATGTTTGTCTCTTATCCTTTTAAAACTTTTTTTTCTACATATTCATTTACAACCATACTTTCACGGTATAAAATATTCTACGCGTAAACAAAATTTTTTTCCATACAAATCACACATTCTCTGAAAATTTACTATTCAAAACAATTTTTTTTCAGAAAAATGGCCACCAAACAGCAGCTAACTCAGGGGGTTCCATTTCTCTACAATTAGTGACAACAAATATTATAACTACGGTATCTACTTGTCTTGATATAGACTGTGTTCAACAAATATATTGTTTAAGTGCACGAGTACAAAACACAAGATCGCAAGTTATTCTTTCCATATTCTAAGCTTTGTAAAAAGAAGCGATTGCATCTAATTTTTCTTAAAAGTTTTTTAATGTTTATTTAGTGGATGCCAACGGAAAAATAATAGGAAAAACAGTAAAGTCATGGCTTGCTTATTAAGAATTGATGTTCCATTTTGAAATGTTAACTTTATTAAAAAGAGTAGCACAAATTCTTATATATTAGTCTCTGTGTGACGTCAAATTTATCGCAGGGACATTGCAATGGTTCTGCAACAATTTTCTGACCTTCATCGTATCTACAACACAGAATGCAGAAATAGGACAACTAATAAAGATACATATCGTGTCGCCAAAAACATGAATCTTTGACCAAAACTTTTGGAGCAACACAATTTGTTTGGTCTCAATTATTCAAGACCTCTTTAGTTTAAAATTGTATGAAATCGAATTCGTGCGATCTGAAAGTTTGTTGAAAGAACAGTACCATTGCGTCTAACATTGACACTAAATTTTGCACAGTTTCATCACCTACAAGATAAAGAAACTTTATCAACAAAATCAATCAACTGGGGCAATGAAAAAAGAACGATCTTCCATTGCGCTTTAATTCAATAAATAAAAACTATCTAACTTTTATGTACGTGCTATTGGAATCTTGAGTCATTGCCAATAAACTTTAGAACACAATAATTTAACGTGTTATCCTCTCTCTCTCTCTCTCTCTCTGTGTGAGACGTATCAAGAAGAATTTATACACGAACACGCACACGCAAATGCTATATGAACCAAGACACCATTTCTCTCGTTATTCACTCGATTTAGTATAAAGTAATATCCAATGACGGAATCATGACACGAAATCAATGGGAGCTTAATTTAATTACAAGAGTATTTTTCACACAAAATACAATAATATAAAGATAAAAAAATTCTTGTGTGTATATATATATATATATATATATATATATATATATATATGTATGTATGTATGTATGTATGTATGTATGTATGTATGTATGTATGTATGGCCAGAATCTTTGATACCAATTGTTGGGAATTCAAGAATCACGTATCGCTCGATACCACTTGATATGAAATCAATCATCGGATTGAGATGTTGAAATTATATGACACAATAATAAAGTATTTGATCACAAGTAAAAAAATAAAAGAAGACAAGAAAATATGACATAGGAATTATGAGATTTTATTGTACAACAAATAATGAAGACGGTGAAATATTACAATGATCTTAAAAACTAGTAATCATTTTTCTCACACAATTCTCACCCCAAATTGTAGAAAAGAGTCAAGTATATATAGGCAACTATGTAGGGCGACCTCCAAATCCTAATAGATGAGTTGTATTCGAAGTAGAATCCTAATAGATGAGTTGTATTAAAATGTGGAAAAAGCGTGTGTCGGATAACCTTATTGCTCAAGCGATAAGCTAGCGACAAGTTAACAACAGGTCTATCGGTCGAGTGCTAGGTGTTGCTCGGCCAGCTAGCAAAAATGTGATGACTTTTCTTCCCGGTCCATAATTTCAACCTCTTGAAAACCAATACAAATTTCAATTCCCAATACGGCTTCTAAATAGAATTTCAATTTGAATAATTCTCAAATAGTATTTCAAACTGAATTTTTTTTAACGTGCACTTCAATTAGAATTCTTTAATTATTTCAACAAGGAATTTGAGTCACACCCAAATTGTAAATGACTAAAGTTGCTGTCCTAAAAAGAAACTAAATATAGGACAATCACTTCCATTTGGGGATGTATATGGCTTAATTTTAAGAGGACGAGTGACAATAAACTCTAAAAATTAGGTATAAAGATGGAAGAATTTGAGTGCATGTGTGTGTGTGGGTCTTTGAAAGAAGTAAATTGCCTAACAAAGCTAATCCTATTTTTATAAAGCAAAAAAATGAATTGAGCTCAACAAATATTAAATTAACCTAAAATATCCAAGCCCATGAATTATACATAGCAATCGTAGGATTTTGTTGTTTAAAAAAAAATTTAAAAATTAAAACAATTTTTTCATAATCTATCTACATTGAGCCTGAACCTCTTTTGCTTCGATCTTTATCTAGTTTTACTAAGTGATGCTATTAATGAATAATAATCTTGAATTATTGATGGTCATGATAATGAGAAGAAGGTTAATAATGATATCATACAATCTACAAGATGTAATAGAAATTTTTGGGTTGAAATTAGGGAGCCCGATGAAGATGATTTTACTTTAAATGACATGTAAGATGTTTTGGATGAAGAGAAGTTTGAATTGGAATCCGATAAAGAGTTAGACAATATTTAATATTTTTTAAGTCGATGTTCATGTATAATGGAATTATAGGAATTGATCACTGTTTTGTAAAATTCTACAAGTATACGAGATCATTGACAATTAATAATGTAGTGAGTTAAAAGTATTGTCCCACGAGAAATAATGTGTAATTATGGTTTACTAGTTATTATCGAATTCGAAAAGTGTTTTAACACAAAAGAGATGATTTTTTATTTATACTAATTTTAAACTAAGAAAGCAATAAAAGTTTTATTAAGTATGTAATGAATGTATTGGATTTCTGAATCCCTCTATTAGTGCAATTTCCAAGTCTCGATACATAAAAGTAGTATTATTTTCTAATGTTAATGACAATTGATAATTCGTATGAAAAATATTAAACATGTGTTTAACACGATTCGATCATATTTCTAGTCCAAATTTATATGAAAAATATGGATTAATTTACAGGATTTATCCACAAGATTGCACATACCGTAACTATTATTCTTAATACCTATTGTCTGTAGAGGTGTTAAGACGGACGGGCTGGCCGACCAGTGAAAATCGGCCCGGATTGACCCAAGACTGCGGGCTGACCCGTGACCTGAGTGGGCGGTTCACGGGTTAAGGAGGTGTGACCAGTGGGTTTCGCGGATTGCACCTTCACGGGCCGAAATTAGCTCGCTGGTCCATGAAAAAAAAAATAAAAAAAATTTGAGGGGGGGGGGGGGGGTAGTTAAGATGTACTTAAATTATAAATTATAATAAAAGTAGGTGCCAACCTAGTTGGGATGTACTTATACTATAAATATTTGATAATAGTAATTAGTAATGCATTTAGTTGTTATTTGTTTAAATTAAATTTAACTTTTCAAATTTATAAATAATTCATGTAACATTAAATTTGAATTCTATATAAACATTTCTTGGTATAAGTATGAATCATTTTTTTCAATTCTTAATTTACATTTAACAAAAATAATATTTTTTGCTATAAATATGAAAAATTCTATATTTCTATAATTTTATTTATACAATAATACGGGCCAAATCGGAACAAACCGCGACCCGTGACCCACATGGGTCAGCTGGTGGGCCTGGGTTGTAGTCCAAAATTTGTGAGCCGACCCGGAACCGGCCCGAAACTCGTAGCGGATGGGCTTTTTTTCACGCGGGCCGTTATCGGGCTATGTTAGAGGGTCGACCCGGCCCGGATCACCCAGATTGACACCTCTAATTGTCTATATGTTAAATATGTAGTGTTCTATTTATTGTGAGCCTCCTTACACTAGTGGGGATGTACTTATACTATACATATTTGATAATAGTAATTAGAAATGCATTTAATTGTTATTTGTTTAAATTAAATTTAACTTTTCAAATTTATAAATAATTCATGTAACATTAAATTTGAATTCTATATAAACATTTCTTGGTATAAGTATGAATCATTTTTTTCAATTCTTAATTTACATTTAACAAAAATAATATTTTTTGCTATAAATATGAAAAATTCTATATTTCTATAATTTTACTTATACAATAATACGGGCCAAATCGGAACAAACCGCGACCCGTGACCCACATGGGTCAGCTGGCGGGCCTGGGTTGTAGTCCAAAATTTGTGAGCCGACCCGGAACCGGCCCGAAACTCGTAGCGGACGGGCTTTTTTTCACGCGGGCCGTTATCGGGCTCATATGTTAGAGGGTCGACCCGGCCCGGATCACCCAGATTGACACCTCTAATTGTCTGTATGTTAAATATGTAGTGTTCTATTTATTGTGAGCCTCCTTACACTACAAATAGGCAGCAAGTTATCCTATTGGTGACTAAGCACTTAAATAAAATAATATGAATGCTTAAATAGTCAAAAACCCAAGAAATTACTAAATTAACGAGTCATGAATTGAATTTAACAACTAATAAGGTTCACCATCAATCCAATACAATGAAAAACCTAGCATAATATTCTTACAATTAAATTACACAAGAATAATTGAAAAGATATCACTCGAAAATAAGAAAAATGGAAGAAGTAAGAAAAATCCACATTATTAACTCAAATCTTAAAACACGGCTATAAATTTTCAAAATCCTTGTATAATTCGCCTTGAATTGATATATAGACTAGTTTTTCGACTCCAAAATATGTATAATATTATGAAATTTAGCTCGAATAGGGGTTCTGGGACGTTCTAGTCAAGTTTTGGAATATATAAAATTCAAAAAGATTGCACTCTAGAATATACCGAAATAAGAAAAGTAGAAAAATAAAAGACTTTTTTTCACGTTTTACCTTACGCGCCCCTCCTCTACAGGCCCAAGTGCACCTGGACTTATCCCGAGCAATTTTAAGTATTTTTGTCATATTTTTCTCTCTCGATGTCCGATTGAGACTGAAAGTTACGCAGTTTGACCCTAACAATGCCTAGATAGGGGTGAATATGTATATTATGCGGAATTAAAATTATCAATTAATTAGCAACACGTCATCAATTAATTATCTCTAAATGATTAAACATACAAGTCAATTTAACCTATGTTTGAATACTGCAGTTGATATAATCAATACAAAAAGTAGTAAAACAAAAATACAATGATGGAGAAACCCCAATTGGATAAAAACTTCGAGCACTTTGCCAGCCAACAATCCACTATAAGCGATTTGTAACTTTTAGTCTACCAGTCTAGACGACGATGTGTATTATCTGATCTCCCGACTGCAATTCAAACAGCTCATGTGGATTCTGTGCTTCTGCACTACTCCCAGCTACAGTTTCTAAAACTCTTATGAATTCTGCTCTCCTGCAGCAACTCTTAGCTTTGTGAAATCGTTTATCTCCTGTAGATCCACAAAGAACACCACCTTAATCAACGATTGGAACTCTAGTCAACTTCCCTCGATCTTTAACAACTCCGACGATGTGGTGGAAAGAATAGTTTGGTATTTGGATTACGAAATTGGTGTTCTCTCTGATGAAGCTCTCTTAGTGATCAACCTTATTTTTCACGTTCAAATGTTTTTTTGTATTTATAACTAGGTTAGAAAAGTAATGAGCCAAGGAAAAATCCTTTAAAACGTGAAATAAAAATTTCTCGGACAACACGTCGAGCGACAGGCTGTCGCTTGAACTATACAAGGGAGACAGTCTAGCAATGAAAGTTCTATTTTTTTACGCTCGAGCCAATCCATGGCGACAATCTAGCGAAAATCCTCACCGTATTTTCCTTCTTTTGCCATACTCAAACCTTAGACCTAAAACCTACTTTTATATAATTGCACATTACTCCTTGACCTTTTACAACATTTACAATTAAGTCCTTTTTTTTTACAGAATTGCCTATTACATAATTAAAAACTTAACAAGCTCCCGATTGGCATTCTGTAACAAAACTACTAACTAATATCAAGGCAGTAATCAAATACGAAATACAGACTCAAAAACCTAAGACACAACTAACTGACTTAAACGAAATTAGCATTTCAATCAGCACCTGTTTCTTGTAATAGACAACTCAACACCCAGTATGAAATGTGTGGAAAACAGTATAAGTAAAGCAGTTCAAGAAGTTTATATAATATAGGCAATCTACAAAACATATAGTATTATTCAGTTTCAACCATGTATGCTAAATCAAGACATAGTACCAATACAATCCAACATATCAAGAAGATACATCGATACTATTAAAAGTTTTTAGAAACATCAAGTAGATAAAAAATATATATACGTTCAGTTTAAAAGCAAAATATCTACACCATAAAAAACATATCTAACTATTCTTCATTTTTGTCACAAAATGACAAGGGTAACATTGTAACCAAAGAACAACAAAACAAAACAAGCAAAAAAAAAAAAGCTTTGCACCATCACTCTGAGTATGAAATATTAGCATTAACACATTAGAACTCGAAAATACTGTTATGAATCATGCACAAAGATAAACAATTAACGATAAACCTTTCCACATACTTAGTTCAAGTTATCATAGAGTAAATTGTATAAGCGACCCATATGTGTAAAGTGTCACTAATCCTTTGAAAATAGGATTTCAGACCTTAAATTTATGAGAAATGATACACGAAATATCACACTACCAATAAATGTATTCCCCTACTTATGAAAGGCAAACCATGTACAACACATCATGACCTATAACGGAAAGCTCATTATAAATTGAAGTACTATTTCTCCCCCTAAGTATGACCAACATGATATGAGTGCATGCTTTTCTTCATTCAATAAACGAAACCCATTATTATTTTTCATCTTAAGTGCATGCTTTTCTTCATTAAGCGACTAAAATGACCACTGTAGCGAGTTTTAGGCCGGTTAATCCAAGTCAGTCGACCATAGACACCTGGTTATGAGATACCTTACAGGCTTAATTACTCGAGTCAAATAGGCTCCGAAGAAAAAACATAAGATAGTGAACTCTTTGTATGATTGTTTTATTTTTGTTTTTATTTTCTGATAATACCAGGGATAAACTTGAGTTTAGGTCTAATACATATGGTCAAATCATGTTCAAAGTCACCTTACTAACATGTGATAACCATCCCAAGTCCCACACACGCGGTAGAGTTCCATTAACAAGATCATAGTGTGTGCAGTACAGAAGGTACATGAAGACTCCTATACTAAGTACTTCATAAATAACCTAAACCAGTAGTAGAAACCATGATACAACTTAACGATTAGCCCCATGCTTGATCACAACAAACAAAATCAAGTACATCATATGTTAAGCTGAAAAGGTAATGTCCTCATAAAAAATATTTTGTTTCTTTTTATTTTATTTTTTTATGTAGAAATTAAAACAGAATGCGTGGAACACAACACAAAATAAAATGACAACTCAACAAAAAGTAAAAATAAAATAAAAATGAAAATAAAACACAGAAAGCTTGCGTAAATCAAACACACAATGGCATAGAACGAGCATGCAACAAACTTACCAAATCAATGAGGCACACAAACACCAATAGCCGTTAGAAAAAATTCAAATCTCAGAAAATCTAATGGTTTAGTAAATAAATCAACTAATTAGTTCTCAGTAGAAATGTGCTCAAGTGTTACAATACCAGTCTGCACAAGCTCTCGAATAAAATGATATCGCATGTCAATATGTTTGGTTCGAGAGTGTTGAACGTGATTTTTGGAAATATTAATAGCACTAATGTTATCATAAGACGCAGTCATAGTACTCAGTTCAATACCATAGTCACTCAACATCTGCTTCATCCAAAGCAATTGAGTGCAGCAACTTCCTGCTGCAATATATTCAGTCTCTGCCGTGGACAATGAGATAGAATTTTGTTTCTTGCTTATTCAAGCAACAAGATTGGATCTAATGTAAAAACATCCTTTAGAAGTGCTTTTTCTATCATTAGTATTGCAAGCCCAATCGGCATCAGAATAACCAGTAAGATCAAGATTAGAGTCCTCGAGAGTACAAAATCCCATAATTTACCGTTCCATTGACATATCTGATGATAGGTAGTACGTCACTCAGGTGAGATTCCTTGGGGCCCGAAAGCGCGCACAACCCCTACACTAAAAGTTATGTCAGGTCTACTAGCAGTGAGATAAAGTAAACTACCTATCATACTTCTGTAAAGAGTTTGATCAACTCTCATAGGATCATGACCTAACTTGACACTGGTGCTCATGGGGCTTTTAGTGTGTTTCGTGTTGTCTAATCCAAAATGTTTGACAAGATTTTTGCATATTTTGATTGATAAATGAACAAGCCATCATCAGTTTGTTTAACTTGAAACCCTAAAAAGTAATTTAATTTTCCAATCATACTCATTTCAAATTCTTACTTCATACATTCAGCAAAATCATGAGCAAGAGAATTAACAGGAGAACCAAAGATAATGTTATCGACGTAGATTTGATCAATTGTGATTGTATCTTCAATACGTCTTATAAATAGGGCTCTGTCTGTACCACCACTTGAGAAACCATGTTCTACGAGATATGCAATAAGCCTATCATACCAAGTTCTAGGAGTTTGTTTCAGACCATATAAAAATTTATTCAAACTATAAACATAATGTAGATATTTATGATCAATAAACCCTTTAGGTTGTTCAACATAGGCTTCTTCCTGAAGTATTCCATTCAAGAAAGTACTTTTGACATCCATTTGATATAATTTAAAACCTAAATACAGGCAACAGTCAGAAGAATTCTAATGGATTCAAGCCTAGCTACTGGGACAAATGTTTCATCGAAATCAACTCCTTCAACCTGATTATATCCTTGGGCTACTAACCTAGCCTTATTTCTACTTATAGTACATTGATCATCGATTTTGTTCTTAAATATCCACTTAGTACCTATAACATTACAAACATGAGGCCTAGGAACTAAATCCCAAACTTTGTATCTCACAAGCTGATTTAGCTCTTCATGCATCGCGTTAACCCAAAATTCATCCCTAAGAGTTTCTTCTACTTTCTTAGGCTCAATCTGAGACACATAACTAGAATATGTCAGATTGTTCAAAACCCTCTTATGGAGTCTCATTTCTTCATCCAAATCCCCTATAATATTTACTTTAGGATGATTCGTCCTAATGCAGGACGAGGGTTCTTTAAGAGGTTCAAGTTTATCATTAGATGTTGATTCCTTAATAGGACTATCTAAGCTATTAGAAGCACGTGGGGAACCGCGACCAGGGGTTTCTTTAGGTTCAACTACCATGACACAATCAACACTCAGGTATTCCAGCTCCATCCCATTCATTCCAGTCTCCCCTTACTACAAACATCATTCACCACTATATTTATGGACTCCATCACAACCCGTGTTTGAGAATTGTATACACGATAAGCCCGACTATTTCTGGAATATCTTAGAAAGATTCCCTCATCACTTTTAGAATCAAACTTGCCCAAATTTTCTCTATCTCTTAGTATATAGCACTTGCTGTCAAATACACGAAAGTACTTGACAATTGGCCGTTTACGTTTCCAAATCTTATACGGTATCATATCAGTTAGGTCTAAGATAAACCTTGTTAATGATATGACATACAGTGTTGATGGCTTCCACTTAGAAATCATAGCTAGAACCATGAATCATGGCTCTTGCATTTCTTGAAGCACATGATTTTTTCTCTCCACTACCCCTTTTGTTGTGGAGTGATCGGCGATGAGAAGTCACGTTGGATTCCCTCTTCCAAGTAGAAGTTCAGTTCTCAAGTTTAGAGTTTTCAAACTCTTTTCCACGATCACTACGAATTCGTGATATGGTAAACTCTTTCTCATTACTAAGCCTTTTGCACAATGAGATGATAAGACCAAACACCTCAATTTTATCTCTCAACAACTCAATCCATGTGTATCGAGAAAAATCATCAACGACAACCAAGATATATCGTTTACCACCTAGACTTTCGGTCCTAGACTGTCCCACTAAGTCCATATGGAGTAATCCAAGTGGCTTGCTTGTCAAAATTCTAGAAGTATGTTTATGAGGAACTCTGATTTGTTTACCTTGTTGACACGAGCCATATACTACAGTATCAGTATTTTCAAGTTTAGGTAAGCCATTTTAAGTTCCTTCTTGGCGAGTTTAGATAAACTTTTATCGTTCATATGACCAAGCCGTTGATGCGACAGTTCAGTTACAACAATCTTGGCACTACTGTACACGTAGTGGGAATTAGGAAGAACTCCATAACATTTATCTAAAGTTCTTACACCCTCGAGGACAACATTACCAGTAGAATCTATACGGTACACCTTTTTGAACAAAACTAACTTCGAAATCAGCATCACATATTTGACTAATGCTTAAAAGGTTAGACTTTAACCCTTTCACATAAAGCACATCTGAGATAGTAAGTAGTCTAAATATAGTAACGACACCTTTACCAAGTATAGGTGCAGTAGCCCCATCTCCAAAAGTCACAACACTACCATTCCAATCAACTAGAGAAGAGAACATGGCCTTGTCACCACATATATGTCTAGAATAAGCTATGTCAAGGTACCACATAGAAACATTTTGAGCCTTAAGTGCAACGTGAGCAACATAACAATTCATCTGATCATCTGACCTACATAAATCAATCTTCTTATACCAAACCTTCTCAGATTCTTTATCCGATTCTATAGTTAGCTATAGATGTGAAGGCAATGAATTTTTGCTTATCTTCACCGCCAAAAGTATCGCTTTGAGCACTAGAATCTGATCCATCATCACTTAAGGTCACTGCTAAAGCCATACGTCTACCATTATTAAAACTTTTTTCAGGTTAGGGCATTTATTCCTATAGTGACCGTAACCCTGGCACTCGTGGCATCTAACAGATTGAGTTTTCTTATTAGAAGTCCTAGAGTCACTCTTTTCACGATTATTTTTCACAAATTTACTAGGAAATCCACTTTTCCTTTCTTGATGTTTTCTCATATTTCTCATCACTTTCTGAAATTTTTTAACGAAATAAGCTATTTCGTCATCCATAAGTGACTTAAAATCAGTAGACTCACTCTCCTCTTTTCTAATGGGGTTCATGGTGATAGATTTAACCTTTTCAGGTTGAGAGACGGTGAGTTCATAAGTTTGAAAAGATCTTACGAGTTCTTCTATCTTAACAACATCTAAATCCTTAGTTTCTTCTATCGCAGTTGCCGTAGGTCTAAACCACTCGGGTAGGGATCTAAGGAATTTTCTAACGATTTCAGACTCGAGAATCCTTTCACCTAGGTTAAAGCTCGAATTAACTATGTCATTCAGCTTCGTATAGAATTTATCGAATGATTCATCGTCCTTCATCCTAATCTCTTCAAACTTCGTGGTTAACATTTGTAGTTTAGAATTTTTAACCGTTTTAGTTCCTTCATGTATGGTTTCTAAAATATCCCAAACTTCTTTGACAGTTTCGCACATCAAGACTCTCCTAAATTTTTCATCAGACACAACCATGAACAGAGCATGTAATGATTTACTGTTCCAATTACATTCATAGCAGACACAGCCATGAACAGAGCACGTAATGCTTTACTGTTCCAATTACATTCATCGAAGTTAATTTTAGTCCATAGAGAGATATCAATGGGTGTGACTACACTAGCAACGATTGTTGAAGGTGGAGCCCACCTATTTTGAACGCTAATCCAAATACGTTCATACAAAAATTTAAGGAAGGCTCTCATTCGAACTTTCCAGTAAGCATAGTTGTGTCCGTCGAAAAATGGAGGCACAATCAATAATTGACTCATCTAGATGTTATAAAGGGTCAGGAATCGAATTAAGGCTCTAATACCAATTGAAAGTTACGTAGTTCGACCTTAACAATACCTAGAGGGGGTGAATAGGTATATTATGCAAAATTAAAATTATCAATTAATTTGCAACTTGTCACCAATTAATTATCTCTAGATGATTAAACATACAAGTCAATTTAATCTATGTTTGAAAACCGCAGTTGATATAATCAATACAGAAAGCAGTAAAAACACACGTATGATCACAGAGAAACCCTAATTAAGTAAAAATTTCGGGCACTTTGCTAGTTAATAATCCACTATAAACGATTTGTAACTTACAGTCTACCAACCTAGATGACGACACGTATTATCTGATCTCTAGATTGCAATTCCAACAGTTCTCCTAGATTAAGTGCTCTTGTACCACTTTTAGCTGTAGTTTCCAAAACTCTCATGGATTTTGCTCTCCTACAACAACTCCTAGTTTTGTGAAATCGTTTATCTCCTGTAGATTCACGAAGAACACCTTGTTCTTCAATGACTGGAACTCCAGTCAACTTCCCTTGATCTTCAGCAACTCTGACGGATGTAGTGGAAAGAACAGTTTGGTATTTGGATTACGAAATTGATGTTTTTCTCTCCAAAACAAACTCATAAGATGAATGTTGAAAGTGGGAATATGTTGATATTCTATCTGATGAAGCTCTATCAATGATCAACCTTATTTTTTATGTTCAGGTGTGTTTTGGTATTTATAGGTAGGTTAGAAAAGTTGCTGCTCCATTGAGAGAGAGAGAGAGAGAGAGAGAGAGCTCTCTATGATAAATCTCTCTCAATGATCCACCCCCTCAAATCCTAAACAATTCCCCCATCTCTCTCTAAATGAAGCAGCAACGTGAACTACCCTACCCTTAACTTCGGCACCATTACAAGATAAGCAGCGCTGCTACAATACTGACTCCGCTGTGAAACTCTGCCTAGGAGTACCTCTGTCCAGTATTGTCGACGCTACACAAGCGAACACCGTTCTCTACCGCCCTCTTTGATGTGATTCATGATACGATGGTAAGTCTGGGTAAGATGGATCATTGAGGAGTGGCCTATGACCTGGTCGTGAGCAAAGTGGGTCAAAGAAACAATGAGACTACTTGCTCAAGTTACGGGGACGAAACATTAATTACGACAAATAAAGAGACAAGTTTCATGTTGGGAATTGAAGATGAAAGAAAGTGGAGAAACTTGATTCAGGCAATGTCAGAGAAGGTGGAAAGCTGCATAGTTGTTAGATCGCATGCCCCTTTACCAAATCCACATAGGGGAAGCTCAAATGTTCTATGACACCGCATATAGATTTACTCTATGTGGCTGCATAGTGTATTTTCCGATTGCAAATTTTTCAAATTTCCCGCAATCTTTTATTTTAGTTAAAACTCTATTTTGTGATATCTTTTGTTATTTTTAGAGTTTAATTCCCTTTTTACTATGGTTTTTGGGATTCCATATGAATATTGTTATTCTTTTCATTATAAAAGAGACAATTATTGAGAGATTTATTGCAATGCTTATTGTCTTCTTCTTGTTATTCTTTCAATTAATTTTGAACTTATCAAGAATTAAATTTTTAGGGTGTTCATCGATTTAAGTAATGGTCATAAGTTTTGTGATTAAGGGGTCAAGATATTGTTGGCGATTGTCATGATTTTTTGATTTAATAATTTATTCTGTCGAGTTTTTAAATGTTGATTCTTGGCTTTTTGGGTTTGATTTAATATGTCGTGTGTTTCGTAACTTCAATTGCTACGTAGCTTTGCATCACTCTTCGCATTGCAATTTTCTAGTGTCGTTCTCCACAGTTCTCCAGCACCGTTCTCCACCTTCAGCAAAGCCACAAAAAAGTGGTAGTGATGTTGGTATTAGTGTTGGTGTTAGTGGTGGTGGTGGTGGTGATAGCATTAACCTGGTGTGATCATATTTGTCTTCATTGTGTTGTGACATGTATTAACTGTGATTGTATGTGATCAAATTAAAAGTGACTTGGTTAGACTAATATGATCACATAAAGTCGTAAAGAAGACAAATTTGGTCACAATTAGTGAATTTATTACATATAGTCACAAATTAGACTGACATGGTCACATACAGTTACAGAAGACAAATCCGGTGTAACGATAACACAAGTCTGTTCACAAACAATAAATTTGATCAGAGATAACAATCACAAATCTGGTCACCCACAATGCACCACTATTGTCACCACACAGTACCCAAAATGTTGTTACCACCTCACCACCACCACCTACAAGTTATTTGTGTTTGTAAATATATATATATAAAGAGAGAGATAAAAATTTTGTAGAGAGAGGGAGAGAGAGAGAAAGGAAGCGTTTTGAATTTGTGGAGGTTTCAATCTTTCTTAAAAAGAACCCTAAAATTGGGGATTTCTATTTGTATTTGTAAATGTATATATAGAGATAAAGCTTATGTAGAGAGAGAACTTTTAAATTTATAGTGTACTAATTATATAATTTGAACTTAATAATCTCCACCTTTGATATTCATTGACAAAATCATTTATTTCAAACTCAAAAAATTTTAAACTACCCAAAAATAAAGTTTCTAAAATTTTCTTCAATACTTTGTCAATTTGTTTCCTGAAACACATGGAAAACACAATACCACGTGAAAAGTAAGAGGAAACTATTAAAAAAAATCATATGTCTAAGTTAAATAAAACACATAATAAATCACGTGTAACATCGAAATATGCAATATCATGTGAATTATAAACTTAGAAAGAAACCTTAGAATTTTACATCAATATAGACAAAACACAACAGTATACCAATAATAAAATTCCAGCAAATATATCAAATGACGTCCCCTAAGTCATTTATCAATAAAAAAAATTTAAAATCTTCCCCTAACTCATATAATCAACTCCCTATTATAAATACACATTTCTCCCCCTTTTTGTCCCGAATAACAAAGGAAGTTAGTAATCATGTCAAACATAGAGAGGAATTAGTAAAAAAATATGCACATGTATAATGATGCAAAAATTATACAAAAACATGTAATGGGAGAATAAAAACTTTCTAATTTTGAGACCAACTAATTTTTTTTTTTTTTTCAATAGATTTTCAACTTTATCATGATAAAAAGTTATTTGCTTACGTATATATGCATAGTTCATAAACAAGTAAACTTTTTCCACATAACTTATTTTAAAACTTAGTAGAGTAAATTGCGTAAGTCATTCATGCGTGAAAATTGTCATTAAACTCATGTAAGCAAATATCAAAACTTTAAATCAACGACGCACAAAGAATCCTTAGTAAATGAATACAATTTTCAAAGTATGAAGTCAAATCTATTGTTACTAGGACCTTTATAAATTAAAGAGCTCATAATTAATTGTATAAATTTTTTTCTTTCTCCTGCTATCTGTGAGCACATATGTATGTATATTTTTCTTTTAGTTTTCAAATCTTATGAGCAAACTTTTCTTCATTAAGCTTTCTATGTGACCCATGTAACGAATTTTAGGCCGATCACTCCAAAAGCAAATGATATATATGGCACCAAATATTCAGATACCCCGTAAGTTTAATCACTCAAGTCATATAGGCTACGAAGAAAAGTATAAGATTGTCTTGGAACATTCTATGTAATTCAAGTTTTTCCTTTGAAATTCAAAAGTAATCTTTCTAATAAGAGAAATATATAAGAGTTTAGGTCAATTAGTTTAAATGTCATTCTATATTTAAAGTCAATTCACCACACAGATGACTGTCATCTCAAATCTCAAATACGCGGTCAAAACTCACCTACAAGTTTACTGTGTGCAGTGTATAAGATATAAGTAATGACCTATACCAAGTACTCCAAACAGATTAATGAAAATTTAATTTACCAATTATGAATCTAACAAGTACTTGATAGCAAAATAACATGTCAAAAAAAAAATAAATAAATAAAAAACTTTTCCTTTTTCAATTTTTTTTTAAATTTATTTTTCAAGATAATAAACAAAATGCAAAACAAACAAGAAAAAGTTTAGAGTACATACATAAATATGTAGATATCATGAATAATATAGATGCATGAACCTAACAACATACACAATGAGGCATATAAATCCTCTTACCATGAAGAGCAACGCAAGCAATACCGCAATGTGAATCATCGTTTTGCCTTTTTGATCCAAATCTTCTTAGAAGAAGATGTAATCTTAGTCAGTTAGTCATCAGCTCAGTCAACTCACTTGATTAGTTAAGAATCTAACATGATTAGTTAGATCTTATTTATTTTTCCTAATCAATAGCATATGGCATTTATGTCTAATGTGACATAAAACTCCACAATTATGACATGAGGGAATGAATTTATGAACAATTCTAGGTTTCAAATTTTGAGTCTTAGGTGGAGGAAACTTATGTTGAATCGATGATTTCAGTCCTCGGACACCTACATTCTTGGTTGTGTTCCTATTGAAGAGCTTGCGACGCTTAAGTTTTATGTCTCATACCTTACAACAATGGTGACACGTAGGGATGAACCTATAAACAACTCTAGGTTTCAAGTTTTGAGCCTTAGGCTTTGAGGCAAGTACAAACTCATTTTTCAAAGAAGAAACTGCCTGAGAATTTGTTTTTATTAAAGTCTACACCTCTTCTATCGCCAATTGTTTTATTCAAACATATCTTGTTATCATTCTTAGATCCACTAGAGAAGGATTGAAGTTGGGCATTTGATTTGTCACCAAATGTTAGAGATTGAACCTTAATTTCTAAGGACTCTTTCTCAATCCTTAATTCATTCAATCCACTAATCGACTCTTTAAGATTGATCTAAACCCTCATTTTCTAATTCAAGTTTATGAAATTTCTTAAAGGCATATTCACATTTTTCAACTCAAGGCACTCCTCAAACAATTCGTCAAGCGCCTCATAGATATTCCTACTATCCTCATATCATACATCAATATGTGGTTGACTCATCTAGACAAATTTTTTGGTCAAGGATCGCTGTTAGGCTTTGATACCACTTGAAAGTTTTAAATTACTGAATATTTAGACCCAACATGTAGAATTATACAATTAAAAGCAACAACCCACTTATTAATTATTTCTAGATGGTTAGATCAAACAAGGCAATTTATCTTAAACTTTAATAACACAATCACTAATTAAAGCAGTAAAGAACACCAAAGATAATCACGGAGAAACCCCAATTGGGTAAAAACTCTGGATACTTTTCTAGTCAATAATCCACTATAAATCAAAGCAAACTTATAGTACGATCCAGGCTCTTTTACCCCGTAGAACTTTTGACCTCAATTCCTGCAGTTTCCGTTGATCCTACTAGATGTGTGCTCCTTCAAAATAAATCCCCGACTCTTGATTATACCTTAGCTTTCCATGACTGCGTGTTCCTAACGCCAGATCCTGACTCTTGGTATCTCACCTTAGTCCTCCTGAATTTATGTTTCTGTAACAACTCTCGATCATTGGCATTAATTTGTTTTCGGTGGATTAGGTCATTTGGTGTTTGATTAATAGATCTTGTGTGTAATATAGCTTGATCAACAAAATATATTTTGGAACAATTATTAATCTAGTAATACATGGTGGTTGAATTTTGGAATCAATGAATGTTTTGGATTATCAATGAATTGATATCTATGGAATGAATCCGATTCAATACACTTTTAGACATTTATATTGTAAGATATACACACACACACACACACACATAAGGAAAATTATTTGAGATGAAAAGGGATTGAAAAACCATGTGTTTGAAGGAAAACAGATTTCTGAATGTCGACTAGTCGCTTGAGCGCTAGGCTAGAGATGCGAGTTAAACACCTGTTGTTCAAGCGCTAGTCTAGCACTGGGCAGGTGACAACAATTCTACTTCTGTCGTTTGAAATTGCGTCATACTTGATTTTAACTTCTTCAAGTTTAAATCTTGATCTTCTTCTTTGACTTCTTTTTGGATTCTATAACCTATGTTAATTTTACCATAAGTTGGACTTTTCTAATCCTAATTTGACTTTGAGTACAAAATAATTAAATCCTAATACAATTATATTTGAACTTTATTTTGACTAAGGAAATTATAAATTACAAATTTAGAAATTGAATTGGACTTAACAGCCACCACCACATCCCATTAGTTACCAATCCAACCATTATCCACGTGGATATAAACCACCAGCACATTGGCAACCTCAAAAATGTTAGAAATGTCACACAAATCACAATAGAAATGATGAGGATGAGACTAGAAAATCTTGAAATGATAAGATTGTCAAATTCAAATCAAAGGATAAAAGTTGTTAAATTGTTATTTGATATTTGTTATCTATTCTTCGGATAGACATTAGTCACAAAATAGTGGAAAGTTGGTATTCTTATTTTATTATAAATAAGAACAAATGTGTACTAAGTGCTCATGGCCTATGGTCATCATTAAATAATGTTATAATCTGCATTTGATTTATTTTTTCCGCTTCGTTTAAGTATTTTCTTCTTGGTATCAGAGCCATTGTGAGCACTTGACATACTACAAGTCATTTCTTCCACTATCACTTTACTATCAGCAAATATTGACAACTTCTTTACACTCGCCTATATCTCATTGATTCTCATCCATCAAATACACCCCACAAAATCCAAACAAAACAACAAAAGTAGCAAATTTCATACCAAAATTGACAAATGTGTTACAGGTGGATCATTTCACCAATGAAGACATTGTACACATCAAATAATCACATCCAAACAATACAAAAACAACATATTTTCGCAAGAATGAAGATAAAAACAATTGCTGGCTTCTTCACCAAATCAATGTCCATGACAGCTCTCAATTTTTCAAAACAAACCGTGTCTTCAACCCTAGCACAGTTTGCTGGAGGATGTTAGAAATGTCACACAAATCGTAACAGAAATGATGAGGATGAGACTAGAAAATCTTGGAGTGATAAGATTGTCAAATTCAAATCAAAGGATAAAAGTTGTTAAATTGTTATTTGATATTTGTTATCTATTCTTTGGATAGACATTAGTCACAAAATAGTGGAAAGTTGGTATTCTTATTTTATTATAAATAGGAACAAATGTGTACTAAGTGCTCATGGCCTATGGTCATCATTAAATAATGTTATAATCTGTATTTGATTTACTTTTTCCACTTCGTTTCCATATTTTCTTCTAAAAACACAGATCTTTGTCTCTTCCGTGGATTTAGAAGGCACCACCTGCAACAACAGTGATGAGGATGCAAATGTAATCCCAATTTCCGGAAAATGAAAACTGTACTATTCTAGACCTAAAATGCTTCAAATAATAATTGAATAGTATGTTATAAAATTTTTTAAATTCTAATAATGATTGATGGATGAATTGGGAATTATACAAAAATAATGAGGTATTATCGTAGAAGATTATCTACTCGTTACATGGGGCCCCTCATTATTTTCCTTAGGATTTATCACATTATATCATGTAATTGATATTAATTTACTTTAGTAGACTGAAATTCTCGAATTTTAGAAACTTACCAATAAACATTCACAAGCTAGTTCCAAGTCCAACGTATCGACTAATTCAATATCAGTTCCGACATACGATGAACTGGTAGTCTAAAATTGTATTTTCGTAATTAAATTAATTAATTAGTCTGAAAATCAGTATTTTCCCCTACATTTTAAACTTTCAATAACCAGCTATATGGAGTCGCGTTTTCAAAAATGAAATCAGTAAAGTTGATACCAAGATGGCAAGATATCACGGTAGCCCAAAAGTAGGCCTGGGTGGGGGTTGGTTTGGTTGGTTTTGACGTAATCTAGCTCTTAAACCAAACCAACGCAAACCAAATCGGTTTGGTTTGGTTTGATTAGTCGGTTAGAGCTTTTGTCCAAATTGAACTTTAAAAAAAAAAAAAAATGTCACGAGTTTTAGGCTCACTTAGAATACATATAACTTTGTTTTTGATTTATAAACTATTTTATTTGAGTTACAAACTATAGCAACTAAAAACAGTTTTGGAATTTCAAAGAAAGAAAATCATTATCTCAACCTACATGTTCACAACATGTAAGCTGTAATTAATGAATCAGAACATAATATGTAGTTAAAAAGATTTAATATTGTAACTAATACATAATCATATGTCCATAATCATTATCTCAATCTGCATTTTCACGAACTTATTACCAGTAAAACATGCTATATAGAAAAAAATAACTAAAAAAGGTCTATCAACCAAAGTAGACAATGCTTGTAAAGGAGATAAAATAATATCAATGTTTCTTTGAAAGCGCCTTGATAAAAAAAAGAGGTCTGTATATAGTATTCAACAAGATTGCTAAAAAAAAGCAGCTTTGACACCTCCACTTTCAAGACAACGTCATTAAGCTTTTAATTTTGATTATTCCTTTTTCAAAAAAAAATAAAAAAATAAAATGGAAACATGTGTAAGTTGTTTGGATCGGTTAACAAGAGGTTTGCGGCTTTAAACCATGGACAAACCGACCCACCATGATTTTGTATAAAATAAAATCAAACCTAATCAATTAACTATGTCAAATCAACCCGAGTCGATTTGGTTCAATTTTTTTGGTCGATTTTTCGATTTTTTTTTTCACAAGCCTACCCAGAAGAGAAATCGAGAGAATTCTTCTCATATAGTCAATACACAAAGTTGGAAATTCTATTATTTCAATTACTCCTCTAAGGAATTTTCATGTGTTTATTGGGGAATTATTCTACTTGTATATTTAGGTGTACACCCTAATTGACAGAATGTCGTACACCCTAATTGATATAATGTACAAGTGACATTCTGTTGTTGGCGGGTGAAAATTAATTTTTACCAACCAATGACAGAATGTCACTTGTGCATTATGTCATTCAGGGTGTACACCTGAGTGTACATACATGTAGCAAAGCTCTTATTATGGATCTCCAAACTGGACCGAAGGCCCCATCAATGCATACAACGAAGTCATCATTGCTTGGAAAGTCGTTAGAGCTCGATAGTGACGAGCACCTCCGGTATACACCAGTTGAAGGGGATATGAGGATGTCAATAATGGCAAACAAAGGGCCTATAGCCTTAGTTGTCAACGTCTGCACATTTTTTTAAATTTTTTAATTGATTATGAAAATTCTATTTTAGTGGATAATACATAATAGTGAGGTTACTAATTTGTCAATTCTTAAAAAGCATGTGAAAGTCCGCCAACGTGCCTAAACGACTGTTTTGGGTAGAAAATATGTGGACTGAGTTGGCTATTTTCTCAAAGGTTGGACATAACAACAGGCAAAAAAGGTAAGGATACTTTGCTCAAAAGTTGGGATGAAAAGTGCAATTCATCCAAAAGAAAAATATTTTACTAAACTTAATTTACCAAATAGAATTCAATTGGTAGACAGAGAAATAAAAATAAAAAATTAAATGATAACAATGAAAAAAAAATAAAAAAATTCAGTAGACTATAAAAAAATTAAAAATAGCTTATCCGTTGGTATTATTATTATTATGTTGGTGGGTAAGGGAACATTTGCCACACAAAATGGATTACTTTCCTGAGGATGCTCGAATGAAGCTTGTCGCCTTCTCTCTGTGTTGCATTCTCTTCATTTTTTTTCACTTTTTATTTGGAGGAAGGAGGTGGAGGTGGAGGTGGAGGTGGTGCTGGCTTCATCCATTTGAAGCCTTTGTGTTTTGGTTCGGTTTGGAAGCTGTTAGTGGGGCGTGGTAGATTAAACATAAACAATCTTTTATAAAAGTAAAGCAAAAGAAATTAAAAGTAAATTGTATTTATAAGTAATTATATTATTAGTTTAATTGGGTATTCAGTTTGATACCGGTTCAACATTTTGACTCTTGACCCTCTTTCTTTTCCGAGTTGATGCTCATATCAGTTTTTAAAACATTGATATTAAATCTAAATTGGCTAGAACCGTAATATATTCACGAACTACGGATGAGGTACTCGTGTGTGGCTGATTATTTATTACGAGATATGGATTCAATTTATATTGGTGATAAATAAAGTTTTAAATCGAAAAACTTAAGGTGCCATTCTCTTTGGCTGTTTTGAGTTGTTTTCGATTTTCAGTTTTTCAAAGCAACAAAAACGCTTTCTCTTTTCCATTTTTGAAAACGACCAAAAATTTATACACAAAACACAAAATGATGAAAACATCGTTTTCCACGTTTTCAAGAATTTTCAAGCAAAAACGGGGCAAAAACAAAAAACACGCGAAATGGCCTTTTGGGTACAGTAATTCAAAACCCAATCCATCCCCTCTCTTCCGTCTTCTTCCAATCCACGCCCTCTCTTCCTCCTCTCTGGACGTCGGTACCGGAGCTGGCGTGGGGAGACGACCGCTTTTAAAATTGAATGCGGTGTCGCAACCCATTCTTGCGTATGTTCTTTGTGGTTTGGCCCATCTCTGTTTCCTCTCTCTTCGACGTCGGCGACCAATTGGTAGGGCAAAGGTAAAGTTCTCTCTCTTTTCGATCTGCAATTTTGGGGGTTTTTTGGGTTTTTCGATTTCGGTTGTGTTGATTGGTGACGACCCATTGATTTCGGTTGTGTTGATTGGAAATTGCAGTGGTGGTTGTGATGGTAGTGGTGGTGGTGACGGGCAGTGGGGGCTTTTTGGTTTTTTCAATGGTGGCGGCGATGGAAGTTCTCTCTTTTTGATATGCTATGTGGGGGCTTTTTGGTTTTTTCAATGGTCGTGGCTGGTGGTTGGTGATAGCAGTGGTGGTGACAATGGTAGAGACCGGTGGTGGTGGCTGGTGGTTGGTGATGGCAGTGGTGGTGATTGGTTGATTGCAGTAGTGGTAAAGTTCTCTTTTTGATCTGTTATGTGGGGCGATGGTGGCGGCTGGTTGTTGTTTGTAGTGGTGGTGGCGATGGTGGTGACCGGCGGTGGTGATTGGGTGGTGGCTGGTTGTTTGCAGTGGTGGCGGCGATGGTGGTGACCGGCGGTGGTGATTGGGTGGTGGCTGGTTGTTTGCAGTGGTGGCGACGATGGTTATGACCAGCGGTGGTGACTGGTTGTTGTTTGTAGTGGTGGTGATTGGTTGATTTCTCAAAATTCCAAAGGAAACGAGTTTTCTAAAGTTGTGTTTTCAAAACAATTTTTCGAAATGACAAAAAGAATACATTTTCAATATTTTCAAAACAAACACTCAAAACACAAAACACAAAACGAATTCAAAACTCAACATAGAAAATCGAAACACAAAGAGAACGACCCCTAATGTTTTCCCCATATGTATTAAGTTTAAAACTTTGTCGAAAATACGGACAATTGTTAGATGTTATATAGATTATACTCACCTTTTAAAGTATTAATTGGTATAGCATAGTCAATTGTACTGATTACTTATATAATATGTAGATTGTATGACTTCAAAAAATTACTACCGAAATTTGAAAAAAAAAAAAGAAGACATTTGTACAATATTTATAAACAATGACAATAAGATCGGAATTTAGAACTTCTGGTCACATAATACCATGTTGAACAAACAAACCACTAATGCATGATTACAAAACACAAGAAAATCACAAGTATCACTTATTAAAATTTAAAGTTCCATCTTAAAAGATTAACATTGTTAAGAAGAGCAGCTCAAATCCTTATAAGTTGGTTTTATGTTTTTATTTTTATTTGTTGTGTCATTTTATCTCTTAATTAATATGCTCCAGCAAGATGGTGTCTCGTTTGAGCAAATAAATCTATGTTCATTTTTTGAGTCTTAATTGGACCAAATTGCTTGTTAAAATTTAATGAACTCTGACACCTTTTTAAGATTTCTGGTTCCATTTTAAAAGGTCAATGCTGTTAACAGAAGTAGTAAAAACCCTTATAAATTAATTTATATTTTCATAATCTTTATTCAATTTGACATTTTATCTGTTAACATCTCTTTCAATATTTTTAAGCTTTCCAAGAAAGCAACATCAACTAAATTATTTATTTTTATTGCTTTTTAGTAGATAATTAAGGGATAATCATAGGAAAAGCTGTAAAGCCATGGCTTTAATCTTTGACCAAAAACTTTTGGAAAAACATGATCAATTTGTTTCATCTCAATAATTTAAGACTTTTTAGTTTGAAAATTGTATGAATTTCAGTCAAAAAAGTTTATTGAAAGCGCAACTTTCCTTATAATATTGTCATTTAAATTTGTGTATGGTTTGATTTCCTTAAAATTAAAAACTCTTTTTCAAGGAACTAATCAATTCGTGCAATGAAAAAAGAACAGACTTTAATTTTTTGTTCTTTTCGAAACAAACGATTAACGTTATAGTGAAAGGTAAAATTGCAAATAATATATATTATTGGAACTTATTTTAATTTGTGCTAATTAATATTTTTTGCTTACTCGTATGAGTGGTTCATTTGATAATTAAAATGACATTAGAGCTCCAAGTTTGAGAATATAAATGTTTAGAAAACCATTGGTTTGTCATTATTTTTAAACTAAATATATTCACACTTCAAATTTTAATAAGGGTCCGTTTGATTGCAAGAGTGAAATTTGGGTGGAAAGAAAATGAATTACAGGGAATTTGAATTACTTAAAATTGTTTTCCTGAGAATTGTTAATTAATTATATTTGATCGGTATAATTTTACACCTGAAAAATGTTGAAATTTTGGATCTTTTGGTATTCGTTTGACTTTATTTTCCATGAAAATTGTTTGTTAAAGGGGATTTTTTTTTTTACAATTGTCCATAAAATTTGTTTTCTATTGCCAAAAATTAAAAAAAAAAAAAAGATGGAAACCATTTTCCCACCAAAGTGGTGGAAAAACCAATTCAACAAAAACATGGAGAGAGGGAATATTTTCCATGAAAAATTTTGACTATCAAACATGGCAAAAGTGAAAAATGGAATTTCAATTCCATTTTATATGGAAAAAACGTCCGTCAAACAGGCCTTAATTAGAATACATTTTAATTTCACAAAAAGTTCATAAACTTAAAACTCTATCACTTTATATCTCACATTTTTTTTCATCGCATTCATATTCTTAAATTAATATAAATTATTTCTAATTATGATTTATCTCCAAAATTTTCTTTAGAATCTAAAAAGACTAATTCTCCAATTGTCTTTTTTGAATTAGCAAAATAAATAATACTGCAAAAATAATATTAAATATTTGACCCTCATTTTATAGCACGTTAACGATATTTTTGAACGAAAATCATGATTGTGGACAAGATTTTCTAGATTAATGAAATGTTAAATATAAGAAAAAAATTTAAGGATATAAGCGTGATAATGAATAAAGATTAATGACTTTTAATGTCAAAATATGACGTATTTATAAAAAATGTGGCGTGAATATAATCAGCTTGTTCGATAAAACTTTATTAACATTTTAACACGTCAAACTTCAAAGCGAAGCGAACTTAGAGTAGCAGCCTATGACTTTCAGGTCCATTTGATAGGTTATAACCATATATATCATAGGATTCCCAATTTTTATCAACTTTTCAACTATATATTTTATCAACTTTGCCCGAGATGCCTTCTAAAAATTGTCTGGGAGGACCTTAGTCCCTACTGCTTACATTCCTTTGGATATGAAAATATTTAGAATTTCGTTCTATCAATTTTAACCGCACGTGTTATGGGATCCCAGCTTTTAATAATTTTTCCACTCCTCAATGACAATAAAATTTTTGGGTTTTGTGAATGTGGAATTTGGAATGAAATGAAGCTTTCCATTTTCACTCCACACGCTTATACACTAGCTCCAAAATCAACATCCAAAAAACCCAACATTTTTTCTTTCCATTGTATGGACACCATCAAGAATAATTTTTAATTTGTTAGTGTAGGAGATGCTGGAAAAATAAAGGTATACAATATTATTCCAATTTTTTTTTTTAAGAAAAATAATTTATCATGCATGATTTGGTCAAATCCAAGTCATCATCTTAATCATTTTTCCCCTTTGTGAAATGGCAAACCCCACAAATTCGGAGAGTCGTCAAAACGTAAAATGACTAAAATATCCTTAATGGGACTTTAGATCAATTGTTACCCTTTCCTCTCACAAAGAATCTTGTCAAAGTGGAGCACCTGAAAATGGGTATCTAATCACACCCCAATTATCAAGATAGAGCCGTGCCACACAACGTAAGGCCAACAATTTGTTTATACAATGAAGCCATGCTCTAGTCAATTTTGTTAACTAGGAAAATCATTTACTTTACTTTTTGTAGCCAAAAAATAAAGGGTCTTAGCAATGAATCATGTTGTGTGTACAGGAGGTTCTCACAAAATTCCCATAGAACACTCACAGATGGGGACCCGAGGGGGGGAGGGGGTTATTTTTTTACTTTTTTATTGAGGTGAGTCCCACCCATGTGAGATGTCTGAACCCCTATTTCTGTACAAAGGGAAAAACCCCTTAGCAATTATATCAGTAGAATATTTTAATGGGAACATGATAAATTAGGGTGGGGTAGGGTGCCCGACGATTGGGCCATTATGTGTCTTACATTGTCAAGATAAAGGGGCCTCCAAAGGGGTGTTGGAATTTTTGTGGCAGTTCCAAAGAGGCAGTGTGAGTGAGATTCCACTAAAAATTATAGGTTCAATTGGGAGACAACTGTGGGATTGTATGTCTTGTTGATTCAATTTGTTTCTTTTCTTTTTCTCAGGTGAAAATAAAAGGGTCTTGGGTCCCAAAAAAAATGAAGAAATAAGCTAAACCGCTACTTGATTGGTATGACAGATTATGCAATAGTTAGTATTATTAAGAAAGAATAGAAGTTAAAATCTTAATTATCTCAAGCCAGTTGAGGTAATGAATAGAAAATAAAATATAATTGATTGTTAATGTTGTTCCTCCAATAGTTATAATACGACATGTTTGGACAGACTTTATACTTCATCTAGATTATTAATTATATTCTAAAAAAAGTTGGCAGATTCCTTTGTAATTGTTTCGCACGGTTACTCGCTAACAATTAAAAGGGATCAGACGATTGTGTAAGGACAAACCTCTGGAATAAATTCCCAAAAAGAGGTGTTTATCGAATAGGAAGATTACAATTTGGAGATGAACAAGATACGAGGGGCGCAAGCACACAAGTACAAGGGAATTGAAGTAATTAAAGTTAATTTAAGGAAAAGTAAATTACATATTCTCTGTTTGAGAGTAAATTTTTTCGGGGCTTTCTTCATTACCTTCATCTTCCTTTTATATTCCTTGTGCAGTTCAAGACCGTTTGAACTCTGCTCGTAACTACCCATTTCGTTCATAGTGGCTGACTGGCCAATAACTATCATTCGTAACTCCCACCACCACGTTTTCTTCATTACCGCTTGTCACTAATTTTCTCAAAACGTGGGATGTAATCGTGATGTGCTCAAACTGCCTCAAACCGTGACTTTTAGATGACTGCAGAGTTTAGTCATCGTTAGGATTCTAGACGATCCAGCAACTTGGGCGACGACTCTTTCGTTCTGGGCGTCCATAAGGCATTTTACTCGCTCAATATCAGGGCGTTTTGCAAGTTTGGACGACAATGTTCCTTTGTTTTGTGGGCTACTTCCCCTTTGTTTGGGCTTTCATCTCGGATTCTCAACTGGGTTTCGTTCTTTGGGCCATTTAATTTGGGCTGCACTTTTAGTGTGTCAATAATTACCCCCCAATATGGTAGAATTAATATTCAGTAATTAATTCTTGCCATATTCACTTCGTATTTGTCTAGCAACACTTGAAATTCTCAAGAATTTCAATCATCACTTTCTTCTACACTTAAAAAGGTGTAACTTTACAAAACCCTTATAAATCCGAAGGATAGGCCACTTCGTCGTACCATTAACCCACGTTTCAGCATTTCGCACTTCGTCTTTGCTATATTTACTGTTCATCTTCTTGCTTCCTTACTACGCTTCTTAGGCAAATTCCAGCGAACTTGTTTTTCTATTCCAATAGCCGCTTCACAAACTCAATCTGATGCTCCCTTCACTTTTGAAGACTTCCAAAACCTCTTCAATAGACCATACGTAAATCCATCCCATCTTTCTCAAGTCAATCCATATTTGAATGAGTTCTATCTAGGTCCATCATTTAAAGATGCCGAATCGGTGGGGAAAACTGCGGTCGGTCAACTGTTTCTTTGCACTGAGGACCTTCCCTTTCTGAACTTGCTGGCGTTGAAATTAATCCAAGAACGAGGTATTCGTACTTGGCCTAAAACTGATTCTACTTTCCGTTTTTGGCATGCACGTTTAATGAAACATGGCCCCACTAAAGCCCTTTTTGATCGTGCAGGAATTTCGGACCTATTAGAAATTACACTCAACCCCCCAATTTATGATTCAACGTTTTTTCCCATCGCGTTGAGTTTTTGGTCTTCTGACTATAATACTTTTGTTTTCCCTCTTGGTCCAATGTCTATTACTCTGAGGGATGTAGGGGCTTTATTAAACCTTCCCCCTTTGGGCGACACTATATCCCCTTTCCTCTTAATCACTGCTGCTGCCCCAAAGTTCGATCAGAAGATCACTGAATCTTATTCGAGCTTACAACAGCCTTATGCTACCTCCACTTTTAAACCTGGCCATGCTAAACATATAGCTTTCCTTCAGGTTTGGCTTTGTAAATATGTCCTTTGTGTCCCCAGCCTGAAACCTTCTACGAGCTATCTGCCCATATCACATGAACTAGCACGTGGCCGATCCCTGAATTTATGTTCATTCTTTTTGGCTGTCCTTTATAGAGGCATGACCTCTCTCCAATTCCAACTAAAGAGTGGTGCCTCCCCTACAGGTAGCGGGCCTCTTTGGTTAGCCCAATTGTGGTTGAGGGCGTACTTCCCACAACTTGGTGTTGTACCTTCTCATCCTAGGTCGGTTGCCTGTTATGGGTTATTCATTCATCAATTAAGCCCTGTACATATGTCCGCCAAGGATGTCTTCACCTTCTTTTATACTATGAATTCAATCCCTTCATTCTTTCCTTTTCCTGCTCACCAGATTCCCATTTTTGTTCGTCCTCCTTCCATCGTGGATAAAGCAGGTTCATCTCTACCCGTCTGGGTTCAATTTCTAGTAGGGAGGGAATTGTTCCACGACATTTTGACTAGAACAAACGCCAAGGCTGGGATTGAAATATATGCCCCTCAATTTTTTGCCCGTCAACTTGGATTTGGCCAAACATGGCATGTTCCTCCCTGCTATTCCAAGAACGTGGCAGAGTGTTTCTATCTTATAAATAAAATCGAGACTGAAAGCATCGATACTCGTAATAAGCTCTTAGCTTGCGGCTTTTCTTTTGCTCATTTCAATTCTACATTTGTCACACATCCCCTTTTTGATCAACTCTGGCCATATGTGACACGTAGGTTTTTTGCTGTTAATGCCAATCATGCCTTTCACCTATTAGGTCGGTCAGAGGTCTCTTCCACTTCTCCCATTCTCGTCACTCTTTTGTCTATTAAGAGTCCTTCTCCATCGTCCTCAATTCGTTCAAAGCATTCAAGCCTTCCCCCTGCTTCTTCATCCGTCCATGCGGCTGCTACCAAATGTACTTCCACCTGTAAGCGATTAGCTGCCGCTTCCCCAGTTTTGCCAAGCGATGCTGAGGGCGATGATGATGATGATGTACCTTTCATCCACAAGAAAAAGGTAACTGGATTCGTTTATTTCATGAAATACTGTCTTTCATGCATTAATGTTTCTCTTGAATTCTCAGAAGAGTTCAGCTTCTCCCTCAAGGGCTTTATCCTCGGCATCTCCTGCTCCAGTTCCTGCGGTTGTAACCGTTTCAACCGGATCATCTAAGGAAGGGGTTTCTCTCAAAGAGAAACCTTCAACTCCAGAGTCTTCATCTCAACCTACTGAGGCATCGTAGGCTTCCCTGGGCATGCATTCTTCAAGTACTGAACCAGCAAGTAGGGCATCTTTTGGTATTTTTACTCTATTTATTGGTTTAGCAATTTTTTGACTTACTGTTCCCTAGATGCATCAGGCGCTTCCATGGACCTGCCCATTGTGGTAAGTTCGACTTACTTAGAGAAATGGAAGTCTTCGCGGATGGTGGAGCCGATTGATGATGATCCTGATCATACGAAGGTTGCTAATGAGGTAGTTCACATTCCTCTTTCGTCCTTTGCCTTACTTCTAGTGCTTTTAGTGACAGTTTTAACACTGGCTTTTTCTTTCAGTGCACTAATGTCGTTGTGCACTCTATCCAAGATTTGCTTTCTTCTTGGGAACAAATGAATAAGTCTTGTTCTTCTTCCAGCCATTCTTCTGACTCCTCAGAAGCAAACATGGAGATCCTCAAACAATCGATGCTTGAGTATGTCGCCTTCATGGACATGGATGTTCGTATGACCAGTGTTGCCTAACAGAAAGAGAAATTTGATCTCTTGAGCACGAAGTTGGTACAAGCACTTACGCTTCCATTACTCCATGTTTCTTCTAACTTCAAGGTGATGCTGAAGGCCGTTCATTCTGAAGTTCTTTCCTTGTTGGCTAGAAGTGTCGAGTTAAAGGCTAAAAGCACTCAGTATCTTCGTGCTTCCTCTGAGAAGGAATCTCTGCTTCAAGAGATTAACAACGCCAAAGCTAAATTGATCGAAGTCTTCTCTGAATTAAGGCTGAAGACTCTTTGATGAAAGAACTTCAAGCAAGGATGGATGATTGTAAGGCTAGGATAGCTGCTAAAGAGTGTAATGCTTCCCAAGAAGTAGAGCGAACCAAGTCTTTGGTTGAACGTTACCAACGGTTGGAAGTTGATGACAAGGTCGTATCCGAGATAAACGCTGCTTCTTCAAGGCAGGACGAGGATTGGGCGAAGCTTAGGGAATAGCTGAGGTCTGCTTGGAGCGAATTGTAATCGAGACGTTTTGACGTCTTATTCTTCTTTTGCAATTAATTGCCATGAATGAGCTTGGCTGTAACAACAATATTTATTATCAATGAATGATTCTTTTACCTACTCGTGAATTAATCGACGTTCTTTTCTTTAATCGTTAATCCCCTAAAGTATTTTGTTGTGTTGTACTCGAGTCCATGTACCTGGCCCTTTTAATCTTCTTTTCCCAAGACCTTAAGCCATTAAATGCATGTATGTGGCCTTTCGCATTTTGTCTTCCCATCTTCATGTCCTTAGAAATATACATTCTTGCACTCATCATCTTCATCTTTGTTCCTACTCTTTTCTCTAGGAATTATCTGGCTGCCATCGTTTAGTAACTTGATAATTTATCTCTAGTTCCGTCTTCTGCAAAAATGGGTCAGTTGATCCATCCTATTTGTTGTCTATTTTGATTGCGCATATTAGTATGGGAGATATAGGAAATGTTTCTTAACCGGCAGCAAAATTCTTCCCATCCACCGATGGTGGGAGGGAATACTTCTGGGCCACTTTGCTTGTTGAGAATGCTTCTCAACCCTTTTGCTCGCCATTGCAGCAACGCATTTAAGGAGGTGGCTGGTCCCAATCCACAATTTTCACCGTTGCTGTCAAAAGGACCATAATTGTTTATCCCCAATTGTAACTCGTAGGAGGTTTTATACTTTCGCTCATAGGAGACTTTGCACTTTCGTATTCCATTGATGTAACCAATATTTACTTAATAAAAGTTTTGTTTGAACGTATTTTGTCCTTTATTTTATTTGGCTATCATCGCTTAATAGAACTTACATGCTTAAGTTTTTATTTGTTCGTTTTCCCATAAGGAAAGAACATATTTCTTCAAATATTTGCCATTGATGAACCTCACGTGATTAGTACCATCTAAATTTTCTAAATGGTAGGCTCCATTAGGCAACACACTTTTCACTTTGTATGGTCCTTCCCAATTTGGTGACCATTTATCGTACTTTGGGTCTTTACTATCCAAATGGAGTATTGTTTTCCAAACTAAATCGCCCAAACTAAAGGACTTGGCTATGACCTTTTTGTTGTAAAACTTAGCCATTTTCTGTTTCTGGACTTGCAATCTATCCAGGACATCCAACCTTAATTCGTCCAATTCTAACAAATTTTGGACGAGTAACTTTGCGCGTTCATTGTCGCCCAGGTTGTTTTATGAACTCTCTCATTGACTGCACGTTGATTACCATGGGTAGCACTGCGTCTTGCCCGTATGTTAGCTGAAAATGAGTAACTTTAGTGCTTGTGCATGATGATGTTCTATAGGCCCACAAAGCTTGATTCAAACACTCGTGCCAATCTCTGACGTTTTCACTTATCATCTTTCTTACAACGTTCTTCAGAATCTTCTTATAGGATTCAGCCTGACCATTGGATTGAGCGTAATAAGGCGTGAAATTTACCAACTTGACCCCAAATTCGTTCAAAAATTCCTTCACTTGATCCCCATTAAAGGAAGTCCCATGATCCACCATCAAAGTTTGTGGGATCTCAAACCTGTAAATGATATGATCGCGAATGAACTATATAACACTCTTTTAAGATATCTATTTTAGAGGTATTGCCTCTACCCACTTGGTGAAGAAATCTGTCACCACTATAATGAACGTATACTGCTTGGACGATGGTGGATAAATCTTTCCTATTAAGTCTATCGCCCAACCCCTAAATGGCCATGGCTTAATGATAGGTGCCATTTCTCTAGCTGGCGCTCTTTGGATTGGTCCATGCATTTGACATACCAAACACCCTTTTGCATATTGGACACACATTTCTCCCATTTTAGGCCAAAAATATCCATTCCTAATAATTAACCACCACATCCTTTGGCCAACTTGGTGGGATCCACAAATTCCTTCATGTGTTTCAGCCATAATTACTTTAGCTTCTTGTAAGCTTACACATTTCAACAAAACCCCATCTGGGCATTTCTTAAGTAATTCGCCTTCGATCAATGTGTAATTCAACGATCGTAGCTTTATCTTTCTATTGTTCTTTTTACATGGTTCTTTCAAGAACTCTTTTATCTCTATCCTCCAATCCATTGTGTCTCCTTCTTGTATGTAATGAACTCCGATCCTACTTGCCCTTCTTTGTACAACGGACAATATTGTTCCATATTCACAAGTGGGTTCTATATCTAAAATTTTTAAGTAACCTGAGGCCGTTTGGGCTAGTTCGTTCGCTATGTCATTGTAATATTCTATTGACATATTAAAGTTCTACTTGGTCAAACTCCTCTAGCAATTCTTGGGCGACTTCATACTGACTTGTGACGGATTCACTTTAACATTTAAAATCACCAGTGAGTTGGTAAATCACCAACCGGGAATCGTCCCTAACAATCACGTATTTTACTTCCATTTCAATCAGTAACTCTAGGCCGACAATCAATGCTTCATACTCGGCCTGGTTATTGGTGCACATTCTGTCCAATGTGAAGGAGAATTTATAACAAACTCATAGAGGATTTATCAAGGCTATTCCTACCCCTGCACCTTTGGAAGTTTTTGATCCATCAAAATATAAGATCCATGGTTTGAAATCGAATGAGTCTATTTCCAATTTAATTTCTTCAGGCATATCGAGGCACGGGTAATCGGCCAAGAAATTAGCCAATGCTTGATTTTCTACTGCCTTCTGTGGTACATATTGTATTTTAAACTCGGATAATGCCAAAGTCCAAAGGCCCATCCTTTGTTGTAAAACATGACGAGAAAACATGTATTTCACTAAATTTACTTTAGAAATTAAATACACTGTTACAGGCCGTAAATAAGCCCTTAACTTAGTACATGTGAAATATAAAGTGAGACATAGTTTTTCGATGGCAGAATAATTACATTCGCATTTTGTCAAATGTCTACTTAAATAATATATTGCCATTTCTTCACCAAATTAGTCTTCTTGCGCTACCATTCCAGCTATCGATTCTTGTTCAGTCGATATATACGCCTTCATTGGCCGTCCTTGAATAGGTGACACCAACACTGGCAGATTTGATAAATACGTCTTTAGGCTATCAAAAGCCTTTTGATATTCTTCCTTCCAGACGAGTTCGTCCTGATTTTTCAACTTTAGGATAGGGGAAAAAGCTTTTGTTCGCCCTACACAATTAGAGATAAAACGCCTTAAGAAATTTACTTGACCTAGAAATCGTTACAATTCTTTTTTGTTGCTAGGCGGTTTGGCCTCTAAAATGGCCTTTGCTTTATTCTTATCGAGTTCGATTCCTCTTTGGTGTACTAGAAAGCCAAGGAAATTCCCGGCATTGACAATAAATACACATTTCAAAGGATTTAATTTCAGCTTATATTGTCTCATTCGCTCAAATGAGCGTTTCAGTTGTTCGAAATGATCTTCCTCTTTAACAGATTTGACCACAATATCATCCACATAAACCTCAACAAATTTGCCTATCATATCATGAAAGATTAGATTCATTGCCCTTTGATAAGTCACCCCCGCATTCTTCAGGCCGAAAGGCATAACTACCCATTCGTAACACCCTAAGGCTCTTGGAAATCTAAAGGCAGTTTTGTGTATGTCTTCTTCAGTTATATATATTTGGTTATATCCTGAATACCCATCCATAAAGGAATACATAACATGTCCGGCAGTGGAATCAACTAAAGAATCTACCGTGGGCATTGGATATTCATCTTTAGGTGTCGCTAAATTTAGATTTCTAAAGTCTATGCACACCCTTAATTTATCATTCTTTTTTAATCTGGCACAATGTTAGATAGCCACTCAACATATCTAGTTGTCTTGATGAAGCCTGCTCTTAATAATCGCTCAATCTCTTTCTTAATTTCAGGTAACACATTAGGAGCAAAACGTTTAGGAGGCTGTTTATGGGGGCTTAAAATTTAATTTAGTTGGCAATCTATGTTCCACTAGATTTCTATCTAAACCAGGCATATATTCATACTCCCAAACAAAACAATCTTTATATTCTTTTAATAAAGCGATTAATGCTATACTAACCTCTTGACTAAGCATCTGGCTGATAAATGTTGGGCGATCTTCTCCCATATCGTCAATGTTTATTTTGACCAAAAGATCTTGTGCTTGAGAGTTCCTAGGCTTGTTGATCCTCATTACTTCATCGTCCATGTCCCTTATAGGCACTTCTTCTTCTAAACAATCCACCTTGTTGACTTCTTAGTCAACACTTTGCTTCAATTTGAATACTGCCAATTTGCCTCCCAATGTTTTCAATGCTACTTCTTTTTTGATTTTCTCTTGACATTTTTTATTGAAAGCCACTAGTCTGGCTTTAAAGGCCCAGATCTCGGCCACATGCTCTTTTGGTTGCCAATTCATCAATATTCTTTGATCGTCCTTTTGCCAATCACTGGCTCTTCTAGGGCCACTATGTTTGGTCTCATTTGATTGAACATTTCAGCGAGTGCTTCTATCGAAAATGGTTATTCACTCTGTACGACGACTTGAGTTTCTTCTCCATCTTGGATTATCCCGACGGTCCATAATTTCCCTCGTACATGAATCTTTCTACCAAGTTAGCTTCTGCAATAAAAGTCCTATGATCTGCCTGTACCACTTCTGCTTTACCTTGGTCATTTCAGAAAACTAAGCACTGATGGAGCGATGATGGTATACAACGACTTTCGTGGATCCAGTCTCGCCCTAGTAGTATGTTATAACTAATAGGACCATCAATGACAAAGAAGACTGTGGTCCTAGTAGTTGTTTCCACGGTTATAGCTAGTGGTATTACTCCCTTGGCCAAAGTTGCTCCCCCATTAAAACTTGTGAAAATGACTTCCGTTGGGATCATGTCATCCTCTGTCTTCGCAAATTTCCTCATCATCCTTAATGAGATAATATTTATGGATGCCCCATTATCAATAAGCACCTTCACCACGGGTATGCTATTGACCAAGGCCTTCACATAAAGTGGCTTTAAATGCTTGGTCAGTTTCATGGTGGGTTTTTTGAAGACGACTTTTTCTGATACATCAATTTCTATTTCCTGTTTGTCCCCGTCGACTTATCCTTTTGTGATAAATCAATTTGCAATACCTCGGGCTGAGTACTTGTCTATGGGGCACTATCTTCATCCTCCAGTATTTCTCCAGTAGCTACCCAACCTGTTGGGGGAGGCAGTATCCTTGGAGGAGATCTGTATTTCTCAGAACGAGGCACCCTTTTATTTTTCTTGGGTGTTCCATATAGTACGTAGAAATCGAAAGAAAGCCCAGATGGTTCTCCCAACAAATATACTTCACGAACCCCTTCCCGATGTAATTGTTTCAGCAAAGTGTTGCGCGATACTCCTCACTTTCTCCTTTCTTCTTCTAAATCAATTTCTTCTTCGATATCAGTCATACCATCATTCTCTTTGCCTTTTATTTCTTGAGACGTCTAACCACCTTCACATTCCAACACACACGCTTCTTCTTCGTCTCATCCTTCTTCCTCCTTATTTTTAAATTCATTGGCCAACAGATAATTTTTAGCCATGACGGGAGGTAAGGTGCCGAACTGGATAGTAAGGGGTGGTTCTGTATCTTCTTCGTCTCTTTTGCTTCGATCAAACTTCGACCTCCCAGAAGAACTTTCTGGCATTTCTTCCATTGATTTCCCAGTACCAGTCTCTTCACTATCTTCAAGAGTATTTTGATTAACTATTTCCAGTACTCTTGGTGCTTTAGGATGTGCCATTTTTTGTTGCTGCCTCATCATTCATCCATAATTCCGTTGAAACTGTCTTTGCTGAGTCCTGGTCATTTCATTAAAAGGCACAACACGTTTTGCATTATACTAATATGAGTGCCATACATTAGGCCGGCGAGGCTGTGGTCTAAAAGATCTCTCATGCTTTGCTGGCCTGAACTACCTTTCCAGAGGCCGTCCTCTATTAAACGATGTGCCTTGCCTCCTGTTTGGAACAAACTCAGGGTGATGGTGATTCTGCCATACTTCTGATTTCCCAGTATTTGCTCTTATTTCTCCTTTACATCTGGCACACAAGACTTCTTCGTTCTTATGGGTTCTTTTCCTCTACTACGTTCAAACATGCTAGCATGTGTCTCAGGGTCTTCTTCATCGTCGATAACCAACTTGAATCTTGGCAAGTTATTTTTAAGACTGGTCGTCACCATATTCACTTCAAGTGGCTGTGGGAAAGGATTTTCATCCACTACCATTTTCTTTTTGTCTTCGAACGTGATTCGTCCTGACTCAATAGCATCATGTAAAACATGACGGAAAACCAAGCAATAATTAGTCGAATGTGACCATGCATTATGCCATTTACAATATTTTTTACTCTTAATTTGCTCAGGGCTTGGCAATTTATGTTTATCGCTCAACTTTATCTGCTTATCCTTATACAGTTTATCGAATATAAGGTCAGCCTTAGTTACATCGAACGAGAACGTTCTGCTCTTTTTGTTTTCTCCTTTCATACGCTCATCTCTGGCTAAATCCCTAGGCTTAGCCATTATGGGACAAGTATATGCATCCCTGTTGGTTAGTTCAGCCAAACATATTTCAGTTTGATTGTAAAATTCATCGCTTATAGTATGAACGCCAAAGTTTGGGTTTTTGTAATAAGTCTCTTTACTAGAATTTTTTACTTGCTCTTCTTCTCTTATCAAACGTTGATACCTAATTACGTTCGCACTAAATTGGAACAAGTCAGGGAACTCCATATCCTATAACTTTTTCTTTAAATCAAAACTTAAACAGTTTTGAGCAATTTTGACAAATTTTTTTTTAGGCAAGGGCACAAAACATTTACTCCTGGCTGTTTTGAACCTTTGAAGAAAACCTTCTGCCCATTCATTTGGCATTTGATGCAAGTTTGTCAAATCGACCAGCGTAACTTCAGATTTTGTTTTATAAAACTGAGCATGGAACAACTGCTCCATTTGTTGCCATGTCTGAACGGAATTCGCTGGCAAGTTAATAAACCAAGAAAAGGCTACTCCTATTAATGAACTAGGGAATAATCTCATTTTATGGTAATCTGTCACTTCACCACTCTGTAGCGTGAACCGCCCTATATGCTCTAGAGTAGATATTTCTCCTAAATCAGTAAACAACGAGAATTCGAGCACTTTATATCCTCTAGGCCATGGATATGCTTGATCTACCCAATCAGGATATGGTTTAGTGTAAGTCGGCCTGATGACAGGACGTACCCAACAACCATTTGGTCTTGTACTATTTCTGTAATTTGATTCCTCAACAAAACATTTGGATCATATGGGACTCCTATGGGTTGGTTTACTAGTTGGTTCACTTGAGGCGGCCTGATGTTTGGTCCTTGATTGGTAGGGAAAGTGCCATTGTTCAGACCATTATACCCATTATATTGAGTATTTACTCCCTCATTAACACGGGGTAAATTATGTCCATTATTCAGAACATTATCTCTTATGTATAGATTACCCCCTCAGGTTGGTAGTCACATTATCACCATTCAGATTTGGCGCTCCATTAACCACCTGATTTGAGGTGGAAGGACCGAAAAATGTTTTTGGACCTGGACCTGGGTTCAAACTAGGGAAATTGCGTGGTAAAATATGTCCTATAATCGCCCTGGTTTGGAAATGACTTCTTATGGGTATTGCTGCTTGACATACTTGGCCTATTAATTTGCTCATAAGATCATTCAAAGTACTTAATTGTTTGGCCATATTATCATAGTGAACATTTCCATTCTGGGTAAATTTTTCCATATTATGGACGTTTCGTAAATTTACCTGTTCGACGACATCTTGTGTGAGTTCTCCAAGCAATGCACGCATGGTTCGAGGACTCAACTCTGTCATTGGTTCATAACGACTGTGACTACTTGGAGTCTGTCCTTCTGTCTCATGAGAATGTTGCTGTTCCTCGTATCGCTCGATCACAGACTGGAACACTTCGTGACTTGCTGGTGCTTTATCAGAACTTTTATGAAACATAATCTTTTCCTTTTCCATCTTCAAATACCAAGTATCCCACTGGGCATGCCAAATTATTTCGCGCGATTGCTCGCTAACAATTAAAAGGGATTAGATGATTGTGTAAGGGACAAACCTTTTGGAACAAAGTCCCAAAAAGGGGTGTTTATCGAATAGGAAGATTACAATTTGGACACGAACAAGATGCCTCCAAGGGGCGCAAGCACACAAGTACAAGGGAATTGAAGTAATTAAAGTTAATTTAAGGAAAAGTAAATTACATATTCTCTGTTTGAGAGTGAATTTTTTCGGAGCTTTCTTCATTACCTTCATCTTCCTTTTATATTCCTTGTGCAGTTCAAGACCGTTTGAACTTTGCTCGTAACTACCCATTTCGTTCATAGTGGCTGACTGGCCAATAACTACCATTCGTAACTCCCACCACCACGTTTTCTTCATTACCGCTTGTCACTAATTTTCTCAAAACGTGGGATGTAATCGTGATGTGCTCAAACTGCCTCAAACCGTGACTTTTAGATGACTGCAGAGTTTAGTCATCGTTAGGATTCTGGACGATCCAACAACTTGGGCGACGACTCTTTCGTTCTGGGCGTCCATAAAGCATTTTACTCGCTCAACATCTGGGTGTTCTACAAGCTTGGGTGACAATGTTCCTTTGTTTTGTGGGCTGCTTTCCCTTAGTTTAGGCTTTCATCTCGGATTCTCATCTGGGCTTCATTCTTTGGGCCATTTAATTTTGGCTGCACTTTTAATGTGTCAACAGTAATCCAGCTTGTAGGAGCTGATTACCCAATTGATACCAAAATATATTCAAATAATGGAGACGAATTATATATGTTGATAGAGACTAATTATTCACAATGCGTGCAATCAAATCACATATTTCAACATCCAAAGTGCATAATCAAAGGAGGGTCTTTGATACAAAGAAAACACGTGGATTTGTTTTGAATACCATCTCGAGTTAAAAATAATGATATTTGATACGAATCAAATGTGAGAGATTTTTTATTAACATGTTCTATGAGTCGTCACAGAGTTGAAAAAACTGATGTTTGATTAGAAAAAACCACATAAATTTTGTTTATAACACGTCTCAAGAGCTGTCTCGAGTTGGTCAAGCAAAAGTGTTTTTCAGAATTGAGACATGATCCATAAAATCAGGAACAAACTTACAGCTACATTCTAGATCATTCTCTTGAGCGTTCACTTGTACTATGTAATTCCAAAGTTATGGCAATGAACACAACGAGTTGATTACATTTCATTTTCATTTAAACTTTAACTTGGTATCAGAGCCACAGCTATGGCCAACGCCAGTAATGCACCACAAAATGCTGATCCCATTTCAGCCCCTGCATCGATTTCTAGCAGCATTGCCTCTCATTTTCCGAGCATTAACAATCTCTCATCGTCTGGCGTCAAGCTCACCCAAGTTGTTTCAGTCAAGCTAGACAAGAACAACTACCTGCTGTGGAAAAACATGATACTACCAATTATCCGTGGACACAATCTAGAAGGATACATTCTAGGGACAAAGGTGTGTCCCCAAGAGTTAATTGGCACACAAGTTATTGGTGAAGCAGGAACCAGCATTGAAATGATTAAGAATCCTGAACATAGCCAATGGATGTCAACATATCAGTTGCTAACGGGGTGGCACTATTTCTCAATGACTCCAGATATTGCCATGAGAGTCACAAGTGCAACAAACTCAAAGGGGCTATGGACAACAATTGAAGAAAGTTATGGAGTGCAAAATAGGTCCAGAATAACCTTCCTTACTGGTGAACTGCAAAAGACAAGGAAGGGAACCATGAATGTTGATCAATGCTTAAACAAGGTGAAGCAACTTGCTGGAAAAACTATCTCTTATACAGACCTTGTTACTCAAGTCTTGGCTGGTTTAGATGAAGACTGCACTCCCATTGCTGTCCAAATTAACAGCAGGGACCATATCTCCTGGGGAGATCTTCAATCAACACTTATGACCTATGAAAGTAGATTAGAACATCTCAACTCACCGAGAAATGAGATAGCAATAATCAGCATTGATCAAATCTCATCCAATTACTCTCAAAGATCTGGTTCCAATTACTATGATTTCAAATCTTACAAACAAGGAATGGGTGGAAGATTTACCAACTTTAACAGTTACAGAGATGGAAGAAGAGGCAGAAACATAAGAGGCAACTTACATATTGGTGATGACCCATTTTAAGTGTATGGTAAAACTGGTTACAAGGCAAACATATGCAATTCAGATATGATTACAGATATATTGGAACACCACCAAGCCAAAGAGTTAGCTACAACTGGAGCCAGCACATCACTTTGGACAAAGGGAACATCACTTCAGTCAATGAATATGCTGGTAAGGAGAAAATCATTGTAGGAAATGGCAGTAAACTGTATATCTCACATTTTGGTACCACACACATTCCAGTTTTAAATGAAAAAACTTTGGTATTGAATAAGCTACATCATGTTCCTGAGATTAAGAAAAATATTATCAGTGTTTCTCAATTAACTTCAAACAATGATGTTTACATGGAGTTTCACTCTAACAGCTGTTTTGTTAAGGACAAAGCAACGAAGGAAGTGGTACTGCAAGGGAAGCTTAAGATGGGGTTGTACCAGCTGGACTTTCTTTATCAAACCACCAAGTATCTTCCTCAAGAGTCAGTTATCCCAAATAAATCCTTCTGCAGTTTATATTATGTTATATCTAGTAAAAAACCCTTAAATTCCACAATCAATGTATGGCACAAGAGACTTGGTCATCATTCCAATCAAGTGATGACATAAGTACTCAAAATCTGTAATGTGAAAGTTAAATCAAATGATATCAAACCATTTTGCAATGATTGTCAACTTGGTACATCTCACTTGTTGCCCTTTTCTCTGTCATCATCATATGCCAAAGCTCCCTTAGAATTGATTTTCATAGATTTACTTGGATCAATCCCTTAAAATAAAAATCTGAAGCCTTGAATGTCTTTATTCAGTTTAAGAAACTTATTGAGAATAAGCTAGCTAGTAAGATAAAAACCTTGCAAGCTGATTGGGGAGGAGAGTACAGACTTTTCTCAAACTTCCTAGAACAAGAACGAATAGAGTTCAGACACCCATGTCCTTATACCTCTGCTCAAAATGGAAGAATAAAAAGGAAACATAGACATATAACTGAAACTGGCATTACACTCTTAGCTCAAGCTAAACTCCCTTTGAAGTATTGGTGGAAAGCCTTTTAGACTGCTACTTATCTTATAAACATGATGCCTACACCCAAACTTAAAAATGCATTCTCCCTATCAAGTCTTCAACATAAAAGAACTCAACTATCAAGCCTTAAAGGTCTTTGGATGTGCCTACTACCAGTGGAAGCAAGCTAGCTACCTATCGATAATCCGCCTCCTCAGCCAGATGAAGGAGTCGGTGGATTCGCCCAACCAAATCCCATATCAAAAACATAAATTCAGTTTTCATTCCACAAAGTGCACTTTCATTTGTTACAGTGAATCCCATAAAGGCTATAAGTGTCTAAGTTCAACTAGAAAAATATACATCTCCAGGCATGTTGTTTTCAATGAATTGGAGTTTCCATTTGAGTCCTTATTCTCTACCAAGAATTAACTAAAACCAGTGGTATCTGAAACAATAGTGTCAACACATCAATCCCTACCTCAAGTCTTATTGGTGCAACTCACCCTAAAGCAATTCATGCTGAACATCACTCATCTTCTGACTTAAATGACAATTAGTATGATAACACATTACATAGTGATAATCTTGGTGAACTTGATAGAAATGATAGTGAAGCGAATGCTGAAACAGAACTTGCAGTACTAGAACCCAATAAGTCACAAAATGGTGAAATCCTTCAACAATCAGATGGTAATGAGATTGAGGAAATGCCCCAACAGAGAATATGTAATCTGGTTTGGCATCCTATGATCATTAGAGGAAAGACTGGGTGTTCAAACCCAAGGTTTACTTAGGAAAATCAATCGAAAATAACTCAGAATCTAAGAGTGTAGAAGAGAATATGATGAATGTTGATTGGAAGGCAGCTATGTAGGAAGAGTTCAATGCTCTGACTAAAACCAGGACCTGAGATCTTGTACCTCTTTCACAACCTACAATATAATAGGAAATAAATGGATATTAAGACTCAAACATAACACAGATGGATTAGTGCAAAGGGTCAAAGCTAGACTAGTAGCCAAAGGCTTTCATCAAATCCCTGGCATTGATTTTTATAAAACCTTTAGTCCAATTATTAAACCGTCAACTCTCAGAATAATTCTCTCACTGCAGTTGTAAAAGATTGGACCATTAGACAGGTAGATATTAACAATGCCTTCTTGAATGGTGAACTGAAAGAAATAGTCTATATGAATCAACCAGAAGGATTTGTGAACAAATCAAAGCTCAATCACGTTTGCAAACTGAACAAGTCACTCTATGGTTTGAAACAAGTACCTAAAGCCTAGTCAGACAAGTTGAAGACAACATTCTTGAGCTGAAAATTCAAACAGTCTATGGCAGACACTTCATTATTTTACTTCAAAAATGAAAGACAGATAATCTTTGCCCTCATCTATGTGGATGATATTGTAATAACTGACAATGACATTGATCTATTGCAAGGATTCATAGACACTTTGAACAAAAATTTCCCACTAAAAGACATGGGGAGACTGTATCACTTTCTTGGAGTAGAGGTATTGTAGCATGACTTAGGACTTCATCTTACACAAACCAAATATATTGCTGACCTGCTTGAGAAGTTTGAACTGCAGAACTTGAAATCATGTTCTACACCTATCCCTATTGGCAAATCAATGTCCAAAACTGATGGAGAAGCACTAAAGGATCCCACAACTAATAAAAGTGTAGTAGGAGGATTGAAGTATCTTCAACACACTAGACCAAATATCACGTTTACTGTCAATAAGTTGAGCCAATTCTTACAAAAACCAACATATTCACACTGGCAGGCACTGAAGAGAATTTTGAGAATTTATTTTGTAGAATGTGTATTTGCTTATACTATTTTTTCATAAAATGCATTCTATTCAATTTTTATAATATTATTCTAAGACTTTTCATGTCTTGTGCCATATTCAAGACTTTTCGTGTATAGCGCTTGAGCATATAGAAAACCTATTTAATTAGTAGTATATAATTTGTGTATGATTTTCTCAAACTTTTCAACTATTACCAAAATTTTCTCAACAAGAACTGACATTTTAATCTAGATTTTTTTTTTGAATATTGTAGCTCTTGGAGGTTGTGTGAAGAAATAGAGTGAATCAATTTCGTCCAAACAACATCATAACACTTGTAAAGTTCATAAATATAGTAGGGTTGGATTGGACAGGTTTATTCAATTTTCATGAGTTAACCCATAACTTGACGCAACCTAACTAGCCTACACAACCAACCCACCCAACTTGTGTAAAAAGGACAAAAAAATCGACCTAAACTGGTCGTGTTGGTTCAGTTTGGGTGATTTTGAAGGGTTCGGTCGGGTTTTGCCTACCCTTACTTGCAAGTAAAATATCATCTATATATAGGACTAGAAAAATGTATTTGCTCCCACCAACTTTAAGATATACACATTGGTCAATGATATTTTCTGTAAATCATATGAAGTAACAATATTGTGAAACTTCAAATATCACTAACGGAAACCTGTTTTAGCCCATATATAGAGATCCTTAATTTGCAAACCATATGATTACCTCTATCACTAGTAAATCCTTTAGGCTGATGTATACTTCTTCTTCAAGATCCCCATTCAAGAATGTTGTTTTCACATCCATCTGATGTAACTCCAAATCAAAATGAGCTACTAAAGTCATTATGATTCTAAATGAATCATTTTTAGAAATTGGAGATAACGTTTCATGGTAATCAATGTCTTCCTTTTGAGTGAAACCATTAGCTACAAGTCTAGTATTATATTGTTCTATAGTGCTGATGCATTTCATTCGGCCTTATAGACCCATTTACAACTAACGGTTATTTATCCACTTGACAATTCAATGAGATTCCAAACTTAGTTTTTAGCCATAGATTTCATTTCTTCCTTCATCGTATATACCAAAAACTTGACTTTTCCCCTTCAACGACTTGTGAAAACGAGTTAGGATCATTGTCAAATCCAACACATATATCGGACTCTTGAAAATATATAACATAATCGATAGAAATTGTTGGTTTCCTTATTCTTAAGGATCTCGTTATACCTACTATTTCATCTTGATTTTGCATATTTTAAGTTATAATAGGTTTAGTATCAAGTGGAAATTCTCGTTCTGTGTTTTCCTCATCAAGTAACGATTATTCTCGAGTCAGTTCATTTTCAGTTGCAATTAAGTTCTTTCTTTCAAAAGGAATCAATATGCCTAGATTGGAAAATGACCCAACAGATTCTTTCATTTCCTGGAAATCAATATTTCTAGGGAACTCGCTCCCTCTCACTTCATGATCATCTAGAAATTTCGCATTTCTACCTTCGACAATCCTTAAAGTGTGCGAATGACAATATAATCTATAGCCCTTGGAGTTCACGGATAGCCTATGAAAAAACCACTAACTGTCCTCGGGACCAATTTCTTTATATGAGGATTGTAAATCCTTACTTCAACTAGACAACCCTAAATGTGCATTCGTTCCGAATTTCAGATGGTGTTTTAGGAATTGGTTTAGATGGAACTCTATTTAAGATATACATAACAGTTTTAAGGCTTCACTCCATAAATGCAAAGAAAGACTTGAATTAGTCGTTATACTCCTAACCATATCCATTAAGGTCCTATTTCTTCTTTTAGACACACCATTTTGTTGATGTGTGCCTGGTATCGTACATTGTGTTACGATATCTTTATCTATTTAAAACTTAACAAACAAACGTGGCATTTGTTCCCTTTCTGTATACCGTCCAGAATATTATCCACCCTTGTTTGACTTTATAATTTTTATTTTTCTTTCCTTTTTTCTCTACTTCTACTTTATAAATCTTGAAAGGTTCTAGTGCCTCATCCTTATGATTTAGAAGATAGAGATACATATATTTTGAATGGTCATTTATTAATGAGATAAAATATCTTTAGCCTTTTAGACAAGGAGTAGAAAAAGGTCCACAAATATTTGTGTGAATAATCACAAGAATGTCCGAACTCCTTTTGACACCTTTAGTGGTCTTGTTTGTCTGCTTTCCCTTTATACAGTCAATATAAGTCCCAAAATCAGTAAAGTCAAGAGTTGATAAAACTCCATCATTTACTAATCTTTCAAGTCTTTCTATGGAGATATGTTCCAATCTCCCGTGTCATAACTTAGAGGAGTTTTCTTTAACAATACAACGCTTGTTGCCAATACTATCACCATACAGATCAGCTAAGTTACACTCATAAATATAAATTATCAACAAAAACACAATGTCCAACAATAACATCTTTTGAGATAAACTAAAGTTTCTATTTTCGAATGCAAACTAGAAACTCAAATGTGCTAGTCTTGAAATAGAAACTAGATTACAAAAAAAGTCAGGAATATAGAAGGTGTTTTTAAGATCCAAATAAAAACCGGAATTTAAAACTAATTTAAAAGTTCGCACTCTTTCAACGGTTGAACTCAACTGGTTTTCAGAATAGACGCTTTGTTCATTTTGTTGTGGTTTCCTTAAGTCCAGAAAGTCCTGCATAGTATTGACAATGTGAATTGTAGTACATGAATCAATCCACCACGTATTGTTTAGAACATTAACCAAAAGAGATACACGACACACTAAAGAGATGTTTGTACATTTATTTTCGAGTCAATTCTTATACTTGAAATAGTCTTTCTTTATATACCCTTTCTTTTTGCTAAAGAAACAGATATCCTTATTGCCCTGTTGCTTTATTGGTATATTATTCTTCATTTTAGGACCGTAATTACCTTTGTTCTTATTTCCTTGATCACGAGTTTTCAGATAAGCAGTTTCCAACTTCTCATGTTTCAACCTCTCTTCCTCTTGAACATTGTGAGGATTTCATTTACAATCCATTTTTTATTATGTGTGTTATATGATATTTTGAATGGACCGTACTCCGTAGGTAGAGAGCTCAAAATGAGATGAACAAGGAATGACTCAAAAATCTCTATCTCCAGGGATATAAGATGAGCAACAATATCTCTTATTTCCATTATGTACTCATGCACACCTTTAGAATTGTCAAACTTCATACCTAAAAGCCTTTTCATTAAGTTGTGGCTAACATTTTGTCAAAACTAACAAATTGCTCTTCCTTGGCCTTATTTCATTGAGGGATTGATCCGCCAATGCTTTTACTGACATGAGTCTTCATGAGACTCACGCTCAAGCGATTAGATATTTCTCACGATTCATATAATGACCTCTCTTCTGGCGTACTTGCTTCTGTAGGGACAAATGGTTCATCCACACAGAATGCCAAGTCAAGATCCATACATCCCAAAGTAAGGAGAATTTTCTCTTTCCTGTCAGAAAAAATTATAACCACATAGAATTGGAATTCAAATAGAGTTATTGAAAAAAAATTAGGAACTACTTCATACGATAAACACATATTAATGCTATGAAAACTATCTTTATATTGAATTAACCAATGCTAATTCAATTTGTAAATTCAAACCTTCTTGTGGGTAGAGGTTATTATCACACATTGAATTACAAGGACTTTAGTAATGTCAAATACAAGTATTTTCCATACTTGTGGGCCTAGGAAATTTCTTGTTTCGATATTTAATAATCACTTTATTGCAATTAGATCGTTAAGATAACTATTTCCCTGTGTGGCCAAATAATCATCATATGAATTAACTGCTTTTTATGAGATGTCGTATGAATCACCAAAATAATTCCTTATGTGATTTGATGTTCCATCCCATAAAATTATAACTAAAGAAGCTTTTGGCTAATCTTAAGTTATAATAACATGTTGAAACAAATGACATCTCAAATATTCCTGTTACAAGTTTGAATTTGTACAGTGGTAGAAAAATTGATTTGCAGTTCACATGAACTTTACAAACCCATTAGCAAACTAACCATTTAATGGGAAACTCAAACATTTGCATTTTCAAATAATTTGGTTAAACACATACCGCTTCAATAAAGTATTAATTGTCTCCATATACTGTTGTACTCCTGCAAGTATTTGGATTAGGGCATATGAAACCAAAGTAAAACAGTATGTATCCATGTGCACATGGTCATGCATATTAATTCCAAACAATGATTTTCATGCACAAAAAACTGAAGAACAACATATATAACATTGGTAATGCAATTTAAGATTCTTTATTTCTTTAGAATCTGAATAACCAAGCATGAAGGTGGCTCTGATACCACATGTAAGACATAAATTATCTACCTGCAGTCTTGTTATACAAGATCTAAATGAAAGGTCTGCAGTAGAAATAAGTCTTTTAAGCACCAAACATTTTCTAACCAATACCCACTTAATAATCCCTTTAACTTGATGGAAATACACGAGTTTCAATATTAAGAGAAAATTTGCAGGGATTTATAACGGGTTTGGCTAGGGAACCTTGGCATATACATAAAGACAACCACTATAGCTTCCATACATCATGGAAGTTGGTGATTTTTTTCGTGCAATAACTTCCCTCCAATAACCAAATGAGAACTTATCTAGGCAGTTAATTAACCCACCATTTAAACTTTAAATTTATTTAACTTTATATTGACCTGTGGGACACAAACGGCTTACGGAACAGCCCCATGTCCTTTATGCAATGGGCTTAAATCTGGCGATGCTGATATTTTGACCGACGAATATTTAAAAAGGGAGCATTGCTAGGGGTACATCACCCCATACATAAGGGTCTACACCCCTCTCACATGGGGGGTGGGACCCGCTCGAATAAAAAAATATTATTTCAATGGGTCCCACTCCTCATGTGAGGGGGGTGCAGACCCTTATGTACAATTCTTGATGTACAACTAGAATAATTCTTAAAAAGGATCCCACTCTTCACAAACCCCACAAAACCTAGGGTCCCTTAACTGCGTCAGCACAGCACTATAAACTCACTTTGTTTGGCATGTCTCTCAAATCACTTGGTCATTATGAAGAAAAAGAAATACAGATGGATTCCAATCAAGATTAAAAATTCTGGATTGAACCCACGTGGTTTTCACGTAACCCGTTCATGGATAACACAACGAATCAGAATATCAAGATGCAGTTGCTAATGGCTACTGTAAAAGTCACACGTATAAGATGAGATTCTCACACGCTTGAAGTGCTTATAAATATTCTAGTTCACTGACAAAAATTTCCTAGGACAAACACCAATTCATCTGTGTTTTCCTCTGATACTTCTTCTTTTCACACACCCCATCTCACACTCTTGCTTTTCTTCATTTCTCCTCCTCAAAATGGAAGGGAAAGGAGGCCTTGGTAGATTTTTCGAAACGGCTAAGCCATACATAGCCATGATGTCCTTACAATTTGGCTATGCTGGAATGAATATAATTACCAAAGTTTCACTTAACAGAGGCATGAGTCACTATGTGCTTGTGGTCTATAGACATGCCTTTGCCACTGCAGTTATTGCGCCCTTTGCCCTCGTTCTTGAACGGTAACCATTTTTTAAGATTTTAAGATTCTGAGATTTGGTTCTTCGGTTGTACTGTCCAGTATTGTACAGTTCATTATTATCTGTCTGTTATCCACAGGAAAGTGAGGCCGAAGATAACATTTCCAATTTTCCTGCAGCTATTTGCGTTGGGACTTCTTGGGTTAGCACATATATTTTAAGTTGTGTCAATAATTTTCAGTTATAGAAAAATGTAATAAAGTTTATTTTTCAAATTTGAATTTCTTTACAGGCCAGTTATTGATCAGAACTTCTACTATGCTGGACTTAAATTTACTTCCCCTACTTTCTCATGTGCAATGAGCAATATGCTTCCTGCAATGACATTTGTCATGGCAGTCCTCTGCAGGTACACTTTTGTTTGACAAACTTTTTTTTTGTATAAAACTTTAACAGATTTTGATAAAAGATGATGAAATATGTATTTGAAAAGCTGATAAAAGTTGTGAATCTCATGAAATATGTAACTAAATTTAATTGTTGACTTTTTACCCTAAAATTGTTGCATTAGCACACGGACTTCATCTTTAGTACGTCAGACTAGACTTTACTAAAAATAATTAGGTGAAAGAGTTAAATTTTGTTTACTGACCCTAGAAGTCAAAATACTAAAGACGCTGAATCACAAACGGTATCTTTAGTACGCGACTGAAAAGGGTTAAAAAAGAATTTTGCCTATGGTATGACACGCTTTTGGTGCAGAATGGAGAAGGTCAACATAAAGAAGGTCAGGTGCCAAGCAAAGGTGGTGGGAACAATAGTGACAGTGGCTGGAGCCATGCTTATGACACTGTACAAAGGTGATGTATTAAACATGGTATGGTCCAAGTACATACATCCTAAGGAAACCAATGTTCCTGGCACAGTTGGAGCCACTGACAAGGACTGGCTTAAAGGCTCAATTCTTCTTATTATTGCCACCCTTGCCTGGGCTTCTTTCTTCATCCTTCAGGTAGTTTGCACTTTTTTTTTTCTTTTTCAATTTTTATTTTTAAATCTTTGGGCAAGAAAATAAATTAAAATAAGAATTTCTTCGATTTTTGTAACAGGCTATCACTATGAGGAAATACACAGCCCATCTTTCCCTAACAACCCTTGTGTGCTTCTTGGGAACATTGCAATCTATAGCTGTCACCTTTGTAATGGAGCGCAAATCATCTGTTTGGACCATTGGGTGGGACATGAACTTGCTAGCTGCTGCCTATGCTGTGAGTCGAGTCGAAAATCTTCCGTTACTAATTAAACAAAATTGTGCATATGTAAAGTTTTTAATAGAAATGAATTCAGTATGCACATAAAAAGCACGTTATCGTTTCTTTTTTTTTTCCTATTGTAGGGTATTGTTTCGTCAAGCATTGCGTACTATGTACAAGGACTCGTCATGCAAAAAAGAGGGCCGGTTTTCGTGACTGCATTCAGTCCATTGATGATGATCATTGTAGCAATCATGGGCTCTTTCATCCTTGCCGAAAAAATATATGTTGGCGGGTAATTTTCTCGTCCTTAATTATAATTTTAAAAGAAATTAAAATTAATAGAATATGATGGTGTAATTACTTGATTCTGATCAATCATTTAACTTTTTTTGTTTTCGTTTATTGTGGTTCAGTGTTCTTGGGGCAGTGTTGATTGTGATCGGACTTTACTCCGTGCTATGGGGCAAATACAAGGAGTACAAGGAGAAAGAAGCTGAAGAAATTCTGGAACCAGTAAAATCAGGAGGCGCCGGAAATAACCAAAACATAATGGTGATTAAAGATATCGAAGCAAATAATGTTATAGAAATGCAGAAAAATGAAGACGAAAAAATGTATGTTCCAGCCGTAGCCATCAGTGCTCCAATGCCAGTTCCTCCAATGATATCCATGGAAGTGCCAAAAGCTTAAACCAATTGGAGAGGAGAGAAAAAGCAGAGAGTAGAAGTAAAATATAGTTGACATGAAAAAGGATGAACCACGACCTTTTTCAGTCCTTGTAAATAATGGAGTTTGCAACCTTTTGTGTTATGTGTTAGTTATAATATGTAAAGAAATTTGAGGGTTTTATTGAAAATTTATCTTTCTGGTACACTTTTTCTCTCTATCGGTTTTTTTTTTTTGATAAATTCAATTGTAGACTATCATCGTTAGTAAATACCGACATAGTTCTCAATAATAATAATAATAATAATAATAATAAATAATGCACGCGTCTCTCAAATTTATTTCAATCTTCTTTATTTTTTATTTGTAATAATTTATCAACGAAGAACATGTGCATCAGCTAATCCTTTATTTTTTGGACCAAAATTAATGGTTGAAGCAAAAACAAACGCACACCAATAAAGGTATAAGAATAAGAATAATTGGAAAAGATGGACACACTGAGTTGGCAGTACTTGTTTGGGTGTTTGTTTATTTATTTATTTATTTTCAAATTGTCCAATCATGTGTCGACATATGTCTCCCCATTTTTGAACTTGTCTTTAAGCATGTTTGTGTAGCACAGTTGAAGGTTTAAGCGGCGAAAATTTGTCATTGAAAATTATGCACGAAGTGTTGCAGGTAAAGGTAGTTTTAAAAGACATTTATGCCCGTCAAAACTAAATATGTGAAGGAAACAACTATGGCTTGCTAGTGTCGTTGGACAGTTGTAGACAGGCCAATGCTTGCAAGTAGAGAACAAGTTGCAGCTTGTATGAGTCTTTTTTACCATATATAATATTAATTTGATTTCGATGTAACATGCCACAACAATAGTGTCGAATGAATAAAACATCCATCATATCAATTGGTACACTTTCGGAGCAATTTATGCACATCAGTGATGACATTTAGTAAATGAATAATGCTTATGTGCTAGAAAATATATGACAAAGAGAATAACATAATATGCGTTGACATGATGTGATTTGATGAAAAAATTGGCTGTATTTTAACATGGACTGTCATGTAGCATTAGGTTAAAGATTATGTCAGCAATTATGTTTGTGTAGCATGATTTTTTACTAACATAGAATTGATTCAACGATCATACCTTTACCCTAATCGAGTTATAGATGAAAAAGTTGACTGCATTGTAAACAGTCAAATTGATAGATTGTTATATAGCATTATATTAAAGATTATATCAGCGATTAGGTTTTTGTAGCATGATTTTTACTAACATAGAATTGATTCGACAATCATACCTTTACCATAATCGAGTTATAGATGAAAAAGTTGACTATATTTTAATCACATGTAGCATTATGTTAAAAATTATGTCAGCAATCATGTTTGTGTAGCATGATTTTTGCTAAAATAGATTTGATTCAAAAATCATACCTTTATCCTAATCGAGTTATATAGTACGAATTATTTGATGATGCATCCTTTGTATAATATGTTAGTAACGGATTATATATACGAGCACAAATTCCTCTTAATCCATAGTAGGTGAAAATGAATGGAGTAGGGAATAAAGCACAATATCTCAAAATTTAGGCCAGCATTCCTTCAGTTTAAAACACAAAAAATGAGATTCCAACTTCCATTAACATCATTTTAATATTTGTCAATTAAATTAGAGAGTTGCATAGATTCTCTTCTAGAACAAACAATTATATAATTTACTAGAATCACTTGTATGTGAAATTAACTACACTCAAAATATTTATCAATTAAATTAAAGTGTTTATTCGTAAGGGAAAAAGACATTGCATAGATTCTCCTCTAGAACAAAAATAATATAATTTACCAAAGAGAAAAAAACAGAAGAAAATGAAGAAGAACCATATATATGGGTAGGGTTTCTCGAGTACTCAGTTGTTTGAGAGAGAAAATGAGAGAAGAGAAACGTGTATAGTTATGTAGCGAAACGAAGAATATATGCATGACACCTCATATCATCATTAGATATCAAAAGAGTTCAATTTAGCCTATTATTAGGTAGACCCTAGAAAGTCAAAGAAAAGAAATATGATAGAACTCAATGAACTAATAAAACTGCCTTGTGTTCAAATTAACCCACAAATCACTACAGTTAGTTAATTGTCATATTCAACCGAATAGCAGGCCAATTACTAAAATTGAAAAATCAAACGATCCTAGGACATCAAATCAAAGAAGTCTGATCGAACTCAAAAAAATCAAAAAGGATATCACGTGTTCATATATTCGAACAATAACATTGTACGAAATAATAATAGTAATGATGATGATGATGATGATGATGATGATGATGAGAGGAGATTTTAATGTTGATTAGTGACTTCTTGTGTGTCTGATAAGAGTAGGACATAAGCACTCTTGCAACAATATATGATTAAGGGAACAAAATATTGAATAACGAATGTATGTTGAGAATCGTTGTTACAAAATCGTGTATAGCTCTAATGACTTCCGTGTGAATTAACTAAACACACGCTTCAAGTGCTGTAGTCATTATCCATTGTAGGCAATTTAATTTTGTCAACATGTAAGTTATGTATTTTGTAACTTTAAATTGTATCAGCATGTTCATATCACATATGTCCCATCGGGGATTGGTTTGATTCATATCGTTCGAGTAATTTTGGATATGTTCTGATGGGTAATGATACATCATGTAAGGTCATTGGAATATGGACCCTAAATTAAAAATGTTCGATGGTGTGATGGGGATATTGGAGAATGTTTGGCATGTACCACAGTTGAGACCTAATTTTTTTGGGCACTTTAGACACCAATGGCTATTCTTATAAATCAACGTGTAGGGTCTTGACAATGAAAAGGGGCTATGATTGACATAAAGAGTCAGAAATTGGCAGGGAATATTTACAAACTATTCGGGAATACAGTTGTAGGTTGAGTTGCTATAGTAGAATCTAAGTCAGATGACACTCTCTTGTGGCATATGCGACTGTGACATATAGGAGAACGTGATATGATTGAGGTTTACAAGAAGAATTTGTTGAAGGGAGTAGAATCATGCAAGTTAGATTTCTACAAGTTTTTTGTACTTGGGAAATAGTCCAGAGCACAGTTAAGAAGGGAAAGCACAAGACATAGGGCATTCTGATATTTGGGGACCAGTAAGAGAGTTGTCTAAAGGTTGATCTCAGTATTTCATTACTTTCATTGATGACTTCTCTAAAAACGTCTAAGTTGTATTTCAAGAAGAATAAGTCTGAAACCTTTGCCAAGTTCAGATTGTGGAAATTAGAGGCAGAGAACCAAATGGGCAGGAAAATTAAGCACCTCAGGACATATAATGGCACTGAGTAAACATATTCAATGTTTTTTAAAATTCTGTGATGAACATGGTATTCAGTGGCTTTATACAGTTCGCAAAACACTGCAACAGGGTGATGTAGCGAAGAGGATGAACAAAACAATTACAGAACAGGCAAGATGTTTGAGGTTGAATACAGGGCTTTCGAAGAGTTTTTGGGTAGAAACGGTAAACATGACATGTTATGTCATAAACAGATTACCACATGCAGCGCTAGATGGGAAAGTTGCAGAAAAGGATTGGACAAGTAATGATGCTGATTATTCTAGATTGAGAGTATTTGGGTGTCTGGCTTACCAAAATCAAGAAAGTGTATTTTTATAAGCTATATGAAAGATGCAAAAGGGTACAAGTTTTGCGATCCAGAGGCAAAAAAAATGGTGATTGATAGGGATGCAGTCCTTCGATAAAGTATTCATGCTTAAAGCTTCTCTAGATGAAGCACAGCAGTAAGAGCCAAGTAGTGTAGATAGAGCTACACAATGTTGACATGGAGATCAATGCTTAAGGAGCAAACAGTTTTGGCTTAGAAGATGAACAGTATCATAGTATTGTCACATATAGACCATATTCCACTATCAGGCCATCCGCGAAGTACGGATTCGAGGATTCAGTTTCTTATGCACTCATTACCAGTAATAGCGATCTTATAACTTTTCAGGATGGCGTTAGTAGTTAGGAAAAAAGTAAATGGATGGATTCTCTGATGAAGGAAATTGAATCATTATATAAGAATGATGCCTGAGATTTGGTGGAGCTTCTAGAGGGGAAGAGATCGATAGGGTATAAGTGGGTGTATAGAAATAAAGAAGCAATGTCAGAAAAGAAGGGGAAGATACAATGCTCGGTTATTGGATAATATTCATATAGGAAGAAGTAGACTATGATGAAATAGACATACTTCCATCGAGACCGTTTTAGAAATGGTGGCCAGGTTTGATTTGGAGTTGAGTAGCCAGATGCGAAGACCGCTCTCATTCATGGTGATTTAGATGAACAATTTTTTATGGAGCAACCATAGGGGTTCATGGAACTAGGAATAGAGATCTTATGTGTAAATTGAAGAAGTCTTTAAGCAATCTCCATGGCAATGGTACAAGAAGTTCGACTCCCACATGATTTAGATTGGCTATAGTCGATGTGAGTATGATTGTTGTATTTACTATAGAGTTCTTGGGGATGATTTATATCTTTTGTTGATGTTGTATATGAATGATACACTAATTGTTGCTAAGAACGTAAATGAGGTAGACAGATTGAAGTCCTTGTTAAGTGGTAAGTTTGATATGAAAGACTTTGAACATGCTAAAAAGATTTTGAGTATGGAGATTAACATAGATAGAAAGATCGAAAATTATAGATGTCTTAGAAAAATTATTTGAAGAAAGTGTTTAAGAGATTTAGTATATCTGTTGCAACACCAATGTGTACACCACTGACAAATCACTTCAGATTCTTTTCTAATTAGAGCCCAAAGAGTGAAAAAGAAATTGTAAAGATGTCAAAGGTGCCATATGCCAGTGCAATTGGGTGTTTGAGAGACAACATGATGATATTACAGTTCAGAGATACATAGATGCAGATTATGCAGGCGACTTGAATAATAGGTCCCATACAAGTTATGTTTTCACACTCTCAGGGGAGCCTATATGTTGGAGATCAATTGTATAGTTACTTGTGGCAATATCTAGAACTGAAGCAGAGTACATGGCAGAAACTAAGGTAGCCAAGGAATTATTATGGTTGAGAGGGCTTGTTAGGGAGTTTGGGATCAAGAAAGATGGAATGAAACTGTATTGTGATAGTCAGAGAGCCTCTTAACAAAGAATCAGACTTATCATGCAAAAATCAAGCATATTGATGTGATATTTCACAAGATAGGGGAGTTGGTTACTTTAGAAGAACTGTTTCTAGAGAATTCACCCCAGAGAATGCAGGACACATATTGACAAAGAAAGTCACAATGGATAGATTCAAATCTTGCTTGAACTTGATTAACATTTGTAGGTGTTAGAGAGAAGGCGTTCCAATCTATTTGTCGCAGATGGTGTTTTTCTTAGGCTATGTTTCTTTCTATTGTTTCTCTTAAGGAATGGATATTTGTCAAGGTAGAGATTGTTGTGTACGTGACTTAAATAAAGGGTAACACATTTCTTTAAACACATTCCATTTCTTTAATTTTACGGATCTATTTTAATCTATCAGGCTTTGATTCTTGGGCTTATTAACTAATACCAAAGTATTGTTTTTAAGAAGTGACTTCATATCACCTTCCATTGCAGCTGCCTACTTAGTTGAATCTTTAAATTTTAAAGTCTCTTCATAAGTGTTTGGTTTATATTCTGTCATATCTTAATAGGTGAAAAAAGAAACTAATTCATCACTATTATATCTGGCAGGGGGCATGATCTGCCTTTTTTGTCTATCTCTTTTAAGTTGGTACTCACCGAGGGGCAAAGTTACTGCATCACGAGGATTTTTGCGTTCTGCTGCCCTAGATACATCAACTTCATTTTCAAGTTGGGTTCATGACCTCTTTGCCTAAAAGAGATCAATATTTCCTAGGTGAGTAGGCTCGACCTCAATCCTAACATCTCTATCTTGCAAACTTTCCATATTTTCTTTAAGACAAGCCATTGATTTGTCAAATAATACATCCCTCCTTAAAATAACTTTATGCCATCTCTCATCTTTAACCTTTAGCATAGAACATTGCTCCCTTTAACCTAAGAAAATATATTTGAGGGATTTTGATTCTATGTTACCAAAATTTTTTTATGTCTATAAACTGTACAAAATATTCTAAAAGTCTTTGCGTCCAAAAAGATTTAGGAACCTTAAAATTTATAGCACTTGAAGGACTTGTTAACGTCTCAAATCTAGATAAGTATTATAATTTAATTCTCTTAAGTCTTAAATGTGGAAAATGATTAAATTCACTTAAGACTCTTGAGTATGTTACGATCAATCCAACAAATTAAAATGTAAAAAAATCTATAGAATGTGGCCATCGGTTTGACACATCCCCAAATTCGACATAATTGTATGGTCAATTTCATGATGACAATATTCTCCTTTCTCAACTCATAATTGACCATTTAATACTCCCAAGTTGAATATCTTTATTATGTCGTTTAATTTACTATCGACCCCAAATATATCCATCAAACTGGTTTTCCTTGATCTTAATAATTGCCAATTTCTAGCAGTCTCCCATTAACCACTTGAAATGGACACAAAAACAAATAGAAAGTAAATTTTGCCCCCATTTACAAAGCCAGTGGGAAACACAAGTATTGTTTTTAATAAATCTTCTAGGTGACTGATAAATATATCTTAAACATTTATTCGCACTCTAAAATATGGACATTTCGTAGATCTTTTAACAAAATTGTAGCCTAATTTATTATATAATTTATTATTATTTGAAACTCGATGAATGGAAGTGGAATTGAAAGAAAAAAACGAAAATTAACGGAAATGACAAGATTCAAAATTTGTTGACTAAAGTGTAAGTGCTCAAAATTTGTGTTGGACCTCACGATGAAGATTCGAGAATGTTAGGGATCAGCTTGATGCAATTAGAAGTAAAAAAGAAGTGAAATATGATCAAAATATTTTCAAAAATCAATTTTTAACTGCACAAGTATGTTCCAAATTTTTAGGTGGAGGTTGAAACCCATTTTTGATCTTGTAAACGTTCAAATTTGGACATAGCTACTTCCAGTAAAGTTTAGCCATTTGAATTATCTTTACAGGCCAATTTAAATTGCTTCAAACGAACCTCGAGAAAGAAAGTTATGATAAAAATATTAAAGGATATGTAGTACTAAATTTTTTCCAAGAGGGGTGGGCGTCCACACTGCAATAACCAAAATTTAAACAGAAAGGTGGCGCCGAGGCTCCCCCCAATGGCGGTGAGGCGCCACCTATGATTTCTTTGTGGCACCATGATGCTACTCCCATGGGGTCGAAGCATCGCCTGATGATAATTAGAGGCGGGATTTTGGTCATTTTAAAGCCCATGAGAACTCCAAATTATGGAAAAATGGTAGTGGAAGTATAAATACAAGAAGAAACGGACTTAAAAAGAGTTCCACACTTTGAAATATATAAAATACAAATTGAGAATTAGAAAGCAAAATTAAATGAGAAAAACAACAAATTAAGGGTTTGGAATCAAGATTTGAAACAAGAAGAGGAACTTAATGTAAGATTCATCTACTTCCCTACATCTCAATTCAAAACACGGCGATGTACTCTATTATTATTATTTGTTTTTCTTCATACATTACGAATAGCTAAACTTTTATTAGAATGAATAATGTAATCTATTTGAAACCTTTTATTTCTTTTATTCTAGATTCTAATTCCTTCATCATATATGTATTGATTTTATTCATAAATTTGATACTTTGAATTACTTGATCAACAATTCAATAATTTTGTGAATCTTCTTGAATTGAGAAGTGAGTTTTAGATTTAAAACACAAGGTAAAATTCAAAAATTTATTATAAAATATAGAGATACTTATGCTAATTGTTGTGATTGTTACATAAATTTTTAGAACTAATATTGTGTTTAACTAAAATTGATTCACATAGACATATGTGATTGAATTAGTTAAATAGGTTTAATGAAAACTCGAGAGGGGTAAACTAAATATGATAGAAGAATTAGATCGAATTATATTAGATTTGTGAATCTGGAATCATGACTTAAAGGTAAATGTAATCAATAGATGAAATTGTTATGCCCAAATATCCAATTTCATATTTGAATCCTAAATCAATCTTTGTGTACATATTGCTATTTTCAATTAGCTGGATTGATATGGTTAGAAAAACAATGACAACTATCATATTTGTTTTCATTCATCAAATATGAGTTAAAATAGTAGACTAGGAATAAAGTATAATTCTCGTGAGGACGATAATCCAAATAAAAATGTTCCTTATATTACTTGGTACGAGAAAATAGCAATAGTGACATATTAATAAATGTTAAAATAAGCATAGTACAAAATTAAAAAAAAAAAAAAGGGTTTCAAGTTAAAGGTGCAAAAGAAAATCACTTGTACAATTTAACGTTATAAAATACATGACTTACATGTCGACGAACTTTAGAAATTGTCAACAGTGGCTAATGACTACAGCACTATAGCACTTGAAGCGTGATTGTGGTTGATCCGCATGGAAGTCACTGGAGCCGGACATGATTCTGCAACAACCATTCTCCACATACCTTTGTTATTCAATATTTTGTCCCCTTAATTATATACTGTTGCATAAGCATTCTTAAAAGTGCTTTTGTCCTATTCTTATCCGACATACAAGAAGTCCACGAATCAACATTAAAATCTCATTCCACCACCACCACCGCTAATACTACTACTATTATTATTATGTTATTGTACGTTATATGAACACGAGATATCCTTGTTGATTTTTTATTATATGAACACGTTATTATTATTATTTTTTATTTTTGGAGTTTGATCAGACGTCTTCGATTTGACGTTATAGGATCGTATCTTTTGATTTTAGTAATAGGCCTGCTATTCGGTTCAATGTGATAAATGAACTGACTACATAGTGATATGTGGGTTAATTTGAACACAAGGCCATTTTATTAGTTTCATCAAGGGTGCATTTGATTGCCAATATTTTACACATAATTTTTTACTTTTATGATGTTTGATTGACAAAGTTTTCCATAGAAAATATTTTCTTACATTTGGCTACTTAACCATATTTTCCTTGAAAATAAGAAAAATATTTTTTGTAGAGAGAGGTGATTTTTATTTTTCAGGCTCTTTCTCTCTCTTATCTATCCACTCTATCTCTTCCATCCACAAATAATAAATGGACAAGTATAATATTTTCTTGGTTGAAAACTAAATTAATCAAACACATTAATTAATAATTTTCATACAAATAAATTCTAGGAAATTGAATTGTCTAAAATTTATTTTCTTTCCATGCAAATTCTATGCTTGCAATCAAACGCACCCTAAGTTCAATCATATTTCTTTTCTTCTACTTTCCTAGTAATTGGCTAAATTGAACTCTTGGTATCTATTGGTGATATGATTTTGCTACATAATTATAATTGTTGTTTTGTAAGGTATACAATATCGAAAAAGAGATACCATGTACACATACAATTATTCAAAGACACTTGTAGATGTCATCTAAATGAAGAAGTTCACAAAGGCATTTAAGGCAAATAGTGCAAGTAATTGTTCGCGTCGTCACCTAAAAAGTGGCAAACATTTGTTGTTGTTTTTCGATGTTCCATTATAATTTTTATTATTGTTGCTTTACTACGTGACCCTATATAGACCTAAATCCAAGTCTAAGGCATTATGCCACTGTTTATTATGGAAGTACTTTGGAATTGCATTATCCAATTACTTGTTGAGTTCAAAATATTTGGGATGATTTGTCTAAAAAATATTTAAAATAAGTAATTGTACATAATTAGAAGAATAAAAATAAATCGTTGTAATAATTGAGAAGAAAAGGTGTAAAGATCTTAATCATGCAATTGATTTTGGTAATGACATAATCCCACTTGTAATTAAATATTAATAGCATAGCCCACTTCCTTCATGTGCCTATAATATTGTTATAGCTCATAAAACTTTGCACTAATCGACTATTAATTTACATATTTGCAGTTGGGATGTTAAGTGAAATAAATGTATCAATAATTAAAAGGATAATCTAAATTTATCTTATCAACCTTATATCATTAAATATATTTATCAAGAATCAAGAAAATCTCTCAAAACGTGATAAGCGTCATGGCCACTATTGCTTCAAGAGGATGATTCATATTCCACTTCTCTTGGACTCACGAGTTAAGATTTAGTTGCTAGTGCCATATTTTAAAATTGAATGCTACATGTCTTAGATTCTGGCCTCTCGAATTATTTGAAAATGTTTGATATCTGCAAAATAATGGTTCCCTCGTCTTGTGTATGATAGTGGATTAAGTGGTATGACATTACCACATGAATGTGACTTCACATGATTCCTCTGTATGTGGCTACTAGCTAAGAGAAATGACACTTCAACTAAGCATAATTTAATAAGCAAATTTTGTACTTTTTCTAGTGATTATTGAATATTAGACCCTTCAAATTTGGTAGGATGAACTCTACATAATAAATGACAAACATTTCACAAGTTTTTCTTCTTCATTCCCATTTTATTTAAGCGTAATGTATCAAACATGTCAAAAATATTTGTTCGTATTCGACACATAGCAAGTAGCTCAAGGACGATATTATGGAAATTGATTAGGGAGTAATCAAATTAGTTATTGGGTTCTTTAATGATATCACGGCAGATAAGATGTATATATATATACATATATATGTATATATATATACATATATATGTATGTATATATATACCTATATATATGTATATATATACCTATATATATATATATATATATACACATAGATATATATATATACTAGGTGCAAGCAACGTGCAATGCACATTTGACTAGTTTATATTTAATAGTTTTGTTTAAGAATTAATTTGTTATTAATAAAGATATCATTTTTTTGGTTAATTAAATAATTAATGATGTAATGTTCATGCAATTGATAAATAATTAGATGTGTGATTTTGATGTTGTGATGTAAGTTGGTGAGATCGAAGAAAATAATCAAAAGTTGACAAATTTGGAGAAAATGACTAAATTGTAAGGGATCCAAAGTTCGGGGACTAAAATGTAAATACTTAAAAGTTGTGCCGAACCTCACGATGAAGATTTAAGAGTGCTCAGAGTCAATTGGATAAAGGAAGATGTTAATGGAATCAAATTTAGTCAAAAGATAATCACAAATCAATTTCCAACCGAAAAGTTATGCTCCGATGTTTTAGTCTCATATTGAGACCTATTTTTGGCATAGAAAGTGATCGAATTGGATAATGATGTCTGAATCAAAGTTGTATCCAGATAAGTTAGCTTTCCAACACATTTTGAATCGCCTCAATCGGATATCGGAATACAAAGTTATGATAAAAACACTAAAAGAAGGTGTAGCTGCCTGTTTAAAACAAAAAATTCCGTTACATAGTCCGTTAAAACAACAAATTCCGTTAGTTTTTCCGTTAAAAACAAGAAATTTCGTTACATAGCCACTTTTAATATATACTAGGTTTAAGCAACGTGCAATGCACGTTTGCTTAGTTTATATATAATTTTTTTGGTTAAGAATTAAATTTTTATTAATAAAGATGTAATTTTTTGGTTAATTAAATAACTAATGATGTAATGTTTATGTAATTGATAAATAATTACATATTGTGATTTATTAAAAAAAGAGCATTAATAGAATCTATAGCATCGTCCTATATATAAATATCGCTCATAGTTTTATGAAAGTTGTTTGAGATAATTTTGATTCTAAGATAACAATTCAGCATTTTCCTCATCTTGCACTGCTTCAATAGAGAGGACATTAAACTACCTATATTTTTTCTCCTTTAGTTTCTCTGGATCTACATAAACTTGAATCTTCCAAATTTCTTTTGATAATTTCTTTGCAACGCTTTTAACATATGGTCGATTTTCCTACAAAATAAATTTTGAATATGTTTACATAATTAATAAAAAAAAACCCAATTATTTTTAAATAACTCATTATAATAAAAATCAAGTTTTGAAGAAAAATTTAAGAAATACCTCTCCAACCTGTCCCATTAATTCAACTGTTGAACAACCAAGTGCATGTTCTGCTACTTCACCAAACATAGTAGCAGCTAGTTTTCCAGTATTATCGTCCAGTTGAACATATTCCCTAACACTTTAAATGCGTTGAATATATTAATTTTAATTTGAGTAGTGTTAAATTCTAAATTAAATCAGACATCAATTTTAAATTAAAATTGTAAGATACATACCGTGGTTTGTAGACCCATTGGCTTTTGCAATATATACAAACGAAGCTTTCATTGTATTTATATCCAGTTCCTTTATTACAGTCAACGCATGACATGTAATAAAATATTTGGACAAACTCAATCACTTTTATCTTCACCCATATCTAGAATTTTACTTTCTACATTAAATCATAATCAATTTTTACAATGAATGTTAGTGTAAAGACAAAAAAATTTATAAGTCTGTGTTTCGTACTATTATATTATATCAAATTTTGCACTTAATCATGAACCTTTTGTACATAATAAAATAATAGATAACATTACATTACAATACAAAACTAAATAAATAAATATTTTTTCTTCATTAAGTTCAATGTACCTTACCAAATAAATTATTAGCATTTTTAAACTGATAATCTCCACGTCCATTTTGTTTTTTTAGTTTAATTTTTTCCTAATGACTAAAATGTAGTAGTACAAAGCATTTTACATTTTCCATTCATTTATTATTAGATAATGGAATTCCAACAGACACAACACCAATTGTCACAAACGGTGGCTTAATGGAAACAATAAAACTAACGGTGAAAAAAGATTTTCCGTTAAAACAAGAATTTCCGTTTCATATGCACTTTATATATATATATATATATATATATATATATATATATATATATATATATATATATATATATATATATATATATATATATACACATTAGGTGCAAGCAACGTGCAATGCACGTTTGCCTAGTTTATATTTAATAGTTTTGTTTAAAAATTAATTTGCTATTAATAAAGATGTAATTTTTTTGGTTAATTAAATAATTAATGATGTAATGTTTATGTAATTGATAAATAATTAGATGTGTGATTTTGATGTTGTGATATGAGTTGGTGAGATCGAAGAAAATAAGCAAAAGTTGACAAATTTGGAGAAAGGGCTAAATTGTAAGGGGTCCAAAGTTCGGGGACTAAAATGTAAATACTTAAAAGTTGTGCCGAACCTCACGATGAAGATTTGAGAGTGCTCGGAGTCAATTGGATAAAGGAAGACATCAATGGAGTCAAATTTAGTCAAAAGATGATCACAAATCAATTTCCAACCGAAAAGTTATGCTCTGATGTTTTAGTCTCATATTGAGACCTATTTTTGGCATAGAAAGTGATCGAATTGGAGAATGATGTCTGAATCAAAGTTGTAGCCAGATGAGTTAGCTTTCCAAGGCATTTTGAATCGCCTCAATCGGATATCGGAATACAAAGTTATGATAAAAACACTGAAAGAAGGTGCAGCTGCCTGTTTAAAATAAGAAATTCCGTTACATAGTCCGTTAAAACAAAAAATTCCGTTAATTTTTCCGTTAAAAACAAGAAATTCCGTTACATAGCCACTTTTAATATATAGAAGATATAGTTAAAAACATAAAATACTACTCATTCCTTCCCATGAAGAGATTTTCTTCCCTTTTTCGTTTGTCCCAAATTATAAGTTACTTTATTTGTTGGGAGTATAGTTGATTTCTCATTTTTTTAATATACACATATTTAATGTGTATTATTATCAACAATTGACGCACCTCGACACAATTTAAGTGAAAACCTTAAGAACACAATTTTGGAATCCACCAAATTAAAAAAAATAAACTTACGAAATTTTATGAATATAAGATGATAAAAAATGATAAATTCACCCTTTATTTATAGAGTTCTGCTAGAGAAACAAGGCTCTAGTGGGCGCATGTGTCGCCCCTTGTCCAGCAAATAGGGGGAGCATAACTAGACAAATAGCAAAACTCTTATTTATAAGAATTTATATGAAAACCGAGAAGGCATTGAAGACACAAAGATGAAAAGATCCAATTGAGTAGTGAAAGTATGCGTTGGATCAAGAGAAAGTTGGAAAAAGACTAAAAAGTAGACAAGTGAAGCTGAAGGACCAAATTGTCACATTTTAAAAAGAAGATAACACTATGCGGTCGCATAGTGTTAATGGCATGCGATCGCATTGAGGTATGCAGGGATTAAAATGGAGCAAACAAGGCCTTCTATGCGACCGCATAGAATCCTTCTATGCGATCGCATAGAAGGAAAAATTGGCGATTTTCTGGCTTTCCTTATTTGGTTCAAACTCTTTTGGAACCAAGATCTAGGACTCCTTTATAACCGGAATAACGTCCAGAAGCTAGGGTTCGCCTTCCTAGAGAGAAAAAAAGACATTGTTGAGCAAGATTGAAGTCAAGGACGAAGAGTTTTATTCCAAAATCCAAGAATTCAAGATTGATATTCAAGAATTGGGTGATGTCTTCTCCAAAATATTTTCGCTGTTATTTTAATTTATCCATGCTAGGCTAAGTTTTTATTGTATTAGGTGAACGATGAACCGCGTAACATGAATCTTTAATTCTTTGTTTTGCAATTTGATTATAAACACGATTGTTTGATGTTGAATGGTTTATATTCTCTTTATCGCCTAAATAATTATATGTGCAATGATTATGTGAGTTTTGGTGGTCTATTTCATGCATTCGAGAGAAGGAGAATAGATTCTACAAGATATAAATCATCGTAGGGTTCGATAGGGGATAGAGATATACCGCTATGCTTTGCGTGAGTCTTTAAGGGTTCATAAAACGTTATGCATTCTTGTATATTGGCATTTGTCATAGAGATATAGTCAAATGGTATGCAAGGATAGGTTTAGCTCTACTCGAGAGAAATTGTTGAATATTTCAGGAACAATGACTCTTCAACCGATTCATTGTGCTATCAAATTGTGAGATGAAGGTTAAAGGTGAGGTTACATAGGGATTCGAGATCCTAGTACGCTTGTTATACATATATTCATCAAGCATTCGCATTCAATTCGTAATTTGCATTTAGTCGTTCAATTTTATTTAAATTTGCATGCATAGTATAATTTAGACAATTGCATACTTTTGATCATCTCTTTGAATTCACTTTAGTTTCGGTTAAGGTCGAGATAGGTAACTTTTGAACTAACTCAATCTCTGTGGGAACGATACTTGGACTTAAAAACCCATTTTATTACTTGAACGATCCGTACACTTGCGCTACTCAAAGTCGAACATAATTTCGACTTGTCACGGGACATAATTTAATCACGATGGAGCTAAAAACATGACACGAGTTATATAGGCTCGAACAGGTATCTTTATTGATTCAATGAACAGTGCAATGCCCCTATTCTTTTTAGCCATCCAATTTCCAAAACTAATCTCTAACTTGAAACTTTCACCTTGTGTCTATCTCATTGATTTCCGACAATCCACACAACTTATCAAGCATGGAACCCCTACTCATCATAGTGCTTCCTTGTAAAAGTTTAATAACATCCAGGACATTCTAACATTGGGTAAGGTGTATCACATAAGAGGTTTATTAGGTTTAATCACTATGTTCACCTATTTCTAAAGCATGAGTCATATCATCAACTGAATACACATGCATGAGTATAGTGCGCAAAATAAATCAAGTTTTTCATAAACATATTTTGACTAATTCAATGAGACCCAATTTTCACCATTCACGGCTCATACATTGTCCAATATTATTGTCACGACAGGCAGAATTGTCAAACCCACACAAGCACACAGAACTGCGCAAAATAAATTTTATTTTTATTTTTATTTTTTTTGTCATGCACCAAACACACAGCAAAACACAACTGCAGAAAATAAAGAGTGCCATCCCCAAACTTAAATGACACAGTGTCCTCAATGTGGACTGAACATAAACATAACGAAAAGAAGACGAAAATGCAAAGTAAAAAAAGAAATGCAGAACAACATGATGAAAACGGGGTTCAGAGAGCTCCCCTGATCAGGGCTGTGGGGGAGGGTGAAAATCTGGTGCAAAAGTGGCACCAGCATCTGGTGGAGGTAGGTGGGCAACTATTTGTCTCATGAGCTCCAACTGGTGGGCCAGCTCAGTGCGCATATCCCTAACATGAGTTTCGACAGCACCCAAACGATCCCAGGATTCATTGGCGTGCAACTGAATTCCATCAACGAGGCCCACATAGTTGTTCAGCTGTCCATTTATAATCTCTACCTCGCGTCTGGTAGCCACGGCCTCTCGACTGGCAACCCCGGCTAAGGTCCTGGCAGAAATCACATCATCTCGAATGGTCCCCAAAGTGGTACCCATCGCACCCACAGTTTGTCCAAGTCCCTCGATGTCTCTGCCGGATGCAGTCATCGTTGCAAACATCTGCCGGAGCAGCTGCGTGTCGACCTCTAATGGTGCCTGTGGAGGTGGTGCCTCCTACATATAGGCATCCTCAGCATCCTGATCATGGGTAGCCTACTGCTGTCTCTGGCGTGCTTGCTCCTGGGCTACCCTATGTTTTGCCCGAGCACGATCCTGGGATTCCAAAGTGGTTAGCTTAATGAAAGGACTGGCTCTCTCGGGAAGTTCTCCTGATGGGAACGGAACACCACCTTGCTTACAGATACCATTGATAAGGCTCGAAAATATTAAAGACCGATGGCGATCTGCAGAGACCCCGTGAGAGTGGATCTGATCATAGATAAAGGTGGCCAAATCAATTTTGTGCCCCCGCACCAAATGATAGAGCATGCTAGCAGTGCGATCAGTAAAAGTAGTGTGATGAGTGGTGGGCTCCACATTATGGCATAAGAAGAGCCAAAGAATACCAATCGATGGAGTGAGCTCAATCTGTTTCCAGATGGGATCTTGCAGTGGCCACGCATGGGCAAGTCCCATAAGAACTTCGGCAACAGTCTCCCAGTGGAAATTACCAGGAATCGGTGTGATGTTGTCCCAAGTGAGCCCATAGAAGTCCTGGATGACCTCAGGCGTGAACACGATCCATCGATCACGTACCCAAGTCTGATGTAGATGATCGGTGCCGGGAGTGTCAATGTCCACGTTGAAATTAGCATAAAATTCCCGAACTAAACCCTCATAGACTGGGTGTGGGCGATCAACAACTTTTTCCCACCCACAACGCTGAACTAACGTGGTCAGCTCAAACCCTGGAAAGTCGTTCAGTTTAACGGGCCGTTCAAGCGGTAAAATGATAATTTCCTTTTTTTATTAACCGCATGTTCTTTAATAATATATAATGTTACACATAATTTCAAATTTAATTTTGGTAAAAATTAATAATTAATTTTAATTATATTTGTAGGATCACAACTCTTCAGTGACAATTTATATCAATTGAGCAAAACCAAGGCTAATTAATTGCAATTTATGTAGCTTGACCAATAAAGTAGACTTGTAATAAAGCTCTTCCTTGGTGGAGAAGAAATTTACTCAATGATGCTCTGAATGGGTCCTACAAATTGATGGACCCTAGTGCGAGCTGTGCCCGAAGTATTTGCTACTTTTTCCTTGCCCTTTGAAGTACGTTTTGGCGGCATCCTGGGATACAAAAATAGGAAACGAGTAAGGCAAAAGTGGAACATGGAGCATAAAGAAAAACATAAGAATGAAACATGGACGGTAGCAAGTGAATTGTGCTCTAAAAATGGATCGAACAGGTGCAAATGAAACAAGTGAAAATGTGATCGATTGTGCAACTTCGTCCCGTGACACGGGCATGAAAACTCGAAATTTTTCCGAGTAACATTTGGGCATAAGAAAGTAGGTAACCCTAAGTAGAACATATCCAAAATTGGTGCCAGACGGAGGTCAAATGGTTGGGGAAACTTGGGGACGAAGAGGGTGACGTGAGGTGCCGTGAACCTAAATCACGACAAGCACATGGGATGGTCTCGTGGCATATATGTGCATAAGGCGTGAAATGCAAGAATGTATAGTGCAATACGAAGGCCCTAGCTCATGGAACACAGAGATGTGAAGAAAAATGGAAAAATCAGCCAAAAGGACCAATGACACATTCTATCGAACACATTGTAGGCAACCCAAAGGTAGCAAAAATGGTGAAACAAGGGTAAAGGACACAAAACCAAAAATTAAACCACAACAAAAACATCAAGCCTAACTCCAACATCTACCTAAATCCCCACGCCTCAAAGATTAATCCAAAAATGAAACTGAACCCAGCAGAAGACGATCATTTCGGCTTGAGGGGGCGAAATGGCTTACCTTGAAAAGCAGTAGAGGATGCACTTGGGATGTGGTGTGTGCGAACGAGGGTGGGGAGAGCGCGAATGGAGGTACCGAGATGTAGGGCGGTACTAGGGTTGAGGAATGGCCGAGAGATGGAAGCTTGAAATGAATAGGCTCTTGATGGTTTGTAGTTAAAAAAAAATTGTGGGTGACGCGAATCCTTTATGCCACCACATAGAGGAAAGTCATGCGATCGCATAGAGGACATGTCCAAGGCCAAGTTAGCCCTGGAATCAAAGTTTCGACCACATTGATGGTGAGCCTATGTGGTCGCATAGGTCACCAGAGAATGGACTTTTGTTTTTGTTTCTAGGAATGAAAAATTTTGGCCCCGAACCCCAAACTTAAGACCTAAAGCCTCGAGTGTCGTGCTAATATGCTCAAACCAATCAGATGAAAAGATGCAACGCAAAACCCCAATTATCAAACCAAACGACTGTGCAAAAATGCTCAAAAACTGTGCAGTGAATTCACAGAGTGTGCAATATGAATTTTAGACATGTAAACACTCGGTGGTCCCGCATGTAAGGCGTGCTCACCAAAAACCAAGAATTCACCCCATAGTGCAAAAGATTGACATGTGAGAGTGTTGGAAAACCAGAACAAAGTAAAACCTAAAATAGACAACGAGATCCCTAGCTCATCCAATACCATGTAAGAACAATGATAGTACATGTAAAATAGCATCAACTCACAATGCAAATGTTGGCTGGAATGCAACTCAAAAAATAGCATAGCGCCTCGAAATGCATGAGTGGACTCCCAAACACCCAAAAATGAATCGATAGGCACGTAAGACTGGTAAAATGCAATCAAAATGAATATTGAACATGTATGGAAGCTTGGTGAAAGAACGAAGTAATCGATGACCGAAACTACTAGAATGCATAAACAATGCTGAAAAATGCTCAAATAGTGACAAAAAGCAGAGAAATAAAAGTGAAAGGGTAGAACTGATGGGTTGCCTTCCATCCGCACTTTTGTTTATAGTTGATAGCTCGACTGTACTGTAATAGGATCACTCTGGTGGATTGAGATGAACGGTGGATTTGTCTTTTGAGAAGTTCACGCTCCAAAAGTGTTTTAAGCGCTGTCCGTTGACCTTGAATGTTCCTTTGCTGTCATGGAGGATTTCCACAGCCCCATGTGAAAATACTTGGGTAATGGTATAAGGACCCGACCGGGACCTCAATTTTCCCGGGAAAAGCTTTAGACGAGAATTGAACAACAGCACCTGCTGCCTCACAAGAAACTCCCTATTCTGAATGTGCATGTCATGAAACTTCTTGGTGCGCTCCTTATAGATTTTGGCATTCTGATAAGCGTCCTGATGAAATTCATCCATCTCATTCAATTGAAACAACCGCCGTTCACCTGCGGCCTGCAAATCGAGATTCAACTTGCGATGTGCCCAATAAGCCCTATGGTCCAACTCAACTGGCAAGTGGCATGCTTTCCCAAACACTAGCCGGTATGGTGACATCCCGATAGGTGTTTTGAATGCTGTCCTGTAAGCCCACAAAGCGTCATCCAACTTCCTGGACCAATCCTTCCTTGAAGAATTTACTATGACCTCTAGTATTCTCTTTAATTCCCTGTTAGATACTTCAACTTGCCCACTGGTTTGAGGATGATATGGGGTTGCAATGCGGTGTTTTTCTCCATACTTAGTCAGCAACTACTCGAATTATCGATTACAGAAATGTTTGTCCCCGTCACTGATGATAGCTCACGGTGTGCCAAAAAGAGTGAAAATGTGCTTTTTGAGGAACCCAATCACCATTTTAGCATCGTTAGTAGTCAGTGCTACTGCTTCCACCCATTTGAAGACATAGTGAACTGCTACAAGAATGTACTAGTTGGAAAATGAAGACGGGAATGGTCCCATGAAGTCAATTCCCTAAACATCAAATAGCTCTACTTCTAAAATACTCTTCAACGGCATTTCATTCTTTCTTGATATATTTTCCGTGCGTTGACATCGATCACACCGTTTTATGAACTCATAAGCATCTCGAAATAAAGTAGGCCAGTAAAATCCTGACTGCAAGATTTTTGCTGCTGTCTTAGAAGCCCCGAAGTGTCCGGCATATGCAGATGAATGACAATGCTCCAGAAGTTGAGAAACTTCCTCTTCAGGCACACACCGTCGAATAATCTGGTCTGCCCCACGCCTATAAAGAATTAGATCTTCCCAAAAGTAGTATTTCAAGTCCGTAAAGAATTTCTTTCTTTGATGAGCTGAATAATCCGGTGGTGGAATGGACTTGGCCAAGTAGTTTACGATATCCGCGTACCAAGGAGCTGTTTCCACACTGAATAGGAGTTGTCATCTGGAAAAATCTCATTAATATCCACTGACTTGTCTGGTTGCCCAAGCACCAACCTGGAGAGATGATCTGCTACCACATTTTCACTGCCCTTTTTATCTCTAATTTCAATATCGAACTCCTGTAGCAGTAAAACCCAATGAATCAGTCTAGGCTTGGCATCTTTCTTCGTCATCAAATATTTCAATGCTGCGTGATCTGTGTAGACAACGACTCGTGACCCAACAAGATAAGAGCGGAACTTATCAAAGGCATATACTACTGCTAATAACTCTTTCTCTGTGGTTGCATAGTTAAGTTGTGCATCATTTAGAGTTTTGCTGGCATAGTATATCACGTGAAAAACCTTGTTCCTCTGCTGCCCCAAGACAACTCCTACGGCGTAGTCACTAGCATCACACATCAACTCAAATGGTAATTCCCAATCCGGTGCTACAACCACTGGTGCTGAAATGAGCTCTCTCCTTTAGAGTTTGAAAGGCTGCCAAATATTCATCATTGAAATCAAAGTGAATATCTTTCATCAACAAGTTGTATAGCGGTTTAGTGATCTTCAAGAAGTCCTGTATGAACCGTCTGTAAAACTCGGCATAACCCAAGAAACTGCAAACACCCTTCACAGAAGTTGGTGGTGGTAGTTTATCAATGACTTGGATTTTTGCCCTATCCACTTCAATTCCCTTAGCTGAAATCCGATGTCCTAATACAATACCCTCTTGTACCATAAAATGACATTTCTCCCAGTTCAGTACCAGATTTATCTCCTCGCACCGTTGTAGGACTAAACTTAAGTGTGTTAAGCATTCATCAAAAGAAGACTCGAAAACTGAGAAATCATCCATAAACACTTCAAAGAATTTTTCAACCATATTAGAGAAAATGGCCATCATGCAATGCTGAAACGTAGTAGGTGCATTGCAAAGGCCAAAAGGCATCCTACAGTAGGCAAAAGTGCCGTAGGGACATGTGAAAGTAGTTTTCTCCTGATCATCCGACGCCACTGGGATCTGATTATATCCCGAATAACCGTCCAAGAAACAGTAATGTGTATGACCTGCCAGTCTCTCCAACATTTGATCAATGAACGGGAGAGGAAAATGATCATTCTTTGTGGCTGTGTTAAGTTTGCGGTAGTCATTGCAAACTCTCCATCCGGTAACTGTTCTGGTAGGGATAAGCTCATTCTTTTCATTTGGCACGACTGTTATCCCCCATTTTTTCGGTACAACTTGGACTGGGCTGATCCATGCACTATCTAAAATAGGATAAATGATGCATGCATCCTAAAGTTTCAGCACTTCAGCCCGAAGCACTTCCTTCATGTTGGGGTTTAACCTCCTCTAACTCTCTACACTGGTCGAAAATTCTCCTCCATGAGAATTTTATGCATGCATAACGAAGGACTAATTCCCTTAATGTCTGCAATGGTCCAACCTATCGCTGTTTTGTGCTCCTTGAGTACCCGCAGTAATTTTTCCTTTTCTATATCATTGATTGTACTGGAAATAATAACTAGAAGTGTACATGACTCACCCAAATAAGCATATCGGAGGTGCGATGGCAGTTGCTTAAGTTCCAATTTAGGTGGCTGTTGTACAAATGGTAGAGGTTTTGCTGGACCAGTTCCAAGCTCTTCAAAAGCTCTGATGCGTGCATATGGTCGATTTGTTTCCAAGAATCTCGCGCACGTTTCCATCTCACTTGCTTCAGATTGTGTTGAGTGAGAATGCATAATACATGCCTCATAAACATCCGATGGGCGGTGAAGCAGAAATGTATCATGTACTACCTGGTTGATTACATCAATCTTGAAACAATTGTTGGCCTCAGAAGGGAATTGCATAGCCTTGAACACATTAAATGAAATCTGTTCTTCACCCAATCTCAGAATTAATTGCCCCCTATGAACATCGATCAAAGCCCTCCCGATAGCTAGGAATGGTCTACCTAAAATTAGAGGAATATCCTTGTCCTCTTCCATATCCAAAATGAGAAAATCAACAGGGAATATAAACTTCTCCACCTTGATAAGTACATCTTCAATTATCCTCCGTGGATGTGTGAGAGATCGGTCAGCCAACTGTAGTGTCACTGTAGTTGTTTTAGCTTCTCCCAACCCAAGCTTCCTGAAAACAGATAATGGCATTAAGTTAATGCTGGCACCTAGATCACATAAAGTTTTTTCAAAATAAATATCACCAATTGTACAAGGGACAATAAAACTCCCTGGATCCTTAAGCTTTGGTGGAAGCTTTATCTGGATTCTAGCGCTGACTTCTTCAGTTAGCATAACTGTCTCATGGTCTTCCAGCTTGCGTTTGTTTGATAAGATATCCTTCAGAAATTTAGCATAACTTGGCATCTGGAACAATGCATCAGCGAAAGGGATATTTATATGAAGCTTCTTGAAGATTTCTAGAAATTTTTTATATTGTTGTTCCATCTTATGTGTCTTCAGCCTCTGAGGAAATGGAATGGGTGGTTCATAAGAATTCACCAAATTTGTTGTTTTACCTAATGATCCCTTAGAATTTTCCTTTGGTACAGTTTTTGTTATTTGCTTATCTTTTTCCACAGATTCTTCTTCTTCCAAAGACACTAGTGTGCCTTGAACTTTGCCTAGCCTCTTGACATGGATTTCCGATAATTGCACCCCACTTCTAGTTGTAATGGCCTTGGCGTGTTGCCTTGGGTTGATCTTGGTGTTACTGGGTAAATTACCTGGTGGTTTGCTAGTCAAAGCAATAGCCATCTGTCCCATTTGAACTTCCAAATTCTTTATAGCAGCATTCTGATCTTGAAGTGTTGTTTCAGTTTTCTTCATGAAATGGTTGTTTGCTTCCATTATTTTGCAAACATCTCTTCCAGTTGAATCTTTTTCTATTGAGGCTGAAATTGACCCTGTGGCCTCTGTTGGTTTTGATTGCTCCATGAAAAATTCAGGTGCTTCTTCCAACTCGGATTATAGGTATCTCCATACTGATTGTTAGGTTGACGTTGTCCCCATTGTGCAAAGTTTACATGTTCCTCTCCTTATAGAATTGGACACTCTATTGTTGGATGATCAGCCCCACACTCTTGACAACCTACTCTCCTAGTTTGTACTACATTGGCGGTTTGTAACATGTTCTCCACCTTGTGAAACAATGAATCAATCTTCGCAGACAAGGCTGAAATAGCATCTACTTCTTACACACTCGAGGCTTTCTTATGAACCTCCCGTTCTAATGACCACATAGCTGAAGTGTTGGCAACAGTCTCAAACAGTTTCAATGCATCGTCAACTAGCCTTGTAGATACTAACCTGCTGGATGATGAGTCAATCATGCTTTTGAATGATGGAAGTAGTCCAGTGTAAAAGTATTGGACCTGACGTCCCTGTTGATCCCATGGTGTGGGCACTTCCGAAGCATGTTCTTGAACCTAACCCAAGCTTCATCAAATGATTCTGAGTCACCTTGACGGAAAACAGAGATATCATGTTTCAGCTTCTCAATCTTGGCGGGTGGGAAGAACTTGGTGCAGAATTTTTGTGCCAAGTCATTTCATGTCGTGATGCTGGCGATAGGTTGATAGTCCAACCATTTAATTGCCTTATATCTTAAAGTATGTGGAAAAAGTCTCAACCGGATAGCATCATCTGAAATACCCTGATATGTGAAGTGTTGGCACATCTCCAAGAATCGAGTAATATGCATGTGTGGGTTCTCGTCAGCTCTCCCATAGAACTGATGCCCATTTTGGAATAGATGTATTACGTTAGTCTTCAGTTGAAAATTTTGTTGCCCAAATGGTGGGTAGACGATGCTGGACTGACATTGAATAATTTGAGGAATCATGAAATCCCCCACAAGCATGTTTCCTTCGTCCACAACCTCATCTTCATTGGCTAGAAAGATCGGGTTATTTCGTTCGTTAGCCATTTTATGTTGTTGAGCTTCTTGAATCTCTCGTTGTAATCGGTGGAATGTGCGTTCAATTTCAGGATCAGCTGCAATCAATTCACCTCCCGATGATCTTAGCATACAAACCTGAGAATCGGAAAGAGCAATAAAATAAATAAAATAGCAAAATTGTCGTAGTGCCAAGATAATTAAAATCAAACTAAAACTCAGTCCCTGGCAACGGCGCCAAAAACTTGACACGTCGAAATTATGTTCGACTTTGAGTACCGCAAGTGTACGGATCATTCAAGTAATAAAATGGGTTTTTAAGTCCAAGAATCGTTCCCACAGAGATTGAGTTAGCTCAAAAGTTACCTATCTCGACCAATTCAAAGAGATGATCAAAAGTATGCAATTGTCTAAATTGTACTAAGCATGCAAATTTAAATAAAATTGAATGACTAAATGCAAATTACGAATTGAATGCGAATGCTTGATGAATATATGTATAACAAGCGTACTAGGATCTCGAATCCCCATGTAACCTCACCTTTAACCTTCATCTCACAATTTGATAGCACAATGAATCGGTTGAAGAGTCATTGTTCCTGAAATATTCAACAATTTCTCTCGAGTAGAGCTAAACCTATCCTCGCATACCATTTGACTATATCTCTATGACAAATGCCAATATACAAGAATGCATAACGTTTTATGAACCCTTAAAGACTCACGCAAAGCATAGCGGTATATCTCTATCCCCTATTGAACTCTACGATGATTTATATCTTGTAGAATCTATTCCCCTTCTCTCGAATGCATGAAATTGACCACCAAAACTCACATAATCATTGCGCATATAATTATGGAGGCAATAAAGAGAATATAAACCATTCAACATCAAACAATCGTATTTATAATCAAATTGCAAAACAAAGAATTAAAGATTCATGTTACGCGGTTCATCGTTCACCTAGTACAATAAAAACTTAGCCTAGCATGGATAAATTAAAATAATAGCAAAAATATTTTGGAGAAGACATCACCCAATTCTTGAATATCAAGCTTGAATTCTTGGATTTTGGAATAAAACTCTTCGTCCTTGACTTCAATTTTGCTCAAAAATGTCGTTTTTTCTCTCTAGGAAGGCGTAACCCTAGCTTCTGGACGTTATTCCGATTATAAAGGAGTCCTAGATATTGTTTCCAAAAGAGTTTGGTCGCATCAAAAGCCTTGTTTGCTCCATTTTAATCCCTGCATACCTCAATGCGATCGCATGCCATTAACACTATGCGACCGCATAGTGTTATCTTCTTTTAAAATGTGACAATTTGGTCCTTCAGCTTCACTTGTCTACTTTTTAGTCCTTTTCCAACTTTCTCTTGATCCAACGCATACTTTCACTACTCAATTGGATCTTTTCATCTTTGTGTCTTCAATGCCTTCTCCGAGTCATCTTTTGAATATTTGCAGCTTAGTCCCTGAACTTTGATTCTTCTTCATTTTAGGCTTTTTTCTCTCTTTTTCCTTCACTTTCACCACATTCACCAATGTGACCTGCAAATATAATATATAACAAATTAAGCTATGTTTCACGTATAAAACGATGTGTATCCAAGTTTATTAATCGATATAAACATGCAAACTACACTCTTATCAACTGCCCCAAACTTGAATCAGTGTTTGTCCTCAAACTAAATCATAGCTTAATGGTTCAACAATCTGCCATTTCTCAGGATCGGAGCTTAGTATGAAACAACATGAGTAGCTACAACCGCGCAACATCATATCAATCTCCACATGTTACATGAAAACTCGATGTGTGTGTTTGTAAACTCATACCAACATATCAGTATCATGATTTTCTCATACCCGACCCCAGTAGTCAAATTTTCGCTTTCATCGTTCGAAAGAAACACTTCCACCAACCCTATTCTTTTCACTTAAATATCCCGGGGTAGTTCCTAGATTGAACTCATCTATACTTATTCTTTCCCCTCTCGTAGTTCAGATGCATCATACTGTCACAAGTTCACACTTTAACAAGTAGAGGTTCTCCTATCTTTGATTTCCTCAACCTTTGAGACTAGACTCAGCTATTTGATTCGTATCGGAGATATAGTTCCATCAACCGGATGCCTGGGGCTAATCAATGATTTCTATGCACACAAGAGGACATGTTTTTTTCTTTTTTTGTGTGTGACACATTTCCTTTGCTTTCTATATAACACATGTAACGAGTTTTAGGTCGGTAACTCCCAAGTCGGATGACCATAGGGCACCAGGCTTTAAACCCCTTCAGGCTTAATTACTTGAGTTATATAGGCTCGAACATGTGTCTTTATTGATTCAATGAACAGTGCAATGCCCCTATTCTTTTTAGCCATCCAGTTTCCGAAACCAATCCCTAACTTGAAACTTTCACCTTGTGTCTATCTCATTGATTTCCTACAATCCACACAACTTATCAAGCATGGAACCCCTACTCATCATAGTGCTTCCTTGTAAAAGTTTAATAACATCCAGGACATTCTAACATTGGGTAAGGTGTATAACATAAGAGGTTTATTGGGTTTAATCACTATGTTCACCTCTTTCTAAAGCATGAGTCGTATCATCAACTGAATACACAAGCATGAGTGTAGTACGCCAAATAAATTAAGTTTTTCATAAACATATTTTGACTAATTCAATGAGACCCAATTTTCACCATTCACGGCTCATACATTGTCCAATATTATCGTCACGGTATGCAGAATTGTCAAACCCACACAAGCACACAGAACTGCGTAAAATAAATTTTATTTTTATTTTTATTTTTTTATCATGCACCAAACACACAGCAAAACAGAACTGCAGAAAATAAAGAGTGCCACCCCCAAACTTAAATGACACAGTGTCCTCAATGTGGATTGAACATAAACAGAACGAAAAGAAGACGAAAAGGCAAAGTAAAAACAGAAATGCAGAACAACATGATGAAAACGAGGTTCAGAGAGCTCCCCTGATCAGGGCTCTGGCGGAGGGTGAAAATCTGGTGCAAAAGTGGCACCAGCATCCGGTGGAGGTAGGCAGGCAAATCAATTTTGTGCCCCCGCACCAAATGATAGAGCATGCTAGCAGTGTGATCAGTAAAAGTAGTGCGATGAGTGGTGGGCTCCACATTATGGCATAAGAAGAGCCAAAGAATGCCAATCGATGGAGTGAGCTCAATCTGCTTCCAGATGGGATCTTACAGTGGCCACGCATGGGCACGTCCCATAAGAACTTCAGCAACAGTCTCCTAGTGGAAATTACCAGGAATTGGTGTGATGTTGTCCCAAGTGAGCCCACAGAAGTCCTGGATGACCTCAGGTGTGAACATGATCCATCGATCACGTACCCAAGTCTGATGTAGATGATCGGTGCCGGGGAGTGTCGATGTCCACGTTGAAATTAGCATAAAATTCCCGGACTAAACCCTCATAGACTGGGTGTGGGCGATCAACAACTTTTTCCCATCCACAACGCTGAACCAACGTGGTTAGCTCAAACCCTGGAAAGTCGTTCAGTTTAACGGGTCGTTCAAGCGGTAAAATGATAATTTTTTTTATTAACCGCATGTTCTTTAATAATATACAATGTTACACATAATTTCAAATTTAATTTTGGTAAAAATTAATAATTAATTTTAATTATATTTGTAGGATCACAACTCTTCAGTGACAATTTATATCAATTGAGCAAAACCAGGGCTAATTAATTGCAAATTATGTAGCTTGACCAAGTAAGTAGACTTGCAATAAAGCTCTTCCTTGGTGGAGAAGAAATTTACTCAATGATGCTCTGAATGGGTCCCACAAATTGATGGACTTTTGGGAAGTTTATCCCAAATTTCCGTAAAAATCGTAACCTCATTGGAAAATTGATGAAACATATGGATGGAAAGTTGTAGATTTATGAAAAGGTGTGGTTTATTTATTGTACATAATCGTCCTCAATGTTAACAAAATAAAAAAAACGTTGAAATTTTCAAAGTGTATTATTGCTATGAGGATAATCTAAAAATTTCAAGATCAACATTAAGGTAGAACTATTATTTCTTGTTAAATTTTGAAAGAATTCTTTTAAGATCTTAGAGAATCGTAGGGATTAAATTTGATATTTTGAATTATTCATGACGTTTGAATTATTGTTTACCATAATATTATCATTTCAAAATATATGATTATGTTTTATAATCATGTCAGGATACACAATTGAAGGATTAGATAATTTGTCAGAAAGAATATTAGAAAAAATAGAAAATATCAAACGTCAGCTAGAAAATATGGATAAATTATCTGAAGCTTGTCAAAAGATATGAACAAAAAATTGCAGATTATGCTAATATATTAGATAAAAGAATAGATTTATATTTTAGAATTCAGAATAGAAGAAATTCAGAACAAATCCAAACTTTACTCTAAAGAAGGAGGATATGCGTTGCAATAAAAGAAACCATTTCATTAAGGGTAAAATAGACATTTTCACGAAAAATCCAAATAGACCAAGTCAAGATCATCATATTGGTTCATAGGTGCCTTTAGTAGGCAAGCTAAATACCTAAACTAATTCATAGTTTCCCTATACGAATATTAGATGATTAGTGTATCTCCAATTTCTCCTGTGCTAATCACAATTTAGAGACGTATGGTATTAACTAATCTTGTTATTGAGTATATATTTTTCGATATCTCTTTTCTTAGAGTTTAACAACCATCTCTTAGAAATGACCAGCTTTGTCCACCCTTGAGATTAATATTTAATTTTGCTCGTAAATATTTGTGCCGTAGTGATTTTTTTATTGACCTTTTTCATAATAATCTGATTTAGAGTGTGTTCGGGACACATTTTTTTGAAAGAATGTATTATTGAATGTTAGATTGATGGAGAATGTGTGGTTAAAAATGAAGGAAAAGTTATTGATGTGATGGAAAATATTATTTTATTGAAGAATATGTGATTGAAAATGAGTAGAAGAATGAGAATAAAAAAAATAATGTTTACCAAACAGGGCCTTAATGGACTTTTGTGATTGACTACAGATTTAGACTTTTGTTGAGTAGACCGATTAGTTGGAACGTAGACTGAATTCCTAATTATAAAAAAAAAATAATAATAACAATTAAAGTATCCAAGACTTGTGTGGAGTTTACGTTCCGTTTTCAATTAATCTAATGTGAAAATGATTAAATGAGTAAGCACTTTCAATTCAAATCCTATCAAAGTCTAGCAAATACTTTTTGATCCTTAGTTGTATAAACTTGAACTTTCAAGTTAGATTTTCAAAATTTTGATTTTACCATATGTGAAGGATTTGAAATTCTTATATCTCTAATATGTGAAAGATACACATCATAAGCAATTATACAAAATTGTTACTAGAAATAACAATGTAATGACATGTTCAATTTAAAGTAATGAAAGAAATAAAGGACAAAATCAATACCACGGGTTTACAAATAATTGATGGCAATCTCTATCGACAAAAAAATAAATATAAATGGTATGAAAACTGTCTATAAAAAACATTAGTAATATCCGTTCATAAAAATAAAAATAAAAATCTCAAATGGAAACGACAACAAACTAGTCAGCAAGCGACACCACTTTCTTTTTGTGGTTGCTTCAACGGTAAAATGGTGTTTGCGTGTTCATCTAGTTGTGTTTCCTTAGTTTCCACAGTTGATGAAAGCATTTATCGATTCTATAATAATATATAGTTGGCATGTAATAGATTTAACACACCCTATTACAAATCCATTATTTGTCAACCACCATAAAAGAGAGATTGTTTTGTAGAAAACACGGTTTAACAAAGTATGTAACATGTATTATACACTAGTTTTATTATAACAAACATAACATGTGACATGGCATGTAACATGTTATAGAAATCACAAATAGTATTTTTCATAACGTACTATATGACAAAAGAAAGCTCAACACAATTTTAGTATATGATATATGTTTTTATATATCCCATGCATTTCATAGCATACTACGTACACAAGAGAAGAAATAAAATACTTTTAATAGAGATTTATTTATTGTGACAAAACAATTCATGATACATCACCTAGCATTCCAAACAACAGAGATTAACATATTATGGCAAAAATCTTTTTTTTTTTTTCCTTAGTACATCAGTTATATAGCCATGTTTGTAACATAAAATATAACATACACAACAAAATTGACATTGCATTTAATTCTTTTTAATTATATAGTCATAAATAACACATCAATATATCAATAGAGTTCGATACGCTGCCACCACTACAGAAAGTCGAGAATTTGGAGCAATGTCCATGGCCATAAGCAGGAAAGTTATGAACATTAATTTTTTGCTTGTCGTGCAATCAATTGGTTTTATGTAATTTGGATTCAATTTCCATCAATTGAATGATGGCCATGTAGGAGATATTACACCGATAACGTGCATATTATATTCATCAAGAGCATGCCGTTAATACATGTGAAATCGAAACATCATTCGACTTACCGAAATCTGATTTAAGAGGACAAATTAGTGAATTACCGACTTCGAATATATGATATATGGATTCATCACTTTCCAATCTTGAACGCGTGTCATTCTTCAATTCAAACTCAAGAAATGCAAGAGTGAGAGAGTGATAGAAGAAGGAGCGGAGGCGAAGGTTACGAATGGAAGCTCCGGCAAGAGAAGAAAACTTCAATCCGATTCCGATCAATTTGAAAACCATGACGTAAACTTCACTGAGAATTTGGTGTCACCAGTGAATTCTATAACCTCTGCCTCCGCTCCTTCTTCCATCACTCTCTCAATCTTGCATTTCTTGAGTTTGAATTGAAGAATGACACGCGTTCAAGATTGGAAAGTGATGAATCCATATTCATATATTCGAAGTAGGTAATTCACTAATTTGTCCTCTTAAGTCAGATTTCGGTAAGTCGAATGATGTTTCGATTTCACATGTATTAACGGCATGCTCTTGATAAATATAATATGCACATTATCGGTGTAATATCTCCTACAATCTTAAGATGAATTTGCCCCGCATCGGTGCTAACAGTTTCTCGGCAATCATCTCCCAAAATACAACGACCACGTCTAGCCATAGGGGCACTTCAAATGGCTTAGACCTACGAACTCGAACGGAGTTTCTTCTCTACTATAACCATGATTTTGATGCAATAAATAATCACTTCAACAAAGTGTTTTATGCAAACTAAATCGTAAACATAGAATAAAAAGATATGGAACTATCAATTGAATTTGTTCCCTTAATTGTTGTTGTAAATCCAAACACATGAGGATCCATATATATAGTAGTTTGAAAGGTTTCTCAAAAGATACAACCATACCGAGAGACACATCTCTTGAATAAAATTCATAATTATTGGAAGTTACTCATACCAAAAGTCATGATCTCCAAGAGTCATGATTCATATGAAAAGACACATCTTTTCATCTACATCATTTCTAGAATATTCTATACAATTTCCTATAATTCCAAATATTAAACGGTTTAAGTATGGCTTAATTTCTCATTCACCAAATAACGAATTTCACTTAAATAATTGGTCACAACCAATTTTCATCCAAAATTCCAACAATCCCCTACATGAATGAAAAATTAATGCAAATGACTATGCAGACACTAGTAGAGAGAGCGTGGAAAAACACTGCATGAGGCAAGGTAGCTTTCGACTTTGAACCTTCCTTAGTGAAATACTATCGGACTTACTGGCTAATTGGTAAACGTGATGTCTTGAACCATTCAGCCGTTGGTGTAAGCCAAGACAACGGTACTCACACAATGTCTTCCATAAACCGTTCATGGTTCTCACGGTTGTATTCATTTTGGCCCTGACCAACTCTTGGATTTCATAAGTTCTTTAGAGAAACTCCACTTGACTGAATCAAGCTATAGGAATCATTAAAAGCGTATCTTAACTTTCAATCATTCTGTAGAAAGCACTTTAATTATCATAGGAATGAGTAGGAATAATTTCCTAAGTGCTTCATGGAATTTTCATAACTTAGTTGTCCATTTGAACCAAGATCTTGGGATCTCCAGTCAACAAGGTAGGGTTACCACTATAAAGACTCTTACGTCGTAGGCTTTAATCTCATTCCCCTCGATATGCAGTATTCTTGATCTCTCGATAAATCTCTTAAAGGTACTACGAGTTTACACCATTGAGATTAACCGCTTAATAGTATTATGTCTACATCTAGACTTACCATTACATGTGACTTAGTATCTCATCAAATATAGCTAGCCAACGATCGATTGATTTAATAGATACAGAATGTCACCACCAAGAAATCCTCTCATGAGGCTACATGCTTCTAACTAGCTTTATCTAAAACTTTATAAATTTCAAACAACAATGTTAGAGGATTTCTATCACGCACTACACTAGTCAATCACTTTTACTAGTGGATTTCAGAAATATGGGTATTCAATACCATTATTGAAATATTACAATGCATTTCAACTTTATGAATATTCTTTAAATATTCAATTGATATTGCATATCTAAACAAATGCCGTAATCGTCTTTTATCTCATTTCATCCACTTTAGACTTAGTGTATATCATCCTTATAAGTAATATAAGGGTTTTCTACCTTTTCCACCTTCATAGATATATTTCTATGATTATAAGGTATATAAAAATGTAACTTTTAACATAAGTTACCCTTACAATTTCTCAATTAGGAATGCATGTGCAACTAGTAATGTTGCATTCACAAATCTTGAACTTTTTATATAAATTCGCAAGCATTGATGTTAACCCCCACATTTTTGGGTTGCACTTGAACTTAGAGTTCATCAACTCTTTCATGGTTCAATTCATTTATTGAATAGATAATGTTCATATCGAATGTTTCGTGAAAGTTTAAGTACTTTCAAAATAGTGATCGTTAACCCACAATTTATTTCAATTGAAATTGTATACAACGTACTTCAATCCAACTATCTTCAATTTTATCACACACAATTTGATCAAGGTCATTACATAGACCAACAATACTTTTCAAAGCATATACCAACTTAATTGGTTTGATGTTGAAGTTAAATTCAACAATGAAGAAGACTAAGCATCTTGATTGCAACTTCTTCAACGTATGTGATTTATCACTTTTGTGACATATCATAAAATCACATCAAATAATAAGGTAAATTTTCACCTTATTCATCATCTTCAAACTTGAATAATTGAATCAACCATCGGTTCGATAGTTGTGTTCTCAGAAGACACAACCCAACGAGAGGACACACCTCTTCGAATAAATCTCTATGAAGAGATACACCAATTCCAAATTTTGCACATTTATGCAAGAACAATTTTGCATAAATCACCTCATTTAATTTCATCAAATTAATTGAGGCTATCATCATTAATATAATGTTCCATATTCCAATAAAAGAATAATCATGAAAGTTCATATACTTTTAATATAATATGCACATTATCGATGTAATATCTCCTACAATCTTAAGATGAATTTGCCCCGCATCGGTACTAATGGTTTCTCGGCAATCATCTCCCAAGATACAATGACCATGTCTAGCCATAGGAGCACTCCAAATGGCTTAAACCCACGAACTTGAACGGAGTTCCCTCTCTACCATAACCATGATTTTGATGCAATTAATAATCATTTCTACAAAGTGTTTTATGGAAACTAAATTGTAAACATGGAATGAAAAGATATGGAACTATCAATTGAATTTGTTCCCCTAATTGTTGTTGTAAATCCAAACACATGGGGATCCATATATATAGTAGTTTGAAAGGTTTGTTAAAAGACACAACCATACCAAGAGGCACATCTCTTGAATAAAATTCATAATTATTGGAAGTTACTCATACCAAAAGTCATGATCTCCAAAAGTTATGATCCATATGAAAAGACACATCTTTTCATCTATATCTTTTCTAGAATATTCCGCAATATTCTATATAATTTCCAATAATTCCAAATATTAAACGGTTTAAGTTTGGCTTAATTTCTCATTCACCAAACAACAAATTTCGCTTAAATAATTGGTCACAACCAATTTCCGTCCAAAATTCCAACATGCCAAATATTAAGGAGATAAAATCAGGGAATTTTGGTTTCTTTCTATTTTGATTGCAAATGGTAAAAATTCAAAATCAGAGCAATTTTGGACAGAAATGTGGATTAAAGAGAAGTTTGCGATATGAGGAAGACTAATTTATGGGATGGATTGAGGAGTTTTTGGGTACCAATCTTGAAATTTTAACATATAGATTTATTGAAAACATGTATTTACGGGGGCTTTGTTTTACAAATCGTCCTTGAAATAATACATTCTTATTGTCATGTGTGTTTAATTAAAGAGAGAGGCTACATTTATAGCCATTAGGGAGCTGTAAATTTTACAGCCCCCTAATGGCTGTACAAACAGCTTTTTTCATAATTAAAAACCTTCAGTCTTTGCTTAAAAGTTGATGTTCCTTCTTTCAATGCTTTAACCTGATATTTTTTCAATTACTGCATACGTAATTCATTCTACAGGCAGGAGTTTTATTTATAATGTTAGTGTTTTAGAGGTTTTGCTTGAACTAAGTGGTTCATATATTCAAAAAGTCATCTTCATGACCTAGCAAAGGGACAAGCTAGCTAGGTCTAGAAGGGTAAGAATCAATAAGAGCATGAGGTGCACACCTCGAAGGGTAACAATGCGTATGTATTTCGAGTCCTAAGGTGTTAGACTTCACAATTAGCCTTTGTTTGGCAAACGCAAAACTTTTAAGGCCTTTATGTTGTTCTTAGTTCACAAGAATAAATGAAAGGTCACGAATTTTATTGTAAACAAACCTGTAGGCCTCAACAATACCTTACCAACATCTCGATAATCAATGGAAGTGTTTTCGTGCTTGTATATATGTAATAAAAAAGCATGGACATCGTTATTAAGTACTTGACATGTACCATTGTCCAAAATGCCCAATTACCACATGGTTAAAAACATCAATGTTGTTCGAAATACAATTAAGGTAACATATGCATGATATAGATTGAGCTGTATGAAGGATGAGAAGATGTAATATTATATAGTGTTGTTCAATGTAAATAACATGCTTAAGAAGATATTTATTCTTTTTAATAATTTGGCCCGTAATATTGAATGCAATATCCTATTATGATCTATAAATAAAATATTATGATGCCAAATCATTCTATTATTAAGTACAGCTGATTCCATTTCAATGTTACTAATTAAAAAAAGAAAAACAACTTTTAAAAGTAATATTTTAAAATTTTTAAAGTAATAGATCTAAAAATTAAAAAAAATTTACTTAAAAGTAATATTTTAAAGCTTAACCAAATATGTTAACGAATCAAATTATACAAGTCTGTTGTGCATGTACGTATTTGTGCAACAGTACTGTGCACATGTAACAGCTTTATCCATAGATATCTGCAGAATGTCCCTTGCACCAACATTTTGTCCACCACCGTCCTAGACTAAACCGTAGTTAAAAATCCTCTTTAAATAATAAAGCTAATTAATTATCTAGCTGATTAAGAGAATCACCTTTCTTTTTAATCAAAACACAAGAGGTCGAGTTTTTACTAGTAACAAAGAAAAACAGAACTCCAATTGATAACAAAAATATATTGTGAACACTCTCATTTTTTTATGAGTTGACGTTTTCACTTTTGTAAATTGATAACTTGTTTTTTTTGTAATAATCAAAATCCAATCAATCGTGCTATGGTAACCTAAGGCATGACAGGGAGGCTGACCGTGTGACGTGGAATATCCTGAATTCTAAAAAACTTAATAGAAACAAAAAGCCAGCTGGAACGCATTTTGTCTGAAGTCTTTCAAAACTTGCCCAAGTTAAAAGATCCCACCATTTCTCCCAATTTCTCCCTAATCTCTGAAATCTTAAACCCTCGACCACAACTTCATCCCTTCATTTCCTCCAATTTCTCCCTAATCTCTACAAATCCAAAACCTTCGACCACATAGAACCCGAAAACTCTGCAGCACATCTCAAACTGAAGTAAGTACGGTGTTCGATTTCTACTGTATTATGCGATTTCACGATTCTAGATGGCTGCCCCAACTTGCACGTAGTGTTTGAAGAAATATTTTTGAGTTTTCTCGTCTCCTTCTCCTTCATAACTTATTTTCTAGTCCCAATTGACAATGGCAGGAAAAAATGAAGGAGTCTGTTATAGTTGTAGAAAGGAGGGCCATTTTTTTTTCGGAATGTCCAAGGGAACGCCATTGCCCATGGTGCAAGCATGCCTTCGTAAAGTGTTTTGAAGTGGTGAAAGAGGTTGTCAACAAAGGCAGACTGTTCAGTTCTTGTACTACGAAATGTGGATATTGGGAGTGGGTTTCGAAACAAAAGGTGAATCTAGTGCAGCTAACGATCTCTCGAGCATGTTGGAAACTCTATGTCGGTTAACTGATGAGCATGATGTGGAGATTTCTGTTAACGTGACAATACGTAAAGGAAAAGCAAGTGTGGAAGGGGATAAGAAAGGAAAGTGACATGCTTGAGTTGTAGCTTTTAATGTACTGATGTTGTTATTTAACTTATGTTGTTTATGGCTCGGTAGTGTGATTAGGATGTAATGGACAATGACTTTCCTCTTGTTCTCATATTATCAGTATTTAGTGGTCCATGTATTTTCCCTGTTCGAATGTTATTAAGATGGCATGATGTGCATAATTTCAACATATACTCCATTTATTGTTTCACACCTGCCCATAAACTAAAACAAAAACTAAGAAAGCAAGAAATTGATTCAATTCAAATCCAATGGTAACATTTAGATATCTGTTTTAAAAGGATTCATAGCATCAAAATAGCACAATATTACAAACACAATAGATTGTTCTGCCACAGGAAATAGAATTCGAATAAAATGGCAGCTGCACTTCGATCATCAGGCAAACGTTTCAAATCTATCTCTACTTTGTGAATAGTCCATATGCATTTTCCAATTTCTGCACAGATAGTTTGAATTTGTTAGAGTCAAGTTTCAAACTTAACATCTATTTAAAACAATCAAATTGAAGTTCAGCTTCCTCGTAATATAGTCGAGTTCTACAACTTTCCAATTATTACACCAACCAACTATATTAATTAGAATGAAGAACCAAAAAAGCAAATAGCTGAATTATTACTCCAACCAACTAAATTAAGCAAACTACTGAACGCAGAAGAAATAAACTCAATTTATCATTAACTGAAATTTATCTCCAACTTCAGTTACTCGGACAAGGTGGAGTTGGCAATCTTGGCACGTAGTACGGCATTGCATTGAATGTAACATTTGTTGAATATGGCGGGATCGAACTGGATGATTATAAGTATTGCGTAAACTGAGGACTTTGGTTGCCAACCTACCCAAAATAACTAATCAGAAACACGTATACTTTCATTAACAAATTTAATCATAAAACTATATTTCTTACCATTCAGTACTGTGAATGCATGCCTGCAAATTATTCCTCGAAACTCAAATAAGTCACACCTGCACATCACTTCACTTCTGTCCTTCGAAAACAAGAAAAAAGTTTTTCTCTTACAATAATCATTATCCATGACATCCTCACGTACCTCATACGTAGTCCCTACACATCCCTCAGAAGCAGAAATGATATCGCAATAAACTTTACCCGTGAACTCAACTTGAACTTCCCTGAATTTCGAAATTGTATATACTGCATGGAATTGACTTTCCATCTTAGACCTCGTTGCACATGGTACCATTTGTGAGAAAGACTTGAAATCTGCTTGAAACTCCTTCTCAACCTTACTTCTCAATGCTCATTCGTACTGTTCAACAAATTGCTTCAACGAGGTTTTCGAATGGACATAACCATCGAAGAATGCATTTATACTCTCACTTCGTTGAGTCGCTGACATTCCTGCCCAAAAAGAGGTTTTCAAATAGCAAGGAACCCAACGACCTCGATTATCGTATAGTCCCGACAACCATTCATTATCATCCAAATTATACTTTTCGATCATGACTATCCAGCCTTCTTCAAATTCCTCCACAAATTGAGAATCATACACCAATTTGTGTATAGCAGAAAATATCGAACCTTTATCAATGTGGTATCCGAACTTTTCTAACAACTTCTTCAATATGTGTCACAGGCACCACCTATGTTTCGTATTGGGGAATACGATCTGAATTGCATTATGTATTGCCCTATCCTAGTTGGTAATGATCCCATTGGGAGCTTGATCGTGCATGCACTGCAACCATGTCCTAAATAGCCATACGAATGTACCTGTATCCTCATTTGATATCAACCCACAACCAAGGAGTGTCGACTATCCGTGATGATTCACTCCAACAAAAGGAGCAAAAGGCATGTCATACCTGTTCGTAAGGTATGTGGTATCGAAAGTGACAACATCGCCGAACTCTTGATATGCTTGCCTACTCTTATTATCTGCCCAGAAAACATTCTTCAAACGAGACTCTTCATCTAAATCCATACTAAAGTAAAATCCCGAACACTTGGCTTGCATTTTTGAAAAGTACGATTGTATTGCTGCGGCGTCTCCGACCCCAAGTCTTAACTGCCTAACTTGTTCAACATAGTTTCGACAATCTTTTTCTATGCATGTCATGTTCTCATACCCACCTGCTTCGACAACCACGGAGTTGTAACTTTTATGCAACGGAATTCCTACAATATCATTTATTTTAAGCCGCCGTTTAACCTGTGCACTCAATTCTCGGTTACATCGATACAATCTTGATTTCAAAGGACTTGTTTTGTGATTGTGTTTGGGGTGTACTGTGTTAATTCTCCATATTCCACAAGCATCTAAACATGCAGTCATCCTAGCTTTACATCCACTTTGAACTGTTGCTTGTGGCTTCAGTGAACCGCTTCTATTAGTGCTTCTGTTCCCTTCACGACTACAAACATATGTCACGTATCTCGTAACTCCATCATCATCCTTTTTTGAATTTCTTCTTCAAACTGGAAACCCTATCTCGTAACCATATCTTTTATAAGGCTCGAACATTTCATTTTCATTCTTAAACTTCATGCCCACCTCAAGCGCAATCACACCATCCCCTCCCAGTACCTTATCATCCAATTTTTCCATATTGTCCATAACGTTGTCCACATCAGCCGATGCCAACAAAATATCATCCACATCTTCCACCAACAAAATATCATCCACATCTTCCATAACCATAATTTGTTTCCCTGGCAAAAACACAAATTTCATTTTTAATCTTACCCTTCACTAAAGCAATTTCATAAGTATGTGTTCAACTTATAAACATAGAAAATTTAAAAATACATTTTGAAAAACTGAGTTCAGCTTATAACAACACAGAGAAATGTTAAAGAGTTTTTTTTTTTGGGAAAATTGGTTACGATGACATTTTAAAACAGAGCTCTTGATATCCAATTTCGACAACGAACCCAGCAACAAAAAAAAACTCCAATTCTGACAACGAACCCAGCAAACAAAAATAAAATGAATTAATCTCGCTTTTTAGAGTTTACCTCTTTCAGCCATCATTATTGGTCGGAGAGTGACGTGGTTAGAAAGCCATTCCTAAGCAACAAATGTCAAAAAGCAATTTTTTGGTGGGAGCGAACGTAGCTCAAAATGAAGGTGGATCTTCCCCAAATGGAATTGGCGCGCAAACAAAAGTGGAAAGTGAGGGTTTTGTGAAATAATGGTTTAAAAGAAACAAAATGGGTTGGGCCGGTTTAACCTTTCATATTGAGCCATTTTTTAATTATTCAATTCCTCTAATTCCACGTCATTCGGTCAGGGCCTCGGTCAACCCTGATGTTCGTTCAGCATTTTCCAAATCCAATAGACTAAAGAGTCATGGTGGAGGTCAAACCTGAGTACTTGGGTGGCTACTTTTTCAGAATCCTTAAATGCACCTAGAATCCTTTAAATGCACCTAGCCTATTATAGATCAATTGACAGGTGGGCCATCAGGATATTGAGGCAACGTGTCTCTATCTTTAAGTTGCATTCTGGTGAAAGGTCTATCTATCAATCAGTTAGAGTGTGTTTATGATACATTCTTTTGAAAGAATGTATTATTAAATAGTAGATTGATGGAGAATGTGTGGTTAAAAATGAAGGAAAAGTTATTGATGTGATGGAAAATATTATTTTATTGAAGAATGTGTGGTTAAAAATGAGTAGAAGAATGAGAATGAAAAAAATAATGTGTACCAAACAGAGCTTAATATCTAATAACTTTTTTGATTCTTGCCATCTAAATAGATGTGATAAATTCCATATTTAGAAATAATGAAAGCATGTTTCATTCTAGAATATAATACGAATCAGAGCATAGTATTCTCTTTCAAGATGGTTAGCCGCGCTTCATTTATTACTCTCCAACCATCGAGTCAATACAAACTCAAGGGTTAGTATGTTTTAAAAAGATTTAGAGACTTTGATAGAATTATAACGTGTTGGGTAGTAAGAATTAAATAATAGTGGATCCTGCTAAAAAAGAGAGAGAAAAAAATTGAAATATTAATTGTTGAAGTATCTCCGAAACTGAAAGATTCTTTAAACATAAGATACTCTTTATTTTAAAGAGTCGACTCTTTAAGTTATACTCGAATGGATTCTTTAAATTAACATTTTAAAATAGAGAGTGTGTTTGACTCTCCAAATTTAAAGAGCCAAATTCTCTCTCTATAATTAAATGTAATCGAAGTATTTTAATTTTCAATGAAGAAAAATAATGTAATAAGTTGGAGGAAAGCTAGTGAAAATAAAATATAGAGAAAATAGTAAATATTTTTTTGAGAATAGTAAATTAAGTGTTAAATATAAAGAACACGTTTACAATTTTTATTCTTGTTCTTGATTTTAAATTTGTGTTGATTTCTTATTTTAATAATTATTTATACAATTGTTAAACTTAGACTTTGGATTTTCGCTCTTGATACTCCATGACCGTTTATTGAACTAAACAATTGGCTTGTAGAATTTATATAAATGATTATCAGTAAACCATTCTTGTACCTTCTTTAATTTGGTGTCGATGAAGATGAAGAGATTTTATTTTTATTTTTTCTTTTAAATTATCTGATTTGGCGTAGTTTAACACCTAAATGGTGCCACTTTAGATTCTTCAAAGGGAAGAGCATAATCAAATGTAGCTATGGATGGGCGACATGCATGAATATTCAGTTAAGAATGAAATATATTTTAAAATTTAGTAAGTGCTTAGTCTCAACATAGTACAATGACCAATAATATGATTAGCCCTTGGAAGGTTTGCAAAGACTTCATTTCATTCATTTTTACATTCTTCTCGTAATTACTAATTATACTAGGAATCATATGTTCCGCTAGCTTAATACTTACTTATAAGTTATAGATTAAATTATTTATTGTATTTACTATGTGTAAGTAAGAAAAATTAATTACGGCGAGAGGTGAGGAATAGTAGATTACATAGTTTTCATGGACGGATCCACATGTGGTGAATATTTTGGTATGACGGTTATATATGTTCACGTGGTAAGATCGTTAACTCAAGTCACATTTCGAATTTATAGCCGCTGCGGAGCTGCTCAGTTATAGACACTATAGGGAAGAAGAAACCGGGGAAAGAAGATGGTGTATTTGGGCAATTTTCTTGCCTTTTTTAGATTTTGGGTCTTTTGTTGTTGATCTTAAAAAAAAAAAAAAAACAACTGTCCCATTAGGAATTGCAAAGGAAATAAAATTCAATAGCTTGCTCTTCGGTAGACGATAACATTAGATTGCTACCTTCGCGTGGAGAAATCATCGAAATTTTACATAATTATGCCAAATCATTCTATTATTATGTACGTCCGAATCCATTTCGATGTTACTAATTAAAAAAGAAAAAAAAACTTATAAATAAATAAATTGTTTATTAGTGATAGTTCAAAATAAGTACGTTAATAATTTTGAATATAAAAGTAACTTAGGAAAAAAAAAGTAACTTATTTCTTAACATAACAACAACTTTACTGCCGCTGTGCAGGATGCAGCAGCAGCCACCTCAGAAACGCTTTATCACCTATATCTTTGCAAATGTCCCACCACTTTCTCACATTGCTACTCATCTTTCAAGTTTTCCAGACTAGCTCCTCCCTCAAAACTCCTTCTCCTCCTCCTCCCACAAAAAACTCCAAACTTGAAAGATGGACAACTGGGAGTTAGTAGCTGACAATCCATATTTTATTAGTACCCAATCTGTTCTACAACCAGCCGCCACCGGTTCCGCTGCCATTTTCGCAACCTAACCCTCTCGATTTTCCGAACGATTTCGATCATTTAATGAACCTTTCTCAAATAGCTCAACATCTAGAAATAGATTATGTTCACCCTGCGAAACCAGTTCACCCTAACCCTCCGAAACTGTTGGACGATTTTGATCATTTTAACGACATATTTCAAAATGATGAAGACCCTAATCCTCTAGAAATAGTTGATCCCAACCCTCTGCATGAAAACCCATTAAACCCTCCGAATCTTGGCAATATCAATTGTTACGGATCGTAGAATGGAGGCTCCACGTGGCATCGCATTGGGCAGGTGGGACCAGCCCATCTGGGCCAGGGAATATTTTCTTAGCCTCTGACGTGTATTCCGAGGCCCCAGTATATTTCGAGGCCCAAGCGTAAGCACATTCCGAGGCCTTTATTCATTCCCAGGCTCTATTCATTCAGAGGACAGAATTCTCAACCAAGGCTCTCCGCAGCCCCCGAAGACCCACGTGGAAAGCAACCAATGATGAAAATTTTTAGTTGAATGATTGATGTGACTTTGGTGAAAAGTATCTTGTGTCTTGTCTTGTCAATGTAAGAGTATTAAATGCTTTGATATGCTAGAGAAGTCAACTAGATAACTAGGATGTGATGCTTTGGTTGAGGAGATGAGGCCACGTGTAAATAGACCAAAGGTCACAATCTCATTCGTAACACTATAAATACCCCCACCATGTAACCCAAAAGGGGAAGGGTGATGAAAACATTCTCAAAACAAAGGAGTAGAAGGCCATGCAAAGAACAATATCTAAATATTTGGAAACACTTTGTTCTCGATTTCAGCCTTTTACAAACATGAATCTTGTTCTTTATCGATTGGTTTCTTATACAATCGTGTTACATTTTCTTGCCGAAAGCTTGAACGGAAACTTCTCGTCCCTTAGAGTCACTCCCACGCTCATTTTCTGGAGCCATCTTGACCGTTGATCGACACTAGCGTGTTGGATCAAACTTGCGTGCGCACGAGTAGGCCCGACATCTGTTGGAAACATTTTTTGGAGTCAACAAATTGGCGCCGTCTATGGGAAATCACACTATAACCATGAGCAACCCCGTGGAAAAAGCCGTTTGAGAAAATATTTTGGGCATCCCCTTTTGAAAAAGGATTTGTTCTTGAGAAAAGAACAAGAGGAAGCCCCCAGAATTGGAAGATTTTTTGCAGTTCTAAGTTTCAAGAGATATGAGTTCAGAAGAGGAAGCTCTCCCAGGCGAACAATGGAAGCTGATAATAAGGCCCTAGCGGTCCGACGCCGACCCCACCACCACCACAGGTGAGGTGAAGGAGGTGGCGGCCCAGCTTACCAGGGAAATGGCGACCATGGCAGCCAACATGAGGAGCATCACAAATCAAAACTTGGCAATACAGGAGTTGTTGATGCAGATGCATGGTCACGGAGGTCACCCAACTCCTTCCTATGTTCCTCAAGAGCAATATCGACTTGAAGAGGTGCAAAATCAAAGAGCTCGCCCTCTTAGGCATCATACGGAGGAAGTCCAATTGAAAGAGAAGTGGGGGCTGACATTTCCTCCAATTATGCAGCTGGCCGACCTTCCGAGGCCCCATATAACATGGAGGACAACTTCCCTCCAGAATATGAGCCAGAATCGAGGCCCCAGAGGTCCATCAGTGTATTTGACAGGTTAACCCCTTCCGAACCAAGGCACAGGCAATGGAATGAAGCACAAGCCCCCAGAAACATGCCCCAGCCCCCACCTCCTGAGACTCGGCAACCGGAGGATAGGCATGGACGTGCCCCACGTGTTGTGCCACCTTGTCGTGAACGACAAAGAAAGGAGGAGGAGGCTGGTAACTAGGCAGGACCTTCCACACAACACCTCAGATATGAGGCTGAAGCCAACTATGATTCGGATGGTCCACAAAGATCCTATGATTTGGACGATGACGATGATAACTTGCCGTTTTCAAGAGAGCTGAGGAATGCCCAAGTTCTGAACCACTATGTGATGCCTAAAATACCAAAGTATGATGGGAGAGGTGATCCAGCGAAGTACTTGAATAGTTATAAAACGCACATGAGCTTGAGAGGCGCCACCCCAGCTGTGAAATGCAAAGCTTTCCATTTAACTCTAAGTGGAGCTGCTGAGATATGGTACAGTAGGCTACCTCCTGGGAGCATTCAAAGCTGGCCAGAATTCAAGACCACCTTTCTAAAGAGATTTGCTGTAAGCAAAGAAGGTGAGGCTCCTATCCAATGCCTCCAAGATATGAGGCAACAGCCTGATGAAAATCTGAAGAGCTTTTTATCCCGTTTTACGGACGAAATGACTTGCTGCATCCAAGTCACTGATCGCGAGGCTCTATTTGCCCTAAGAGTAGGCCTAAACATGAATACACTGTTCTGGAGGGATGTACAAAGCCAGGACCGAGCCACCTATGACGAACTACTAGAAATGATGCGACGGGAAATTATCAACGAAGAGTTGATAAGCCACAGGAATAGAGCCAATAAAGGCCTTCAGCCTCAACAAAGGCAACGTAGTAGAGGTCCAACCTCCCACTTAATGGACTAGCAATGGGGCCAACCCACTGTTGAAGTTGCCCAAAGCTCAGGACAAGCATTTTCTGCAGCCACCTTGAATACTGTACCAACTTTGGCCTACAAGGATGTACCAGCCACTGGCACTCAAGCAAATCCGACAGTACAACAGGCCCCCCGTATAGGACGAGGCCGAGGAATAGGTTCGAACCAAGGTAGAACTAACTCTTAGGGATATTATACTTAGCACCATTCATATAGCCATGCTACTGCGGACTGTAGAGATATAGCCCTGCATCCTAGGAGCTCAAACCCCAGAAATAACAACCAGGATAACCCCGGCCCAGGAGCAGGCCCCCGCCTAGGCGAGACCAGCAGCCTAGGCGAGATGAGGCCCCTTCCCGTCACAGAAAAGTGTCTCCCCGTAGGGAAAAACATGAAAGGCATAGGAACCTGGATGAGCACCAATGAAGAGGCCATCGAAATATACCAGAAGATGCCCCAGTTCACAAGATTGACACCATTTTTTGAGGACCCTATGTTGGCGGAGAAACCAGAAATTCACAGAGAAACTATGTACGAGAGGCAAGAGGCCCTCCATTGACTAGTTATATTGTGGGCAACAGCTCCAGGAGGAATTAATCACCTTCTATTGTATTCACTCACGAAGATTCTAAGGGTGTTCACTACCCTCATTGTGATGCCCTAGTGGTAAGAGCTGTGATCGCCAGGAATGGATTGAAACGAATGCTGGTAGATAACGGTAGTTCAGTGAACATACTATTTGGATCTACTTTTGATAAGATATTTTGGATCACGAGCTGACCCCACCAATACACCTTTGTATGGCTTCACCAGAGACAACATCATCCCAAGGGGTAAAATCACCCTCGCTGTGGAAATGGGAGAACACCCCCTGTCAACAATGTATTTCATGGAATTTTTAATAGTTGATAGTAGATCAGCTTATCATGGGGTGCTGGGAAGGCCTGCGCTAAAGGACCTGGGAGCTGTGACCTCCATTCACCACCTATGTATGAAGTTCCTAACGGACCAAGGGGTGGTAACAGTTAAGGGAGTTCAAAGGGGAGCCAGGGCATGCTACCTCAACTCTGTGAGGAAAGCTGAACCTAGGGATATGAACATGGTGACAGGTACCAGTGGCCTTGATTTGCCAACACTTGATGAACTTGATCCATGAGTAATTGTAACTGATTCCCAGGCGGTTCCCATGGAAGAACTTGAGAGTTTTCCTATTGATCCAAGAGAGCCTACTAAGCTGCTACAGGTTGGTAAAAGTCTAGCCCCAAAATTTAAGGAAGAACTTAAAGAATTTCTGTGCAAGAACCATGATGTCTTTGCTTGGAGGCATGAGGATATTGTGGGCATTAACCCTGGAGTCAGTTGCCATCACTTGAAAATTGATCATAAGGTTGCCCCGAATAGACAAAAAAGGCGAGCCTTAAACCCGGAGAGGTATGAGGCCTTAGAAGAGGAAGTACAGAAGCTGATCAACAATGGCTTCATCAGGAAAGCCCTTTACCCGAAGTGGATATCCAATCCAGTCCTGGTGAAGAAATATAATGGAAAGTGGAGAGTGTACATTGATTTTTCTGATCTTAACAAAGCATGCCCCAAGGACAGTTTCCCACTTCCCAGAATTGATCAGTTAGTGGACTCCACCGCTGGACACGAATCCCTAAGCTTCATGGATGCTTATTCTGGCTACAACCAAATTCCTATGTACCCAGGTGAAGAGGAGCACACCTCATTCATCACAGATCGAGGCCTCTACTGCTACAAGATGATGCCCTTTGGGCTAAAGAATGCCGGAGCAACTTATCAGAGGCTAGTGAATAAGAAGTTTGCTGACTTGCTTAGTAGCACTATGGAAGTCTATGTGGATGACATGCTTGTCAAAAGCTTGAAAGTAGGATATCACATATCCCACCTCAATGGAGCCTTCAAAATCTTGCGAAAATATCGTATGAAGTTGAACCCCCTCAAGTGTGCATTTGGGGTAGCTTCAGGCAAGTTCCTGTGGTACATGGTAAATCAATGAGACATTGAGGCTAACCCAGAAAAGATCCAAGCGTTGGTTCAGATGAAGTCCCCTCAGAAACCAAAAGAAGTTCAAAGTTTAACAGGTCGCATGGCCGCGTTGAGTCGCTTCATATCAAAGACCACAGATAGGTGCCTCCCATTCTTCAAAATATTGAAGGGAGGTCAGAAATTTCAGTGGACTGAGGAGTGTGAAGAGGCTTTCCAAGGGTTGAAAAGACACCTAGGATAGGTCCTCCTCCTATCGAAGCCTAAGTTCGGAGAAGTGCTGCAACTTTACTTAGCCGTCTCTCTGGATGCCATAAGTGCTGTGCTTGTAAGAGAAGGTTCGACTCAGCTGCCAGTTTACTATGTCAGCAAGGTATTACTACCTCCCGAAGCACATTATCCAGATATGGAGAAATTGGCCTTAGCACTGATCGTTGTATCTCGAAAGTTAAGGCCTTACTTTTAAGCTCACACTATTCATGTTTTGACGAACTTCCCTCTTTGACAAGTACTGCAAAAACCAGACGCTTCGGGAAGGTTGCTAAAGTGGGCAGTGGAGTTGAGCGAATTTGAGGTTCAATTTAAGGCCAGAACAGCCATTAAAGGCCAAGCCTTGGCAGATTTTGTGGCAGAATTCACCAATCCCCTTGAAGTGGAGGGAGACGCCCCCATTGAGCCTCCAACTTGGAATCTATTTGTAGACGGATCAGCTGGGGAAACAGGCTCAGGTGCGGACGTTGTTCTTGTGAGCCCTGAAGGTCACAAGTTGAACAGTGATGTAATGTTCGGTTTCAAAGCAACGAACAACGCAGCAGAATATAAGGCCCTCCTCGCTGGCCTAAGGTTAGCTAAAGAAATGCAAGTAAAGAGGCTTCACATCAGCAGTAATTCTCAGCTTATAGTAGGGCAAGTGAATGGAAACTTCGTGGCTCGAGATAAAGCCATGGCCTCATACCTCAAATTGGTGATAAGCTTACTCCCCTCTTTTGAAAAATTCGAGCTATGTCAAATCCCATGCTTTGAGAATGCACATGCCGAAGCCTTATCCAAGCTGGCCAGTAGCAAGGACTCTGAGTTATTGATAGTGTTTCCGATTGAGCATCTACTGAATCCATCCACCTCGGCAGAAGTGGTAATGGAGGTAGAAGGGACCCCAACATGGATGCAGCCTACTATATCTTATCTCAAAGACCAATCCTTGCCTGATAACAAGAAGAAGCTTACAAAATACGAAGGAGGTCTGCTCATTTCATGTTAGTGGATGATGTCCTTTACAAACGAGGGTTCTCCGTGCCTCTCCTTCGGTGTGTAGGAGGAGAAGAGGCCAAATATGTGTTCAGAGAAATTCATGAGGGCGTTTGTGGCAACCACTCTGGAGGATTGGTGTTGGCAAACAAAGCACTGAGGCAGGGGTACTATTGGCCCACATTGAAGAAAGATGCCATCCAGTTTGTTCGCAAATGTGATAAGTGCCAACGTTTCTCCCAAATACAAAGACGACCCTCACAAGAGCTCACTACAGTGTCTAGCCCTTGGCCCTTCAGCAAGTGGGGTGTGGACCTCATTGGCCCCTTGCCTAAAGGTAGAGGAAGCGCCAGCTTTGCCATTGTCGCTATTGATTACTTTACAAAATGGGTGGAAGCTGAACCCCTGGCAAAGATTACTGAGGCCAACACTTCCAAGTTCTTAGGGAAGAATATAATATGCCGGTACGGCATCCCTCATTTCATCGTCTCCGACAATGGGAAGCAGTTTGACAATAAGAAGGTGAGGGATTTGTGTGAAGAGCTTGGGATTAAGAAGCATTTTTCTACTCCACATCATCCCCAGGCTAATGGTCAAGTTGAAGTTGTCAACAAAACCATTAAGCACACCTTAAAGAAGAAGCTTGACACGACCAAAGGGGCCTGGGTGGATGAATTGCCCCAGGTGCTATGGGCAATCCGAACTACAAGCAGAACTCCCACTGGGCAAACCCCTTTTTCCATGATATATGGCGCTGAGGCCATGAGCCCAGTTGAGGTAGGATTACCTTCTCCTCGGAGATTAAGCTTCAATAAAATATCAAATGACGAGCTTAGAAAATGTGAGCTTGATTTTCTTGAGGAAAGGAGGAATGATTCCCAACTGAGACTTTCTGTCTACCAAAGGAAGATGACCCGGTATTTCGAAGATGAAAAAGAGGTCCTTCCGTATAAATGATTTGGTGCTTCGCAAGGTTTTCCTATCCTCGAGGGAACCAGGGGTGGGCACCTTGGGACCCAACTGGGAAGGGCCCTACCAAATTGAAAAGAAAATCTGACCCGGTACCTACTGGATCAAAGACATGGATTGTAAGACTCAACCCCATCCATGGAACATCGAACATCTCAGAATGTATTATCAATGAATGTAATCTACTTCTGGAAGTGTTTTACCAGCTTGTGAAAATATATAAAAAACTTCGTTTGATAAAGCCTCCCTTTAATAAAGCTGAACGTCAAAGGGAGAAGCCTCTACTTGGATGAACCATCCACCAAGCTGGGAAGCGTGGGCACCTCAGAGGAGAGGATGAAACCTTAAAAGAAAGCCACCTCATTTGAACTCCGAGGCTTACATCACATGCCTCCCTTTGATGAAGGTGAACGTCAAATGGAGAAGCCTCTGCTTGGATGAACCATCCACCAAGCTGGGAAGCATGGGCGCCTCAGAGGAGAGGACGGAATCTTAAAAGAAGGTCACCTCGTTTGAACTCCGAGGCTTACATCACATGCCTTCCTTTGATGAAGCTGAACGTCAAAGGAAGAAGCCTCTGTTTGGATAAACCATCCACCAAGCTGGAAAGCGTGGGTGCCTCAGAGGAGAGGATAAAACCTTAAAAGAAGGCCAGATCGTTTGAACTTCGAGGCTTACATCACATGCCTCCCTTTGATAAAGTTGAACGTCAAAGGGAGAAGCCTCTACTTGGATGAACCATCCACTAAGCTGAGAAGCGTAGGCGCCTCAGAGGAGAGGATGTAACATTAAAAGAAGGCCACCTCGTTTGAACTCCGAGGCGTACACCACAAGCCTCCCTTTGATGAAGCTAAATGTCAAAGGGGGAAGCCTCTGCTTGGATGAACCATCCACCAAGCTGGGAGGCGTGGACGCCTCGGAGAAGGGGATGCAACCTTAAAAGAAGGCCACCTCGTTTGAACTCCGAGGCGTACCACAAGCCTCTCCTTAGACGATGTTGAACGTTAAGGAGAGAAGCCTTTCGAAGCATAAGTAAAATAGATCCAAAATATGAATCGTTTTAGAGCCTTCAGTCGAGAGTTATCAAGTCTTGGCCAAATTTCAGTTGATAAAGGTTAATACTCAGTTTCACTTCAATTGATTATTAAATTGGTCGAGTCATTCAGTTAGACGAAGCGTAGACAGTAATTTTCCAGGAAACCAACTTTTCTCTGGCAGAACAAAATTCCATACCTGAATAAAGATCACCAAAGAAACATAACCCATTAGTGGGCAGAACCTCAGACATGCATTTTCTTCAAAACAAACAAATCAAAACACATTGTTGGGTAGGTCACAGAAAATTTGTTTTCGGTCACAAAGGGTTTGGTCAGTCATCGACATCATTAATTTCCCCATTGCACATATTCAGAGAGATAAAATAACAAGATTTATGTTCTCTTGAACACAAAACGGCTTACACATTTTCCACTAAACTCATACATCACAGAATGAAGGTAACGTAATTCCCAGATTCCATCAATACACCTTACCCATTTCCATACATCACAGAATGAGGTGATCATAATTCCCAAATTCCATCAATACACCTTACGCATCAATTTTAGGGTTAACATTTGGGATTTAATTGAAAAAAAAAGCTGAGACTCCCATACATACCTTCGTTTCGGACGATTTTTTGGAAGACCGGTTCGATTTTTGTCTTTTGGTCGACGAATCTTCCTGGACCCCCTCCAACTTCCTTTTCCCTCTTCCATCTGAGGTCTCACCAACATTGGTCGCTCTATTTTCACTGCTCGAACGATCCATTTGGGTTTGTGTTTACGATTACAAGAAAAAAAGCTTCCACGGATTTCTGTGAGGGAGCAATAGTCACCGGAACTGAATATTTTACGGAGTGGGCACTATGTGCTTGGTAACGGCGGCGGCGATTTCAACGGAGAGGAAGCTTGGTTTGCGGTCGTGGGTTCCCTATAAAATGGGAGTTTCTGAAGGTTTCCAGAATGCATGGGAGTTAACGTGGTTTACCTATTTTAAAACGCTTAATTATACGGATAAAATCTGTTACGAGTTTATTTTTTGAAATTTAATATATAATTATAACATATATAATTATATTGTATCTATTTTAAAAAGTTCTGACTTTTGAAAAAAAAAACATAAAATCTGGTTTTAAAAATTGGATCTCCAATTGTAGGGCTCCATGTAATTTCCACTTTCAATTATTTAAATAAGTAGCAGTTTAATTGCTTCATTGTTGACGATTCAACGGATTAGGCCCTATCTGATGGGCTTTTTAATTTTTTGGATTGGGCTTTTTGATATTCAATCTCCCAATGATGAGTTCTACGGCCTAATTAAGGAGTAAGCAAAGTAGTGCAAATTTCATTTTCTAGTTTCTACCCCATTTATCTTAAAATTACCATTATTACTGTTAAACCTTTTTTTTTTAAATTAAAAAATATTATTATATATACAAATAAAAATCCTCAAATCACCCCATTCTTCTTCCATCAAACAAACTCCATTATCATCGCTCTAAACAAGCATTTCACAATTTTCTTCATTCTCTTAAATTTCTTTCGATAACACGTTTGAAGTGATCTCGAACCCAAAATTGAAACAATTGAAACACTTAATTGTCATAAATGAAAAACGGAGTGCAGCTCCACAAACCTCAGACAAATGATTTTTATTATTTTTATTTTTTCATATCTTGTGTATGGTTCGTACATTTATATATTTTATTCGGGTAATGCTACATGTACACACACACTTTTACACAATCTTTTACACATCTCTCACATGGAGGGGGGCCCACGATTATTTTATTATGTGTGGGCCCCCTTCCATGTGAGAGAGGTGTAAAAGATTGTGTAAAAAATTGTGTACACTTAGCATTATTCATTTTATCCAATGTATGCTAGTTATAGAATATGTTAAATTGCTGTAAACAAGTTATTTTTGACCCTCTTTTACTTTTTAATAGCTTTCGCATATCAAATGGTTTAGCTACGTACTAAGATGAGGAAGATTGCACTTTTCCATATTCATTTGTAATCTATTGCATTTTTAATTGCTTTCACAATGTTGATACGTGTCGCGGTTTTGATAGTTCATTCACTCAAAATATTTTTGAGCAACGGTCTGTAATTTTATCACGGCTTCAATTTTCACGATCATCAAAATTCAAAAAAAAGCAATTCTCTTGATTTAAATTTTCATGTTGAACATTATCTTCATCATTCTGCTTTGATTTATTCATATTAATAGATTCAATTATTTCTTCATTCTCTTTTGGTTCATCCATATTATCCTTGTCATTGTGATTCTGTTACTCCTCAATAGTTAGTTCTTTGGGTGTTCCTTTCTTCTCTTTTATTTTCTTGCCGTTAAAGTACTTATCCATATTTCCAGTCTGACTTTGAATTAATGCCTCTACTCTTCTTCTCTTCTTCTTTTTTGAGCTCCAGAAGTATATTTAGGAGTCATAGTATTTGACTCGAGTCACTCAACAGCTAATACTAATTGAAATCTGAGTATAAAAAGAGACTTAAATTAGTTTAAGAAAGAATGATTAAAAGATATGGCTAGCAATTACATCAATATTTTGACAATAACTATGCTAATTCAAACCCTACAAAAATAAATCTTTAGTATAAAATACGGGACATCATAAGCATACAAATTTCAAAGCTAAGCCTTGAACTAATTTTCAAGTCTGGAACAAGGTCATTAACCATAATTAATCAAATTTTAAAATTCAGCAATATTGTGAAATCAGCTAAAAAAAACACCTAAAAGATTAATTAATATATCTTGTAATTGATGATGATTTTCTGTTCATATATTCTTATAAGTATTGGAAATATTTTTGTTGAACGTTTGTATTTATTGTTAATCTTGTGTATTTTAAAATACAATTGGTAAATAAATATTTTTACTTCCTCCCAACAAATTTTGACTGTCAGTTAATTAAGTTGAGAAATTAAATTCGAAAATGAGCAAGTTATAAACCTTAATTGCAAAAATTTAGTGCATTGCCTTAAATAATTATATTTTGGCTTTTGTTCCCTTGATTTGCCTACAGATGGAAGGGAATTTAAGCATTTTCTTGTTTTTGATGTCTACTAGTTTTTTTTTACAGTTATCATAATGATTTAAACATTCTACAACTAACTCCATTAAGTTTTCGAAATGAGGATTAAAATTTATTAAGCTTATTTTTGACTATTGGATTATGGTAGATTAAGCTCTATGCAAAGACTTTAAATCCTCTTCTTTGTTTTATACTTCCCCTCAAATTTCCTGTAGTACATTAATCATGAGAAGGATTGTCTAATTGCAAAACATCTAGAAAATGAAGAAATAAGCATAATTTAGAATTTTTTTTAAAAAAAAACCACACAGGGAGCTGAATATTATCTGTAATGTAAAAAGATAGGAGACACACCATTAGTTGAGCACGGTGAAGAAAAATGCTAGAGATCAGATATAAAGTTCTTGAGAGATTCAGGAAGATTTCCAGGCTTGTTCGAGAGGTGGCACAGACGTTAAACATCCAAGAAAACAACCCATTAGGTCATTTATGACGAAGCCTCAACAACCCATTAGGTCATTTATGACGAAGCCTCAAGTCATCTAGGTTTTGATTTCTTGCTAGAAAATTGAGAACAAGAGATAAGTCAGTTTTTTAAAAAAATAAAAAAAAAAATTGGACCCCTTAAAGAGTTGGGCTTGAGGCGGCGGCCTCTCCTTAGGTCCGGCTCTGTATGTGATGTCTTACATGTTTATTTTAGTATTTGACATGTAAGCTTATACAAGCTAAAAAATTTTGTTCTCTCACTTTTGCACTTGATATGGAATAATATATTTCTTTTTCATATTTGAGCATTTTTATATCTCATCATGTTATGTCAAATGTGCACATTAAGCATGTGTTTCAGTATGTCACAATGACAAGGATAAATTTTTTAATGCAATATGTTGCTTTTGAGTTTGAGCATCAACTTTGTGATTTGTTTTAATTTATTGTCTTGGTCCGTGAATTAGAACAAAATTTTAAGGGAAAATTAGGCTAACTACGCTGAAAAAAAATTAAAATTTGATTAATACTGTTAAAACTAATTAAAAATGTTAATACTGTATTGATTACGTTTAAAGCTTAAAACCCGAAAAAAAAAATCTCAAATCAGAATAGGGGAAATTCCTGAACCAGAAGACCATCAAGAAACGCGAGAGAGCTATAGTGAAATTCTAGGTTTAAACAAGAAAAAAAAAGCTTAGTGATGGATGTGTCATCACTGCCATTCGGCTCTGGTACTTTCACAATTTCACAAATTACAAGTTTTCATAACAATGGGTTTGATTTTCCAACAGCTAATTACCGCTTCTTATTTGAATCTGGTAATCTCAATTTTTGGAATCGAAGTTGTCCTTCCATCATTAATGCTCCGCCTCTTCTTATTCGAATTCGGTAACCTCAATAAACTAATGGTTGTGTGTATGAGTTGAATCATTTGTCTGAATAAGAGTCTTGGATTTTATTTTGCCAGAAAACATTCACGAGGAGCCTTTGCCCTAGAAATTTGCAAGAACATCTTGAAAAGGTGTAGAGGATTTTTGCTTGCCATTGTTGCTATTAGTGGAGTGTTGTCTTCAAAGAGGAGATTAACGTTGAAGAAAAGAAGAAACTCAATGGCAGCCTTGTCATCACTATCCTTGTCTATCAACCTCTGTTTTTATTGTCTGTAAATGGTGATGAAGCAGATTTTTGAGTTTGTCCCTTTTTTTTTTATTATCCATCACTTTTTTTATTTGTGTAACTTCTTTTAATTTATGTCTTTTTTTGAATTCGTCACTTTTTAAAAATTTCTATCACTTTTTTGAATTTTTGTCACTTTTTTTTTAGTATTTATCATTTTTTTTTTGAATTTTTGTCAAATTCTTTTTAATGTTGTCACTTTTTTCAGTCACTTTCTTGATTTCTATCACTTTTTTTTTTATTGACAAACATCAATTTTTAACAAAAGTGACAATGTATGTCATTTTTTAATAAAAAAAGTTACACTTAACTTTTAAAAGTGGTATTGTGTAACTTTTTTTTTATTAAAAAGTGACAATTTTTATAAAAAAAAAAAAAGTGACATTGTATGTATAGATAAGAGTTGTTTGATGCAAAGAATAAAAAATTAGGGATTCTTTAATGAATAGAATAACAATCAAAATGGGTTAGCCCCAACAGCAAATTTGTGTATGATAATAAAGGAATGGGATCACAATTATGCACCAATGCCATCTGCTCATGCTTTGATTATGCCATTTTTTTGTCACTTTATTGAATTGATTCCAATGAATTACAATCATGCAACAAATATCACTTGATCATGCTTTGATTATGTCACTTTTTTTGTTACTTTATTGAACTCATTCTAATGTTTTAATTGGTGTTTTGTCACTTTTTTGAATTTCTGTAACTTTTTTTAATGTTTGCCACTTTTTTAATCGTTGTCAATCTTTGTCACTTTTTTTAATTTTTGTCACTTTTTTCAATCACTTTCTTGATTTCTATCATTTTTTTAGTGACAAACGTCAATTTTTAGTAAAAGTGACATTGTATGTCATTTTTAATAAAAAAGTGACACTTAACTTTAAAGTGACAGTGGATCACATTTTCATTATCACTTTTTTTTACGTAATCATTATGTGAATTGGTCTGAATATGGTGATTATTTTAAGAACATGATTATTGGTATTGCACAAATGAATTGTGCTATTTTAGTACTTGTCACTTTTTTTGAATTTTGTCACTTTTTTTGAGTTTGTGTCACTTTAAAAAAAAAAGTGACAATTTTTATAAAAAAAAGTGACATTGTATCATTTTTTTATTTTACACAGTATTCATTACTTCCTAAAAACCTTTCACATGATTTTTCAAAACACCCCTAATTTTAAGGGTATTTTTGTAAGAACCCCAAATTTTAACTTCTTTCACTGTATGTAACATGCAAGGCTTTATAACTAAACAAAAACACTAAACAAAAACATGACGTGCAAAATGACACATATGTAACTTATTTAGTTTTATCTTTGACGGTTTTATTTTTATTGTAATGGTATCTTTGATTCAACACACTCTTCTACTCTTCAAATTAATTAAAGAAATGGGATTTCAATATAAAATCTTACAACAAGCTCAGTGAGAGGCTCATGTCTATTATCAACACCACCTATAGAAAGCTTGTTGATTTATGAAACTTTATCCATCGAGTTACGCACTTTAAAATTTTTATTATATAACAGTTTGTTTTACTAACAAGAAGAACTCGAGTAACCTTTTACGAGTTGATGTCCAATAATTCTGATGTGTTTGAACGCATTTACGATTCTACTAATGTTTAATGAAATTTCCAATTATATAGAAAATTAGGAGGGTCCAAATGAGCGAGTGAACTAAACCATGGACAACTCAAGCTATTAAAAAAATTCGAATCAACACCAACCCATCTCACTTTAGGCAGATTCTTGATGGATATGGGATGGAAATGGACGAGGTGGGACGCTACTCCCTGTCCCTCACCCTGCTAAGGATTTTTAGGAGGTAATGACTAAATTATTTACATTTCCTGCACCCTTATTTATTAATTTATTTTTTTATCTTTTAAATATGATTTAGATTCAAAAACTCAAAATATAAATTAGAAGATAAGAGTCGGTGCGAGACCATATTTTCCGTCCCACCCCAATTAGGACCGGCCACTTTGCCATGTAGTCATGTACATCCTACATATAAAACAAAACCAGAGGAGAAAAACGAACGTGTCTTCAACTGAGACACACACACACACTCTCTATTCTCACACTGTCTCTTTCTCCCTAACAATCTCATCCTGTAGCCAATAAACATTTCATTCTCAGACACAAAATAGAAATGACAGCATTTCACAACCCAGCTATCTGCTTAGAAACTGAAGGTGAAGTTTCAAGTTCACCTGAGAAAAGTATTGTGACTGAAGGTTTTGACATAGCGAAATCTTATAGGAAAGAACAAAATCTCACAAGAAATTCAAACTTGTTTATTTGCTCACAAATCCTAAAAAAGAGAGAATATTTATAGAACCTTCTCAAGACTTTTTATCGTAATCAAATTCAACATGTTAAGGCTTACAACCCACATTTAAAATTGTGGATGACGGCTAAACTCTTAATAATGATGAAATCCTTAATATTTAGAATTAATTCGCAACAAACAAAATTAAATTTTCCATTTATTAACTAAAAAAAAAAATTATTCGAAAAATTGGAAAACGTTGGAAGATGTAAACGAACAAATTTGGTCAAAAAGGTTAAACATGAGTGAAGCTCTTTGTTTTGCTTATTGGACAGTTTTTACTCAAAATTGACCCGAACTTCTTCGAAAATGGATATTTCAAAAAATTATTTCTTCTGATGCAGATCCCACTTTTTCTTAAAATCTTCTTTTTTTTTGTACTGCATCAGGTTTGCTTAAAAGGATTCTTCAACGGGGACATTCATGGAAAAATCCAATTCTTGGGGATAAAGTTGAAGGTACAGATTTTTTATGTTTCATGAATGTGCAATTTTTATAAACGGGCAATTTTTTTCACTTGGAAGCCTCATAGTTACGATATTATTGAAATCATATTTGAAAATATTTGATAACATGAATAATTTGTCCTGTTTCTTTTAACAATTCATTACATCGTAAGGCTTCAAGATGGGGAATACTTTAATTCAAGCCGTGATAACAAAACCCCTTTGTTTTCAAATTAGGCAAATGTATGTTCTGTGTTAGAATTTGGATGTTGAAGATAATTGAGAATTCTAATTAAAGTGCACCTTAAGATTTATTCTATTCGGAATGCAATTGTTGAATTCTATTCAAGTTTACTTGGCGAATTCTAGTTGGAGTTCTATTTGGAAGCCTAATTGAGAATTGGAATTTTTGTTGGACGTAAAGAAGACTTTGAGACGAAGAAAATCATGTTTTTGAAGTAAAGGACTCGAGAATGGGACGCTGCGGTGCCACCGCTGCTGTGCCATGGTGCCAGGAAGATTTCCGCCTGTTTTCGCTTTGTTCTTCCTCTACTCCATTTTGGATTTTGTTTCTTGCATTCTACTTTAATTACAACTCTACTATTAGGGTTTTACATCTCCTATTTGTTCCCTATGTATAGTTGGCTCTTCATTATGATTTAGTAGAAGTTAGAAATATTGTAAATACAAATCTTTGTATTCTTTATGCATATTATAATGAAATCTCCATTCTCTAAAAATTATTTTGTTCTTATGACCAATTTATTATCTCTTATTTTCTCCAACATTTTGGTATTGGATTAATCCGGTATCATCTTCATTTCACAACAAACTGGCATGAGAGCATTCTAATTTATAACATTCTGCAATATACTAGTTTTCTGTGCTCTTGTTACAATGTTTTAAAGTTTGACACTAGTTTTTTCATTACCATATGATTATGCTTTCAATTTAAAGGCATTTTTATAGAATTATGAGCATTTTAGTCTAGGTTATTGTGGTCCCTACTTTAAATTTTTATTGCACATAACGGAGTATAAGGTGCGACTTTGATCTATTGCCCACAGTGGATGGGGCAACATCCAGTGTTGCCATGCCCACAATGGGCATTAGAGCATTTGTGGTAAAAGGTGTAATGTTATTATTAAAATATTTTGTCAATGAAGTTAATTTGGTAGGGGGGAAAGTTAATGAAAAAAAGGCAAATGGCACCCTGGTCACAGTTTACATACCGCGGCCAGGCACGATAACAAAGCCAGATTGGCTTCAAGTTGCCGTGGTACATAGATTGTGGCACAATTGTAGTCGGCTGGAAACACTGGATGTTGCCACGTCCAGTCCTCTCCATCCAATCTTTAGCTTTATTACTCGGAAATCCCCGAAACCAATTGATGAATAAGAGGTCAAGTTTGGAGGTATTTAATAAGCATATGGGATTGATGGGAAATATTTAGAGAACAGTTGGAGGAAATTCACAAATTTCGAAAGAGAAATTCAACTTATAAAAAGTTCGGGAACTAATTTACGTACTTTCGAAACTTGAGGAGAACGAATCTTGGATGACTATAGAGATTCGAGGATCAACTAGGAAGCTTTTCAAAGTTGCAAAAGACAAGTTAAAGAATCTCGAAGCATGGGCTAAAATGTAAAATAATAAAGTTGGAGGGCAATTGACCGCAGTCATACCATGGTCAACCAGCAGTCATTGGAGGTTTCGATTTTCTGCTGGGTGGTCTCAGTGTGCAAATCATGGTCAACCCATAATCCGTCCAACATATTATTTTTTTATTTGTTATTTTCATCGAGGGTATTTTGGTGCGATTTAAACACGGTATAAAGAACTATTTTACGCCGAAGGAAGAGGAGGGATATAGAGATAATAGAGAGTCAAAAGCAAGGGTTTCAAGACTTTGATGTGAAGAACGCGATTTCTCGATGTAAAATTTTCATCTTTTTCTCTTTTCCTTTTAACATGGTTATATATTCCAATACATTTTTGTGTATTTCTCCTTCTACAATGAGTAACTAAATAATTAGTTGAGACGAACCTTTAACTTCAACTATCAAGCTTTGCGTAGTTAATTGATTTATGTGCAGATTTTACTTTGTTCTTAATATGTGAATTACTTGATCATTAATAATGATTTGTGAGTTGTAACAATTTGAGATGTGAGTTATAATAGGGCAGAAAATACAAATTTACTTTTATTGAGGCATGTAATCGAATTTATAGGTGATTTTATGCGTTTGTTTAATATTTATTTAGATTCGCATCGAGATATATTAAGTTGACTCAACAAAATATGATCGTTTTGAACTCAAAAGAGGTAAGTTGAATTATTTAGGAGCCGTTCTCTTTGTTTTTCAGTTTTTGTTTTGAGTTTTGAATTCATTTTGTGTGTTGTGTTTTAAGTGTCTGTTTTGAATTTTTTGAAAATGCTTTCTTTTTGCCATTCTGAAAAACTATTTCTGAAAATATAAAAATGGAAAACGCTTTTACTTTAAAATTTTGAGAATTTTTTTATATAATATTTTATTCAAAAAATCTGATTATTCAATAAGCTTTAATAGTTTAAGTTAATATAATATTAAATAATATATAAATTTTGAAGTTGGAGAATCTTGAAATATTTTTTTCGAAATATAAAAAACATAATTTAAATTAAATTTGGCAAATCCTTATTTTTGTTCTTGTATATAACTTGTGACAATAATTAAGTAGCATCAAGGCACAATCAAACATAATCAAATACAATTTTGATCGTCTAAGCACGATAACGATCATAAGTGATAATAAATATCATTCAGTTGGCTTCGCATAGTCATTTGACCCTTAGCATACAAATCACAGAAGACTCGTATGCAAACAATGAGTCGCCCATTTGGAATAAAATGAATATGTCATACCTGTTCATTGGTGTCCTTTTACCTGTAGAAGACCGATTATGGGAAGCCTCTATAGTACAAATTATGGTATGTATTAATAGGAAATATCACGGTAGTGAGTTAGACCATTCCTCTTATGGAGTATATATTAACACTATGTATAGTCTTTTCACTTCAAAATTGAAAAGAGAGAATTGTTATTAGAAAAATGAAGTGATAAAAAAATGTATGTCATCCATCCATCTAGCTAATAGAATGACAAAACAAAGATCTGAACTGTCTCATCTCTCATCCAATCCTACTTACCAAACCGAGCCTTAAACTTATAGCCAACGAAAGAAAAAATTCATCAAAGCTTCACATACACAGTTTGCTGAAGCAGGTCACTCAAAATAGAATTGAAGTATAAGTAGGAACAATTATTATAAACAATTATTAGTTCCGACAAAAATAGATGGTTCTTCAAAGAAAAACCAAACATTGTTGGCAAAACCCAAGACAAAATGTAAACATGTGTTTGTTCCTTTCTTTTTTCCACAAAAGTAAAAGAAAAATTATGGTACATACACAAAAAGCCAAATAGAACAATTCTTGTCCGTTCTCACCAGAAGATGTACAAAATCCAAAGATTCATTCTCTATATATATATCATTAGCATTACAAAGAATAGACACATAGCGCACAATAAAATTGATGAACCACAACTCACAAGATTCCAAACTATTCCAAAGTATCACCACTAGACTTCTTCACCTCCACCACCAATAAATATGGTGTCACAGCAAATATATCTACAGTTATTCCAAGCTTTCCCTTTTTTCTACTTTCTTGCCCTTGCAATTGGACAACTTCGCTGCAATCACATGGAATGATATTTAACACACTTGACAATAACAATTGGAGAAAGAAGTGATTTCTCCTGTTGATAATGAAAAATTCAAAACAACAATCGTCCAATAATTATCACCATGTGCTGATAACAATGTATTGCAAAAACATGAGCTTCAAACCTTTTCCCCAATAAACAGACAAATAAAAATAATAATTTATGTCACAGATATGTGTTCTTGAAATATGACACAGTTTGGAAGATTTCACATGCACGAGTTTTGCTTTAGTTCATAATGATGCTTGTACACAATCTAAAGCTAATCACTAGGGTTCTAAAGCTAATAACAAGGGTTCACAATGACAGAATAGCTTAGTGGCATATATTGCCCTTAAAGTTTTAATAGTACATCTTAACCTCAATCATTTAGGGTCGAGAAAGACTTCGTCGACATCCCTAGCCTAAATCAAGATGCTATTGGCGATAGTGGTCAACAAATGGTGGAGGGCATCGCTATTGGTGGAGAAAATACTCCTCAAGTTACTGAGGTTGAGAAGAGAGTAGAGATTATTCAACCGCCTTTCAATATAAAGTTACGAACTTGAGCTTTTCACCTCCCTCGGACACCGACAGGGAATGAAAAGTTAAGAATGTCATGTTGTTATTGATTTTTAGTTTATTCTGCACCAAAAAATCTTATGTTGTAATAGGTAGCCTATGGGTTCTATTTGATCAATAAACTAGGAGTACATAATTTATTAGCCATAATTTATTCTATCTTTATGTTGTAACATAAAAAAATGTATGTCTATATTCACACACTTAAACAAATCATTGGCACATGTGAAGCACGTGGCATTTTAGTTTACAATACACACACAAGTCATTGCACATGCGATGTGCATGGCATTTCAGTAATAATGCATTTAATAAAATTTTAATCATTAAATTTTAATCATATACGATTGCACCCAAATAGTGGATGGAGAAATACCTTTCCATCTCCATCATTTAGGGCTGAGGAATACTTCACCAATGTCCCTAATTTGAATCAAAATGCTGCTCCAGGCTGTGGTCAACAAATTGAGAAGGGTGCTGCTGGTGGAGAAGAAAGTGCTCCGGTAGCTGCTGAAGGTGGAAGAGAAGGTGTAGATGGTTCGGCTCCATTCAATATAAAATTACGGACTTAATTTTTTACCTCTCCAAAGTTTAAAATGTTATGATGTTATTGATTTTCATATTATTTTTCACCAATAACTCCTATGTTGTATTAGGTAGCCTATATGTTGCTATTTGATCAATGAATTAAGAGTAAGATTTTTATTAGCCCTCACTTATTCTATCTTTTCATTGTAACATAAAAAGATTGTATGTACACACACACACACTAGTCATTGGTACATGCAAAGCACGTGGTGTTTCATAGTATAATACACACAAACACATGTCATTGGCACGTGCGATGTACGTGGCATTTTAGTAACAACATATTTATAGTATTTTGATTGTTACCCTTTGGCCATCTATGATTGCACCCTACTCATGGATGGAGAGGTGTCTTTACATCTCCATCATTTAGGTTCGAGGAAGACTTTGATGACGTCCCTAATTTAAATCGAAATGTTGCTGTATGTTATGGTCAATAAATTGAGAAGGGTGCTGCTGGTGGTAGAGAAAATGCTCTTGTAGCTACTGAGGGTGGAGGAGATGACGAAAATGGTTCAGTTCCATTCAATATAATTTAAGGACTTGAAGTTTTCACCTCTCCTAGACACTGACAAGGAATGAAAAGTTTAGAATGTTATGTTGTTATTGATTTTGAGTTTAATTTGAACAAAAAATTCTTTTGTTGTATTAGGTAGTCTATGGGTTGCTATTTGATCAATGAACTAGGAGTAAGGAATTTATTAGCCAACAATTATTCTATCTTCATGATGTAACACAAAAAATGTATGTATATATAAACACACATAAACTAATTCGCACGTGGCATTATAATTTACAATATACACCACACACCACACACACTCACTCACTCACTAGTCATTGGCACATGCGATATGCGCGGCATTTTAATAATGACTCATTTAATAATATTTTGATTATTACTTTTTGATCAAATGCGATTGTACCCAAATCATGGATGGAGAAGTGGCTTTCCATCTCCATCATTTAGGGTCGAAGAAGACTTCGCCAACGTCCCCAATTTGAATCAAAATGCTAATCTAGGCAGTGGTCAACAAATTGATAAGAGCACTGCTAGTGGCGGAGAAAATGCTGTGGGAGCTGCTGAGGGTGGAGGAGTGGGTATCGATGGTTCAACTTCATTAATATAAAATTATGTATTTGAACATTTCACCTCTCCTAGACACTTACGAGGAATGAGAACTTTGAAATGTTATGTTATTTTTGATTTTTAGTTTATTTTGTACCACAAACTCTTCTGTTGTATTTGGTAGCCCATTGGCTGCTATTTGATCAATGAATTAGTATTAAGGATTTTTTAGCCATCAATTATTCCATTTTTTGCTATAACATAAAAAAAAATTGTGTGTACACACACACACACACACCCCCATTCACCAGTCATGGCACGTGCAAAGCACGTAGTGTTTTAGTGTATAACACACATACACACACTTGTCACTGACATGTGCGATGTACGTGGCATTCTAGTAATGACGTTTTTAATAGTATTTTGATTGTGAATCTTTGGTCATCTGCGATTGTACCCAAATCGTGGATTGAGAGGTGCTTTTTTGTCTCCTTCATTTAGGGCCGAGGAACACTTCGATGATGTCCCTAATTTGAGTCAAAGTGTCGCTTCAGGTAGTGGTCAATAAATTGAAGAGGATTCCGCTGGTGGCGGAGAAAATGCTCTTGCAACTGCTGAGGGTGGTAGAGAGGGCGTAGATGGTTTATCTCCATTCAATATAAAGTTATGAATTTGAACTTTTCACCTTACCTAGACACTAACGAAGAATGAGAAGTTTAGAATGTAATGTTGTTATTGATTTTTAGTTTATTTTGCACCGAAAACTCTTTTATTGTATTAAGTAGCCCGTGGGTATCTATTTGATCAATGAATTAGGAGTAGGGATTTTATTAGCCATCAATTATTTTTTCTTTTTGTTATAACATAAAAAAACGTTTATGTACACACACACACACACAAACTAGTCATTAGCACATACGATGTATGTGGCATTTTAGTAATGACGTATTTAATAGTATTTAGATTGTTACTTTTTGGTCATTTGAGATTGCACTCAAATCATAAATGGAGATGTACCTTTCCGTCTCCATTATTTGGGGCCAAGGAGGACTTTGCCAACATCCATAGTCTGAATCAAAATGTTGATGCACGAGTGGTCAACAAATTGAAGAGTGTGCTACTGGTGACGGAGAAAATACTCGTGCAACTGCTAAGGGTGGAAGTGATGGTTTAGCTCGATTCAATATAAAGTTACGGACTTGAACTTGTTACCTGACCTAAACACTAACAAGGAATAAGAACTTTAAAATGTTATGTTTTCAATATTTTTAGTTTATTTTGCACCAAAAACTTTAGGTAGCGATGGGTTGCTATTTGATCAATAAATTAGAATCAAGAATTTTACTAGCCATCAATTATTCTCTCATTTTACTGTAACATAAAAAAATTGTATGCATATATACACACACACATAAACTAGTCATTGGCATAGAGATGTGCCCTTCCTTTCCATTATTTAGGCTCGAGGAAGACTTCGCCGACGTCCCTAATTTGAATCAAAATGCTGCTATAGGCGACGGTCAACAAATTTAAGAGGGTTTTACTGTGGAAGAAATGCTCCTACATATGCTAAAGGTGGTGGAGAGGATGTAGATTGGTCATCGCCATTGAATATAAAGTCACATACTTGAACTTTTACATTTCCCCGACATTGACGAGGAACGGGAACTTTAGAATGTTATGTTGTTATTGACTTTTAGTTTATTTTGCACCAAAAACTCTTCCGTTGTATTAGGTAGCTTATGGATTTCTATTTGATCAATGAATTAAGAGTAAAGATTTTATTTGCCATCAATTATTATATCTTTTTGCTGGAACATAAAAAAATTGTATGTACACACACACACACACACACAAAAACTAGTCATTGGCAATTGTGATGTACATGGTGTTTTAGTAATAACGCTTTTAATAGATTTTGATTGTTATTTTTTGATCATCTGCAATTGCACCCAAATCTTGCATGGAGAGGTGACTTTCCATCTTTATCATTTGGGTTTAAGGAACCCTTCGTCGACATCCCTAATTTGAATCAAAATGCTGTTGCAGGCGATAGTCAACAAATTGATTAAGTTTCTGTTGGCGGCGGAGAACATGTTCCTGCACCTATTGAGGTTGATGGAAAGGGTGTATAAAATGCCTCACTCCTAGTAATGCTACCAAATCCAGAGTGTGACATGCGTCGATGATAGATACCAACTAAAAGTTTGACCCCACTATCAAGGCTACTACAATATGCAAAATACATAGTTAGCACATCCAACTATCTACAAGAGATGTAAAATGATATCTTAAAATGAACATGTGTCCCAAAATATAGACTACATGCTCTATTAAATGAGCCATACTAGCTAACTCTGTCGGGGGCTCTAACTCCAAAATCAAAGCTAATCTCCAAAGATGCCAGAAACTCAACTGTTACCTGATAAGGAAATTGCGGAAAAATATGAGTTGATAACTCAGTAAGGGAGAAGTTCTGAAATAATTATATATCATTTCATTTATACATTTTTACCAAAAATGAAGTTCACATCATTTAACAGTCCACAATATAAAAATATATAATAATAATAATATAAAAGTGAGACGTCCTCGTAATATTGAAAAATATCATCTCATAATCATGATATAATCATTAACTAAAATCTATATCATCATCTCATCACATCAAATGTATTGGAAAATTTACCTAAAATGTACCATCAGACTGAAATATGTAATCGAGTTATATGCTGTAGACTGCCTCTCGGGCCAAGCACTCCTGACACTGGCCTCTTGCCCCTTTAGTGCATGGAAGTAGGTTAAATCATAATCAATTCTAGAACACGGTGAAGGCCGTACAGTGAACTATATGTACACTGTCAAAACCCCTCCATGCATGGCTAAGACCCCTCGAAGTAGTATAGAAGATGGCCAAGGCTCCTCAGTGCACTAGAAGTATATAATCACAGATACTTTTCTGGTCGATCTCAATATCACATATGTCTCACATTCCAATTCACAAATAATCCATATGCAATCTTTGAAATTCCACATATATCATATTGAAAGAATATTTTCACATTAATCATGTAATTGGACAAATAATTCACATATTTTCATAGAATATATAATACTATAATTAATTTATCAATACTTGAAAAGTATTTAAGTTTTTCCACTCACAACCTATTTACTTGGCGATTTGTTTGGCCGATAAGCTGTCTCGATGTCCATATCGTCGCTTCAAATGTGATATAACGTTTTATATTGACAATTAACCATTTTAGGTATTTCCAATAATGAAATAGGCGATACAGGCGATACTAAATCTTAATCTTTATATAATTGAGCAATTTTACCATTTCTTTCAATCGCTTAAACCATTCTTTTCTTTCCTTTAACTTAATTTCATAAATTATTAGACATAATTCAATAGTTCCCTTTGAATAAAATTGAATTTAAACTAATAATCTATCAACTCTAAAACTTAACATTAACTTTTGAGTAAGTAACGTTTCACTTGCATGTTGTAATTGAGGAATTCAAGCTTAATAAGAGAAAGCACTTATTTCCCAACCTCGTTACCGAACATTCCTATTTTTCTTTTTCTTCTTCTTCTTCTTCCTCCTCTTTTCCACTTTTTCTTCTTTCTTTCCTCTTTTTTTTGTATCCGCTATTGGCTTCTCTATTTGTATGTGTTGTGTACGTGTGTTATGAATTGAATGAAATGGATTCGGTCATATAATTGTTTTAATACATAAAGCCACCTACCGTTGGACTTCAATTTTGTTTGTTTCAATTTTTTTCTAGCATGACATATTTGACATCAAATTTTAAATGTTCACTAGTTTAATTAGATAAGGTATTAAAGATGGTTCGGCTCCATTCAATATAAAGTTACTCACTAGAACTTTTCACCTCTCCCAGACACTGACGAGGAATGAGTAGTTAATGTTATGTTATTGATTTTTATTTTATTTTGTACCAAAAACTCTTAGCCTATGGGTTTTTATTTGATTAACGAATTAGGAGTAATAATTTTTTTAGCCATCAATTATTCCATTTTTTTGCTATAACATAAAACAATTGTGCGCGCGCGCACACACACACACTCATTCACTAGTCATGGCATGTGCAAAGCACATAATGTTTTAGTGTATATGACACACAGACACACACAAACAGACAGACACACACTTGTCACTGACACGTGCGATGTACGTGGCATTCTGGTAATGACATTTTTAATAGTATTTTGATCGTGAATTTTTGGTCATCTGCGATTGTACCCAAATTGTGGATTGAGAGGTGCTTTTCTGTCTCCATCATTTAGGGCCGAGGAAGACTTCGTCGATATCCCTAATTTGAGTCAAAATGTTGCTTCAGGTAGTGGTCAATAAATGGATGAGGGTTCTGCTGGTGGCGGAGAAAATGCCCCTGCAACTGCTGAGGGTGGTGGAGAGGGCGTAGATGATTTATCTCCATTCAATATAAAGTTACGAATTTGAACTTTTCACCTCACCCAGACACTAATGAAGAATAAGAAGTTTAGAATGTTATGTTATTATTGATATTTTGTTTATTTTGCACCAAAAACACTTTTATTGTATTAAGTAGCCTATGGGTATCTATTTGATCAATGAATTAGGAGTAGGGATTTTATTAGCCATCAATTTTTTTTTTGTTATAACATAAAAAACGTATGCACACACACACACACACAAACTAGTCATTGGCACCTACGATATATGCGGCGTTTTAGTAATGACGTATTTAGTAGTATTTAGATTGTTACTTTTTAGTCATTTGAGATTGCACTCAAATCATGAATGGAGATGTCCCTTTCCGTCTCCATTATTTAGGCCGAGGAAGACTTCGCCTACATCCATAGTTTGAATCAAAATGTTGATGCATGAGATGGTCAACAAATTGAAGAGAGTGTTGCTGGTGATGGAGAAAATACTCGTACAACTGCTAAGGGTAGAAGTGATGGTTTAGCTCGATTCAATATAAAGTTACGGACTTGAACTTGTTACCTCACCCAAACACCGACGAGGAATAAGAACTTTAAAACATTATGTTTTCAATATTTTTACTTTATTTTGCACCAAAAACTTTAGGTAGTGATTAGTTGCTTTTTGATCAATAAATCAGAAGGAAGAATTTTATTAGCCATCAATTATTCTATCATTTTGCTGTAATGTAAAGAAATTGTATGCATATATATACACACACACATACACTAGTCGTTGGCACGTGCGAAGAACGTGGTGTTTTAGTGTACAACACTAAAACATTAGCTCGTACGATGTACGTGGCATTTTACTAATGACCATTTAATAGCATTGTGATTGTTACTTTTTGTTATATTCGTCTGCACCGAAATCATTGATGGAGACGTGTCTTTCCGTCTCCATCATTTAGGGACAATGAAGACTTCGCAGACGTCCCTTACCTGAATCGAAATGCAGCAAGACTTCGCCGACATCCCTAATTTGAATCGAAATGCTGCAAGAATTTATCGAAGTCCTTAATATGAATCGAAATGCTGCTGCAAACGATGGTCAACAAATTTTAGAGGGTGCTGATGGTGGCGGTAAAGATGCTCTGACATCTACTGAAGATGGAGGATAGGGTGTAGATGGTTCAACTCCATTCAATATAAAGTTACGAAATTGAACTTTTCACCTCTCCAACATACTGACGAGGAATGAGAAGTTTAGAATGTTATGTTGTTATTGATTTTTATTTTATTTTACACCAAAAAATCTTCTATTGTATTAGGTAGCCTATATGTTGCTATTTTATTAATGAATCAGGAGTAAGATTTTTATTAGTCTCTATCTTTTCGCTATAACAAAAAAAAAAAAAAAAATTGCATGTAAACACACACACACACACACACACACTAGTCATTAGCATGTGTGAAGCACGTGGTATTTTATTGTATAACACACAGAGGTCATTTTCACGTGTGATGTGCATGGCATTTTAGTAATGACATATTTATAGTATATTGATTGTTACATTTTGGTCATCTACGATTGCACCTAAATTGTGGATGTCGAGGTGTCATTACGTCTCCATCATTTAGGGTCGAGGAAGACTTCGACGATGTCCCTAATTTGAATCAAATTGCTGCTGCATGTGGTGGTCAATAAATTGAGGAAGGTGTTGCTAGTGATGGAGGAAAAACTCTTGCAACAGCTGAAGGTGGAGGAGATGGTGTAGATGGTTCAGCTCCATTCAATATAATTTATGGATTTGAACTTTTCACCTCTCCTAGAAACTGACGAGGAAAGAAAAGTTTAAAATATTATGTTGTCAATATTTTTAATTTATTTTGCACCAAAAATTCATTTGTTGTGTTAAGTAGTGCATGGGTTGCTATTTGATCAATGAATTAGGAGCAAAGATTTTATTAACCATCAATTATTCTATCTTTTTTGCTATAATATAAAAAATGAAGTATACACACACAATAACTAGTCATTGGCACTTGCGAAGTACGTTGTGTTTTAGTGTATAATACACACACACACACACACACTAGTGATTAGCATGTGCAATGTATGTGGCATTTCAGTAAAGACTTACTTAATAGTATTTCGATTATTACGTTTTGGACATATGAGATTGCACCCAAGTCGTGGATGGAAAGGTACCTTTCCATCTCCATCATTTAGGGTCGAGGAAGACTTTGTCGACGTCCCTTGTTTAAATCAAAATACTACTACAGGTAGTAGTCAACAAATTGAGGAGGGTACTGTTGGTGGTAGAGGAAATGCTTCAGTAACTTATGAGGGTGGAGGAGTGGTTGTAGATGGTTCAGCTCCACTCAATATAAAGTTACGTACTTGAACTTTTCACCTCTCAAACACTCACGAGGAATGAGTACTTTAGATGTTATGTTGTTTTTGATTTGTAGTTTATTTTGCACCAAAAACTCTTCTGTTGCATTTGGTAGCTCATGGGTTGCTATTTGATCAATGAATTAGGATTAAGGATTTTTTTAGCCATCAACTAATATATTTTTTTGCTGTAATATAAAAAAATTGTGTACACACACACACACACACACTATCTCTCTCATTTATTTGTCATTGGCATGTGTGGAGCATGTAGCGTTTTAGTGTATAACACACACACGTTAGTCATTGACACGTGAGATGTATGTGGTGTTTTAGTAATGACGTTTTTAATATTATTTTGATTGTTACTTTTTTTGTCATCTGTAATTGCACCTAAATCGTAGATTGAGAAGTGTCTTTTCGTCTCCATCATTTAGGGTTGGGTAAGACTTCGTTGATATCCCAAATTTGAATCAAAATGTCGCTTTAAATGATGGTCAATAAATTGAGGAGGGTTTTGCTGGTGATGGAGGAAATGCTCTTGTAGTTGCTGAGGGTAGTGGAGAAGGTGTTGATGGTTCATCTCCATTGAATACAGAATTACGAACTTGAACTTTTCACTTCTCCAAGACACTAACGAAGAATGTGAAGTTTACAATGTTGTGTTGTAATTAATTTTTAGTTTATTTTGTACCAAAAACTCTTATGTTGTATTAGGTAGCTTATGAGTTTCTATTTGATCAATAAATTAGAAGTAAGGATTTTATCGGCCTTCAATTATTTTATCTTTTTGCTGTAACATAAAAACAATTATGTACACACACATACACTAGTCATTAGCACCCATGCTGTACATGGCATTTTAGTAATGATGTATTTAATAGTATTTTGATTGTTACTTTTTTGTCATTTGCGATTGCAACCAAATCATGAATGGAGAGGTGCATTTTCGTCTCCATTATTTAGGGCCGTGGATGAATTCGCTGATGTCCCTAATTTGAATCAAAATGCTACTACTAGAGATGGTCAACAAATTGAGAAAGGTGCTGCTGGTGGCAGGAAATACTCATGAAGCTGCTAAGGGTGGTGGAGATTATTCAACTCCGTTCAATATAAAGTTACAAACTTGAACTTTTCACCTCTCTCAAATACTGACGAGGAATAAGAACTTTAAAATGTTGTGATGCCAATATTTTTAATTTATTTTGCACTAAAAACTTGTCCATTGTGTTAGGTAATGTATGGGTTGTTATTGGATCAATGAACTAGGGACAATGATTTTATTAACCATCAATTATTCTATCATTTTGCCGTAACATAAAAAATTGTATTAATATATACATTCACCTAAACTAGTCATTGGCACATGCGAAGCACGCGGTGTTTTAGTGTATAATACACACACGCACACACACAAATCATTGGCTCGTGCCATGTACGTGGCATTTTAGTAATGACGTATTTAATAGTATTTTAATTGTTACTTTTCGGTCATATGCGATTGCACCAAATTTTTAGATAGAGATGTGCCTTTCCTCTCCATTATTTAGGGCTGAGGAAGACTTCGTCGACGTCACTAATTTGAATAAAAATGCTGCTATAGGCAGTGGTCAACAAATTGAAGAGGATTCTGCTGGTGGCGGAGAAAATGCTCCTACAGCTGCTAAGGGTGGTGGAGAGGATGTAGATTAGTCATCTCCATTCAATATAAAGTTACATACTTGAACTTTATACCATTCCCCGACATCGACGAGGAATGGGAACTTTAGAATGTTATGTTGTTATTGATTTTTACTTTATTTTGCACCAAAAACTCTTCCGTTGTATTAGGTAGCTTATGGTTTGCCATTTGATCAATGAATTAGGATTAAGATTTTATTTGCCATCAATTATTATATCTTTTTGCTGTAACATAAAAAATTGTATGTACACACACACACAAAAACTAGTCATTAGCAATTGTGATGTACATGGTGTTTTAGTAATAATGCTTTTAATAGTATTTTGATTGTTACTTTTTTATCATCTACAATTGCACCCAAATCTTGCATGGCGAGGTGACTTTCCATCTTTTATCATTTAGGTTTAACGAAGACTTCTTCTACATCCCTAATTTGAATCAAAATGCTACTGCAGGCAATGGTCAACAAATTGATTAGGGTTTTGTTAGTGGCAGAGAACATGTTCCTGCAGCTGCTGAGGGTGATGGAGAGTGTGTATAAAATGCCCCACTCCTAGTAATGCTACCAGACCCAGAGCGTGACATGCATCGATGATAGATACCAACTAAAAGTTTGACCCCACTATCAAGGCTACTACAACATGCAAAATACTTAGTGAGCCCATCCAATAATCTACAAGAGATGTAAAATGATATCAAAAAATGAACATGTGTCCCAAAATACAGACTACATGCTCTATTAAATGAGTAAAACTAGCTAACTCTATCGAGGGCTCTAAATCCAGAATCGAGACTCAACTCCAAAGATGCCCAGAAACTCAACTGCTACCTGATAAGAAAATTGTGGAAAAATATATGAGTTGATAACTCAGTGAGTGGAGAAGTTCTGAAATAATTATACCTTTTCATTTATACATTTTTACCAAAAATGAAGTTCACATCATTTAACAGTCTACAATATAACCACATATAATAATAATAATAATAATAATAATAATAATAATAATAATAATAATAATAATAATATTATTATTATTATTATTATTATTATTATTATTATTATTATTATTATTATTATTATTATTATTATTATTATTATTATAAAAGTGAGACATCCTTGTAATGTTGAAAAATATCATCTCATAATCATGATATAATCATTAACTAAAATCTATATCATCATCTCATCACATCAAATGTATTGGAAAATTTACCAAAAATGTACCATCAGACTGAAATATGTAATCTAGTTATATGCTGTAGATTGCCCCTCAGGCCAAGCACTCTTGACACTGACCTCTGGCTCCTTCAGCGAATTGAAGTAGGCTCAATCATAATCAATTCTAGAATGCGGTCAAGGCCCCTCAGTGAACTATATGTACACGGTCAAAACCCCTCCATGCACAGGTAAGACCCCTCGAAATAGTATAGAACATGGCTAAGGCTCCTCAGGGAACTAGAAGTATATAATCACGGATACTTTTCTAGTCGATCTCAATATCACATATGTCTCACATTCCAATTCACAAATAATCTATATGCAATCTTTGAAATTCCACATATATCATAATAAAAGAAGTTTTTCACATTAGTCATGTAATCGGACAAATAATTCACATATTTTCATAGAATATATAATACTATAATTAATTTATCAAAACTTCAAAAATATTTAAGTTTTTCCACTCATAAGCTATTTACTTGGCGATTTGTTTGGCCAATAAGCTGTCTCGATATCCATATTGTCACTTGAAATGTGATATAACGTTTTATATTGACAATTAACCGTTTTAAGTACTTCCAATAATGAAATAGGCGATACTAAATCTTAATCTTTATATAATTGAGCAATTTTACCATTTCCTTCAATCACCTAAACTATTCTTTTATTCCCTTTAACTTAATTTCATAAATTATTAGACACAATTCAATAGTTCCCTTTCAATAAAATAGAATTTAAACTAATAATCTAACAACTCCAAAATTTAACATTAACTTTTGAGTAAGTAACATTTCACTTGCATGTTGTAATTGAGGAATTCAAGCTTAATAAGAGAAAGTACTTATTTCCCAACCTCGTTGCCGAACATTCCTATTTTTCTTTTTCTTCTTCTTCCTCCTCTTTTCCTCATTTTCTTCTTTCTTTCCTATTTTCTTTGTATCCGCTATTGGCTTCTCTATTTGTATGTGTTGTTTGTGTATGTTATGAATTGAAAGAAATGGAGTTGGTTATATAATTGTTTGAATACATTAAGGCACCCACCGTCGGACTTCAATTTTGTTTGTTTCATTTTTTTTCTAGCATGACATATTTGACCTCAAATTTTAAGTGTTGACTAGTTTAATTAGATAAGGTATTACAGATGGTTCTGCTCCATTCAATATAAAGTTACTCACTAGAACTTTTCACCTCTCCCCTGACGAGAAAGGAGAAGTTTAGAATGTTATGTTGTTATTGATTTTTAGTTTGTTTTGCACCAAAAACTCTTATGTTGTATTAGATAGCCTATGGATTTTTATTTGAACAATGAATTAGGAGTAAGAATTTTATTAGTCATCAATTATTCTTTCTTTTTGCTGTTGCATAAAAAATTGTATGAGCGTGTGCCCGCGCACACACACACACACACTAGTCATTGGCACGTGCGGTGTACGTGATGCGCGTTTTTGTAATGACGTATTTAATAGTATTTTGATTGTTACTTTTTGGTCATGTGCGATTGCACCCAAATTGTGGATGGAGATGGTGCCTTTTCGTCTCCATTATTTAGGGCCGAGGAAGACTTCGTCGACATTCCTAATCTGAATCAAAATGCTGTTGCATGCGGTGGTCAACAAATTGAGGAGGGTTCTGCTGGTGGCGGCGAAATGTTCCTCTAGCTGCTAAGGGTGGAGAAGATGGTTCAACTCCATTTAATATAAAGTTACAGACTTGAACTTTTCACCTTTCCCAAACATTGACAAGGAATGGGAAATTTAGAATCTTATGTTGTTATTGATATTTTGATTATTTTGCACCAAAAACTCGTATGTTATATTAGGTTGCCCATGGATTGCTATTTGATCAATGAATTATGGGTAAGGATTTTATTAGTCATAAAATATTTTATATTTTTGCTATAACGAAAAAAAATGTACATACACACTAGTTATTGGCATGTGTGATGTACATGGCGTTTTAGTGTGTACACACACATACACACTAGTCATTGGCAAGTGTGATGCACGTAGCATTGTAGCAATGACGTATTTAATTGTAATTTGATTGTTATTTTTAGATCATTTTAGTAGTAAAATCTAGAAATATTTTTTTAAAATTGATTATGGTAAACAATTTTTCCATGTATAAGAAAAATGTTGTTATGTGTAGATGAAATATTAGTGTAAGAAACTTATTCTGAGGATGTATTAAGCATTAAGCAATATGTAATATCTAAAATAGTTTAAAAATCATCATCATCATCATCATCATCATCATCATCATCATCATCATCATCATCATTATTATTATTATTATTATTATTATTATTATTATTATTATTATTATTTACTGCAAGGCAACCATGAGCTAGATAAAGGATTGAGAACCCAAGTTGTACTGAAGTGTTTGAGAATCCAAGGTCCAAATCTCTCGATAAAGGTCATATATAACTAGATTTTTTTCCCATAACATTGTATTAGTGAATATTGATTGAACTTAAAACATTTATTTTTTATCAAATAATTATACAAACATTGGTAAATTGTTATGAAGAGAAACACAACAGTATCTATATAAAAATTTACACTTTTACTTATAGCTGTATTAAATTTGAGAGAGAAATTGAAAATATGGGACTAGATATGATTAAAAAGAATAAAGGACCAAATCAACGTGAACACAAATATTCTCCTATAACATTTCTTGCAGACAATCCCTAAAGAATCCATGGTTCCACGTCAGTAACTAATTAACTAAAAAACTTAATTATTTTCTTTCTTATCTATAAGCCATTTGTAGAAAATGCACGGATAATTTTTAATGCCATGATTATTTTCATTATTTTAGCCCCTGTTTGGGCTCCCTTTTAGAAACTCATTTTTTTTCAAAATTATTTGCAAACACACATTCACCCATAAAATAATTCTACACATTAAAGTCTTCTTTATATTTTAACCACACATTCATCCAAAAATTACTATTTTAAAATTTATTTTTCTCCCCAAATGGGGCTCAAACAAGGGCTTAATCCCATTGAGATTTACGTAGGCTGACAGTAATCAGCATCCAATTCAGGAAATCAAAAATCAAATTCTATCAAACTTCGATTAATTACATACAATCAGATTGAGATTCTACTCTAAATACCCTTGTATACATAATCATATTTCTATATTCACGAAATGAATATTGATAAACTTATTAAAGATTATTTTTATTCAAATTTCACTTGAAGTCACTTCTTTAACAATTCAGCAATAGCTAGGTGTAGTCTTAAGGACATTTTGTCATCACTGCTGAGAAGTTATAAATACCAAAACTGCCATTTAGTCTTAATACATTTTTCATTCACTAAAGCAATGAAACAAACCAGCAGTATTGGTGCCAGGGAGGGTTGTTCCTCCAACCACCAACAGCTAGGGGTGGGCAAAAAAACCAAAAAACCGACCAAACCGAACTGACTCGGGTCGGTTTGGGTCGGTTTGACATAGTTAATTGGTTTGGTTTGATTTTATTTTATTTTAAACAAAACCACGGCGGTTCGATTTGGTTATGGTTTAATGCCTCAAACCACTGGTTAATCGATCCAACCCACTTACACATGTTTTCCTTTTTTTTTTTTTTGAAAAAGAAAAGTCAAAATCAAAAGCTTAATGATGTTCTCCACAATGTGGAGGTGTCCAAACTGTTTATTTGAGTAGTCTCGTTGAACACTATATAAACATTTTGTTTTATGATGACACTTTCAATGAAACTTTGATATTATTTTATATTCTTTATAAACATTTTTCTGTTTCGGTTGGTACGCTTTTTTTTTAGTTAATTTTTTTTATATATAGCAAGTTTTACATGTAATAAGTTCACCTTCTGAAAATGCATGTTGAGATAATGATTATTGATTTATGATTATGTATTAGTTACAATATTGAATCTTTTTAATCATATATTACATTCTGATTAGTTAATTACAGTTTAGATATTGTGAAAATGAAAGTTGAGATAATTATTTTCATTTTTTGAAAATTGAAATTTCAAAAATGTTTTTAGTTGCTATAAGTTATAACTCAAATAAAAAAAGTTGTATAAATCAAAAAAAAAAAAAAATTTATATATACTATAAGTGAGTCTAAAACTCGAGAGTTTTTTTAAAAAAGAAAAAATTCAATTTGGACAAAAATTTAAACCGATTAACTGAACCGAACCAAACCAAACCGAATCGGTTTGGTTTGGTTCTGTTTAAAAGCTAGAGTGGGTTGGTTTGATTTGAAATTTTTCCAAACCGACTAATTTGGTTTTGGTTTCGGGTTGGGGTTGAAACCAATCCAAACCGAACCGTGCCCAACCCTACCAACCGGCGGAAGGGATTAGCCATCTGTTGTGAAACGGAGATGATATCAGATTAATAAAATACCTAATTGTTGGAGAAAATAAGAGATTGTAGCTGCAATATGAATTAATTGATCATAAGAACAAAATAATTTGCAGATAATTGAGATTTTATTATAATACGGAGAAAGAATATAAAATTTTTGTATGTCTAATTTAACCTAAAATACAATGAATAACTAAATGTATATAAGTAAAATATATGATATATTTTTACTTATCTTTTATTTATTAGCTTACTTACATTATAATGATTTTTAATGTCCAAACATTTGTGAAAACATGTGTAAAAGTGAACTCCAAAGACAGGTAAGCCAAGCTGGTTAGAACTGACTGAGTGTTACGGGTTGGTAAAATTTTGGCTAAGATTTTTTAGGGTTTTTAAAATCTAAATAAGGTGCAACTTTTACTCACCTTAAAGAATCATATACATAAATATTTACTTACTATTCTGGACATGGTTGATTGGTCAAATAATTAATAAAAATGAAATATTATATTAACTTATAGAACCTTTCCTTAATTTAACTATTGACCGTATCAACCATATCTTATGTGATTCTTACCGTGTATAACATCATTATTTCAGATAAGATAAGAGATGTTCGGGCCTTGTGGAAATCTTTATATAAGTGAAGAGGGACATTAAGAATCGAACTAGCTTTGAGAGGAAATTTTCACACACTCGATGAACCTACAGCTTGATGTTCAAAATCATTCTAAACTTACTTCAGTGAGTTCTAACGAGTTCTAACAGGCAAAAGATTCAATTTTCTCTAGAAGCAAAACCTGTGTGTTCTTCAATCATATTTGAAGAGAGCACACCCTGGCAGGAGTGATATAATTCACCGTTCTTAGACATCGACGAGGATGGGAAGTTTAGAATGTTATGTTATTGATTTTTCGTTTACTTTGTACCAAAAACTCTTTTGTTGTATTAGGTAGCCCGTGGGTTGCTATTTGATCAATGAATTATGAGTAAGGATTTTATTAGTCATCAATTATTCTATCTTTTTGCTGTAACATAAACAAATTGTATGCACACACACGTACACTAGTCATTGGCATGTGCTATGCACGTGTCGTTTAGTGTAGAACATATTACACACACACACACGTCATTGGCACGTGCGATGCACATAGCGTTTTAATAATGCCGTATGTAATAGTATTTTGATTGTTATATATATATATATATATATATATATATATATATATATATATATATATATATATATATATATATATATATATATATATATATATATATATATTTTTTTTTTTTTTTTCCCTTTTTAATCGTATAATCTAGAAATAAGTTTTCAATATTGATCGTGGTAAACATTTTTTCTATGTATAAGAAAAATGTTGTTATGTATAGATGAAACACTAGTGTAAGAAACTTATTCTAAGGATGTACTAAGCATTAAGCAATATGTAATATCTTAAATTGTTTAAAAATTATTATTATTATTATTATGATGCTCAGAATTTATTGCCAGGCAACCATGAGTTACATTAAACATTATTGAGTCGAATTAATATAAACTACAAGGGAAAATGAACTAGTTTGGAGAAGTGCAAGAACACAAAAATTATAGGGAAATAGAGATTACAAAGAAAACATGCTTCACATATTTGCAAGATGTATATAGGCTAAGGACACCAACCGATTAGTTGAAACACTTGAGTTTATACATCAATTTACGTAGAAAAAGAATATATAATTCAAGTTCATGAAGCAATTTATTAGGGAACAAACTACTCAATGTTAAACAAGGAAAGATCAAGATGAAGAGATATACCCATATGGGAGAAGATTATTATTTTCAAGAAATACTTTCAAAATTCGAGGCTGAATGGGACAACGGCTAGAAATCGAATTATGGAAGTGTTGAAAGAGTGAAGTGGGACAATGGTAAACGTGAGAAATGTGAATGAAGTTCAACAAGCAATGGTGTACAAACCCCCGGTGGAGCCAAGAGGTACTATAGACATTTTAAGCTTTACTATCCTATTTTGTAGATGGTTAAACAACGAAGTCATGAAAGTACAGAGAACTCACTCTTCTGGTGTAACCTGCTTTCTCAATAGCTGTCTTGAGAGGCTAAACACCCTCCAATTTTGATAGTATATAAGAAAATCAAAGAAATGGGCTTATTTAGATATAACACACCATTCAACCTTAACGTTAGTACGAAAGTAACTCTCATCCCCTACGCTGTTGGCATCTTGGCAACATTCCTTCTTAATGACAGCCCGAAGTCAAACAAAATAAAATTTTAAAAAAGTCAAAATATGGATGCAAAAGAAACTCATTGGCACTAAACTTATGGACATATGACAGTCTGAAATCAAGAAAAACCTATTTCTAAAAGCCAGACATCACAAATTTAAGGAACTCTTTTGACCTTAAGCTCATAAACATAATAGAAAATGCAATTTCGGAACGCTATTCCAGGATTAGCAATAGGCATAGCTAAATTCACTCTGCATTTTGCATGGATACCCAAATATGATTACATAAACTCAATTCAGCCCAGGCATTAGACCTAATAATCTAGGAACGTCAAATATCTACGTAGTAAAGAAGTATAAAAATGCTGAACAACAAAATAATTGTAGAATTTTTATAGATCCTCAAATTATAAATTATTCCCTACACAAGACAGCCATTGGTAGGGATGAACACACCAACTGACCTTTTGAAGTTTTTCAAGGATAAGGATGGCATTCGCTACAATAGTTAGTTAAAAAACAGCCATTGATTAAATTACTTACTCATAAAATATGGATTTTAAATTGAAATGATCCGTTGAATATTGCTTAATTTGAAGTTCAAGATCAAATCAACCAACTTGAATTTAGTCCTGTCGAGAGTACTCGAAATACAGCTAAATTAGCTACAATATCATTGAAGGAAGTATGGCTCTAATCAATTTGTAAAAGGGTGAAGGAAAAAAAAAGATCATTTCGTAATTAAGAATAAAATTAAGAATATTGGGGACACTGGAAACAGAAACTTACCACGACTCCAATATACAAGATCGATTGATATTTTTCTTGACCTTCTAATATTCTCAGCTATTCATGTTCAAGCCTGAAACAAACTTGACTTTGATTATCAGATATTCATGTTATTTTAAAGAAAAGAATTGAGAAGGACATTTTGCTCGTACATTCGCACTTGTCTCATTCATCAGTAAAGTCATCCATCTCAAGGCTTTTAGTGGCTCAAAGAAATGAACAGAATAAAAAGAGAAAAGTAATAATAATAAAAAAAGGTCACACCATACAATGATTGGTGACATTTCTTCTGTATCGTCGCATCACTACTATCCATATTACAGTGTTCCTTATTCAAATAAGTATTATGAATTCACAAACTCTACTATTCATTTATTTACTCCATTTACTTCCACAAAACCACCTCTTGAATCCATCTATCTCTTATCACAACAGCTAAAATAAGAGAGATTAGCAAGCAAACAGATTTGTTAATGAATTTCCTGCTTTTAGAACATATCATACCGTAGCATATCAAAGATTATGGCAAACGAAGTGTTAAAATACGGAACTTGGCAAACTGCTCAGTTTCTATTCTGAACATCGTTATCGTAGATCTCACAGTTTCATCTTGTCAGTTTATTTCACAAAATCACGTAAGGTACAAGTTACTCGTTGGAGTTTGCTATGAACACATTGATTTAAAACAAATGGCAGAAAAGATCAGCTTTACATTTGGGAAATTCATACAAATGAAATTAGTCTACCTTGATAATAAGAAACAATGAATTTATTCATAGGCAATTCAATATAATGCTACTACTTACCGTGTATGTGTAGTTAAAAAACAGAATCCCTCATCATTGAAAATCAACTTCCCTTTGTTCTCAATATTTAAACAGTCCAAACTCCATTTTCTTAAAATTATTACCAGTGGATATTGAAACATTCAAAAACCACTTCCATAGGATATTAAAATATCTAATATTAAAAATTCACACCGTATCATTAATCTTAAACAGTTGCCCAGTTTTGCACTGTTATCTAAATTTCCAGTATCATAGCTCAATTTCGGTTGGAAAATACCCAGGTCAGGACTTGGTTTTCATATTTTATTCTCAGCCCTCAGGTAGTGACTATGGTTTATTCAACTGTAACAATGTAGAACATCTAATGCTTTGTGAATTTGTAGCTGCCTGACATTCTAGATTCTAAAATCATCTAGAGGAGAAGACATTAAGAGCATGTTCGGGGACCAGGCCACCCAATTTTAAGCCGCCATGGAAAGCTAAATTGCTTATCCTGATCCGTGTCCATAATTCCTCGGAAAATGGTTCACATCCATAAACAAGGTTACTGCAGGGAAGGGTAAATCTTTGCAGTCGACATATATTGTCCAATTTGATGGATTTTTATTTTTTTTTAAATCAACAAAAAGAGATTGTACTGCTGGATGTCATAGCCCCTGTTTGACACCCATTTTTGAGAAAAAATAAATTCTGAAATAGTGATTGATGGAAGAATGCGTGGTTGAAAAATAATGAAATTTTTTGGATTTTTGTGTAGTATTATTTTATTGATAAAATATGTGGTTGAAATGAAGAAAAAAAAAATGAGAATGAGAATGAGAAAAAAATGGGTTTCAAACGAGGGCTATATAAATTATCTTATGACATGATAGTAAATTTTGTAAAAAGAATGATGTTACTATTTTTGAATGCAGAAATAACATATAAAAACCTCTCAAAACACGAAAATGTGTTCAAATCAGAACAAATGTAGGAAAATATTTATTTGTCGTTACAAAAATCTAATAAGAACTTACATGATTCGACCTCAAAGTCTAAGTGAGGAAAGAACGATCTTCTCTTATTGCTTCTCAATTTACTTCATTTGGGCACTACAATTCGGCGATGTACAATTTTCATGAAATAATACAGTAGAATTCTTATGCTTTCCTTCTCCATCAAATCAGTTTGTATGCAAAACTATATTACATGTAATCTAGTCATTGCTTTAGCAATCTATAGTTGCCCTTAATCTTTGAACAACTACTCTACTGATCATGGTAGCAGTAAACTCGCCTATTTTGAAATAATGTTTATTGCTGATTCTCAGCAGAATATACCCAGATTGGAATCCCAAGAGGAATACCACTTCCACATTTCTTTTTTTTCATTTTCATTCAGTACAATAATATTAGACTATTCATCAAAGTTCTGTACTTGAAATTATGTATGGTATTTCAGTAAAACAAGAAGAATACGAAAGGAAAATAGCTTACAGTCTAATAACTTAGACTCGTTCATAATAGAATCATACTAAAACATCATTTTATCATTAAAATAACTCAAATATTATCTATCACGTCATAAGTTCACTGATTTCAGAAACCAGAATTTATAGCAATATTGACTTATGACAGGATTGAAGACAGTACATTGGTCAGTTGCTGTAAGAGAGTCTTTTGTTGGTGTTAGCAAATGGATCATTATTACAGGCACCTGGGAGATTGTTATTATTTAATAACAATTTTCTCCCTTGGATGTCAAAGAAAAACACATCTTTCTTATTTCGAAAAAGAACAGAAGAAACAATAACCTCAGATATATCTTTACTTTCTGTAAGGCCAGTAACACACGATAATATCGTTGAGCAGCAATAATAAAACGATCTTATAGAAAATAAAGAGTGCAAAAATTAAAGATAACACAAATGATTTCTTTCCGCCTAAGCCTCGGAGATTCCATGACCCATTCTAACACCTACATCTCCCGTTGAGTATCTAATGAATTGGGTTTATACTTGATTCCACTATATAGCCCAAATGACAACGAACGTTATAAATGTTCAGCCAATACACTAAGATAGTACTACACTTATCTCTGAAAGACACAACGATCGATCGACAATGAATCACCAAAAATCTTCACAAACCCACTTAAAACAATAACTTGAGAGAACACAAACTTTCTTACAGATATTCACTCAGAATATCACAAAACAAGGGCTAAAGATTACAGATCGCAAGTCTCAAATCAGATATTTGAGAGAAGAAAACAGAAGAGAGAACCTAGACGGACGAGAGAACTTCTTTCAAAATCATAGCACACAGCCAGGTAATGAAAACCTCAAAACCGAGTGCCAAGTGAAAAGGCACAGATAATAGAACCATTTGAAGCAAAAACAATGGCAAAGATGTAACCACGTGTCTCAATCCGGTTAAAGGTGCATTATTAATAAAATTGCTATATCCAAAAGCATGACTTCAACACTCTGGAAGCACCATTTCGGACCAGGGTTCGAATCTCACAATATCTCTAACGAAAGAAAAGAAAAGTAGTCTTTCTTACTGAAGGAAATAGAAGTCAAAGGTTATGCTAAAGTCGTCCTTGATTATTTTGGGGAAGTTAATGGCAGATGTTTATTGGCACTCTTTAATTAACAGGGAAAATTAAATTAAATTAAACTAATCTTCAAATCACTACTAACGAATAAAACTTTATGTTACCAGGTAGCTTCCATTGCTCATTTACCTTAAATAAAAAGGTGCAAAACACGCTTAAGAAAATGTTACTCTGTGATCTATGAATTTCAGTTTAACGACACACAGATTCCGGCTGAGAAAGTAAATGAGAATTACTTCAAAGTAATCATATTTAGAAAAAAGAAAAACAGTGATGAGGTTACTTCAATCTCAAATTAATGGAAAATAAGGTGTAGATTGTTGTTGTTGGTGTATGGCATCTAAACAAAATAGTTGTGCCATATGAGATATTCCTGCTATTGATGTTTTTCCCCATCTTTTTTGTCAGGCTTGTTAAAAGTGCCTAATTTTTTTTCCTATCTTTCTAATAAGTAGGCTGTCGCAATTTTCTAAGTTGTGTATATTTATAGGCGTATCTCATGTTTCCATTTCTCCAGAAATAGAACTTTCTTTCTTCAACCTCGAGTTGGAGAAACCACAAGAAATGCTTCGTCTATATTATAAATTGATGATGTGTAAAATTGGAGTGATGTGTTTGTTGGGAATTTACTAAACAGGTACAGGGAATAATAAAATTTTTTCAATTCCCACCAAAGATCTGTTTTGTGTTTAGATAGAAATTGTTATAGAAAATTATACCTTTTGTAGATTCTACAAACTCTTTTGTTAATCTTGGACTACAAACAATCACGATCTGCAATTCACTGCTATCTAATTGTCCAGCCTCCAATGGAAATCCATACAGGGAATAAGAATGGAGAATTAGAGTTTCTCTTTTCTTGTGCTAGCAATAATATAAATTGTTTTTCTGAAACGCTCATGACTTATTATCTAATATCATAAGAGTTTACATGACGATCATGTTATGTTGCGACAACCCTTTGTCAATGGATCTAAAATTTAATAATTTGTGAGATTTTATTATTTCTTTCATTATTTCATTGTATTATCTTTCTAATTAGATAATACCACTTTAACATATATTTGGATCATTGATGAGATCTTAATTCCTTCGCTTGCACGATGACTCAATTGTTATTACAATACAGAAATATGTGATCAACAATGTTAGGAACTACTCCAAGTTCATTGATGAAATTCCTGATCCATACCATAACTTTTGTTGTTTCTAAAATAATAATGTATAAGTCTTCTACTATTGAATCAACAATTGTTTCCTATTTGGAACCTTTCCTGCACACGGCTTAAGAGTAAACCAATATCCTGATTGAAATATGATATCATTCTAGTCTAAATAGAAGTTAGAATCAATTTATATATGAACCCTCAGTTCATTTTCTCCAAAATCTTCTCAAGATTTTATCTATATAGATTGGAATAAATTAAGCAGTCTTCTAGATCTATCTCTATATATCAAGTTGATTATCCTATATTTATCACCAAAAAATTATTTAACAACCATAACTTCAATAATTGAAACATAGAGACGTCGTTTTCTGTTAATAATATGTCATCCATATATAATATTAGGAATACAATAACACTCTCACTATCTTCTTGTAACCACATAATCCATCACCATTCTTGATAAAATCAAATATTTTGATTACATCATCAAAGCGAAGATTCAAGTTCATAGCGGCTTGCTTTAATCCATAAATGGATCGATCAAACTTGCATACGTTATTGGCTTATTTGAATTCAAAACTTTCAGATTGTGTCATATACACTCCTCTTGCAAGTTCTTGTTAAGGAAAGTATTTTTAACATCCATTTTTCCTATTTTATAATCATGATATACAGCTATTGGAAGCAAAATCCAAATAGCCTTTAGCATGGCTATGGGTGAAAAAGTTTCATCAAAGTCAACACCTCATTTTTGTTTATAACATTTTGCTACTAGCATTGCTTTGTATGTATGGACGTTTCCATCTATGTCGACCTTTTTATTGTAAACCCATTTACAACCTATTGTTTTTATTCCATCAGGAGGGTCGTCCAATGTCGAAACCTTGCTTTCATACATTGAGTTCATTTCGGATTCCATGGCCTCCTGCCATCTCTTTGAGTCAACAGTTGACTTTGCTTCTATGTAATTAGTAGGTTCATCATCCTCAATTAGTAATTAGTAATCATGAATTAGTACATTCTAGGAGGTCGAATAATCATACAAGATTTATACGGAGCTAACGTGTCCTCAAAAGTCTCGATTTATTGATCAAGAGTATGTCCCTCAGTATGTGGGAGATCGGACTCTGGTTCATCTACGTGGTCGACTATATTTATGGACTCTTGAACTCCTTCAAATTCTATTTTACTCTCACTGTACTCTCTTAGAATAAACTCTTTCTCTAGAAAGACGATATGTTGTGAAACGAAGAATTTCTTCTCAATGAGATTATAGAATTGATATTCCATTGTCTCTTTTGAATATTCCACAAAAATACATTTATCGGATTTAATCTAAAGCTTATCTGATTCAATACGCTTTACATAAGCGTCACAGAACTTTCATAGGAGATAAGTTGGGCATTTTGCCTTTCAATAACTCGTATGGAGTTTTCTCAACCGATTTAGATAAAACATGATTTAGTATGTAGCACATGAAAATCAGTACATGACCTCAAAACAATTTTTGGAAGTTTGCATGGCTTGTTATTAATTGCACTGTATCTAATAGTTGCAGTGTTGCAATGTATGTGGAGGAATCCACTGCGAGAGAATCTCATTCTCTTTTACATAACCTAAAATTCTCTCTTTTAGATATTCACCACATTGATCAAGTCATAGTATGAGAATGCATTTACAAATTCTCCCTTTTGGATGAATCACATGACTGTATGCTCTTATATATGCCTCATTTTTGTAATATTCATCTACAAATTCATCTATATCTATTTGCCTAGATAACATACCAGCAAATAGCATGTGCACATGGTATTCCACTCAATTGCCATTTCCTGCAAGAACATTCCTTTCTCAACAAATCCACACTCCACCTCAAACCATCAGTATTGTGAACTTCAAATATTTGATTGCCTGCATAATCTGACCTCATGAACCTGGCATCTAATTTGGACTTTTCAATTATCCCTACAATTTTAGGACCATATGCATGATCCCATCTTTGAACTGCCTCCATCTTTCCAGTCATCCATGTCATTTGCCGATACCTAATCTTATCCAACATTGTGATTATAGGCTTTTCTCTAGCTACTAAAATGGAGGCATTGAAGGCTTTATAGAGGTTATTCAACAAGATATCGCACTAGCATATTCCTGAAAATGGGATCTTGTCCATTAAGCTGATGGCTTCTCGTTAAATCAATTGAAGGCTTCTTCATTAACTGTCTTCATCTCATTCATAGCTGCATTCTATTCTGGTACAGTAGTAGACTTGGCTGCAACCTAGAACAAACTCTTCAAAGTTAGGCCTTTATGTTTCAGATTTAAATTGCTATACAAATGTCTAGCACAACACATATGCTCCACACCTTCACAGCACTGATGCAGGGCTCAAACCCTTAATATTTGAACAACTACTTTAGTGATCATGGTAGCAATAAACTCACCTTTTATGAAATAACATTTATTGCTGATTCTAAGCAAATTGTACCCACATTGGCATTCCAAGAGGAATATCACATTTCTTTCTCCCTTTTTTTTTTTCATTTTCATTCAAATACAATAATATTAGACTATTCATCAAAGTTCTGTACTTGAAATCGTTTGTGGTATTTCAATAAAATAAGATGTATACCAAAGCAAAATAGCTAACAGTCTAATAACTCAGACTCGTTCATAATATACTCATACAGAAACATTATTTTATCATGGAAATAACTCAAATATTATCTATCACGTCATAAGTTCACTGATTTCAGAAACCAGAATTTATAACAATATTGACTTGTGACTGAATTGAAGACAGTCCATTGGCAAGTTGGTGTAAGAGGGTGTTCTGCTAGCAAATGGATCACAATCACAGTCACCTGGGAGATTGTTGTTATTTAATAAACAATTTTCCCCCTTGGATTTCAAAGAAAAACACGTCTTTCTTGTTTCGAAAAAGAACAAGAGAAACCATAAGCTCAGATATATCTTTACTATCTCTAACGAAAGAAAAGCAAAGAAGTCTTTGTTATTTAAGGAAATAGAAGTCTAAAGTTATGCTAAAGTCGTCCTTGATTATTTTGGGGAACTTAATGGCCGATGTTTATTGGTAGACTCTTTAATTAACAGGGAAAATTAAATTAAATTTTATTTTATGTTACCAATTAGCTTCCATTACTCATTTAACTTAAATGAAAAGGTGCAAAACACGCTTAAGAAAATGTTACTCTGTGATCTACGAATTTCAGTTTAACAACACACGGATTCCGGCTGAGAAAGTAAATGAGAATTACTTTAAAGTAATCAAATTTAAAAACTAAACAACAGCTATGAGGTTACTTCAACGTCAAATTAATGAAAAATAAGGTATAGATTGTTGGTGGTGGTGTATGGCATCTAAATATAATAGTTATGCCATATGAGATATTCCTGCTATTGATTTTTTTCCTCATCTTTTTAGTCAGACCTGTTACAAGTGCCTAAATTTTTTTCCGATCTTTCTAATAAGTGGGCTGTCACAATTTTCTAAGTTGTGTAAAAATAGGCGTATCCTATATTTCCATTTTCAACCTTGAGTTGGAGAAACCACAAGAAATTCTTTGTCTATATTATAAATTGATGATGTGCAAAATTGGAGTGACGTGTCAAGTTTTTACTTGAGGGATAGTCATGGACACAAGAACTTGGGGACAACAAATCTTTACTCCTATTACAAGAGTTTGGGATTTTGATCATCGAAAAATTCAGGAATGAGAACCCAAGTTGTACTGGCGTGTTTGGGAATCCAAGGTCTGAATCTCCCTATAACTATGTGCAAGGCCATATATAACTAGATTTTTTTTTTTTTTTTACCTATAACATTGTATTAGTGATTATTGATTGCACTTAAAGCATTTATTTTTCATCGAATAATTATACAAACATTGGTAAATTGTTATAAAGAGACACACAACAATATCTACATTGTTGTAAAATAATGAGATAAATATTGATAATTATTTAGTATTATCATAATATATAGATAAGTCATATCTAGTTCGTAGAGTCTATTTCATTCCAATTGTAACCCTTATTTTAGACTCTATAAATATTGGTCTTGATTCATGATAAAATACATACTTGAGTTTTAGCTCTTATATTTTCTTTTCTTCTTGTTCTATTATTTTTATAACACGTTATCTGCAGGAAAGCTTAATTTTTCAAAGTTTAGAGAAGGTATACTTTTTCTAAACATAATCATCAATTGTATGTACCAAAATCAATTTGGTGGCATGTGAATTATTTTATATACATGTGCATTATAAATTGGTAGGAATTTCTGCTGAAATTAGTATGAATTTTGTGGTTGGAACAATTTGCAGCAATCAACAAAATCACTTCCTAGACGTTTAGTAGTTTGTAAATTTTAGACGTACAGTAATTAGTCAAAACCTGCCCCAATCTGCATTGGTTTCCACCGCAATCTACAGTTCGTGTTTTCTGCCCTAATTTGCATTAATTCCCAATTTTTTATACATACTGTGAATTAATTTCTAAACCATCTAATTATGATGGAAAAAATTGCTTACATCAACATGGGAGTTTGTGTATGATTGCGAATTAGGTCAATTCATGAGAGTTTGTTTGATAAAGGGAAATAATTATTTTTTTACTACTGCACATCTACACATGTACCATGCTTGCATAGGATCAATTCATATTTATTTTCATTTTTCTTCTTTTATATGTTAGCAAAATATATACATGATAACTATTAAACACCATTTGTGTCTTTAAACTAATTAAATAATTTTAAATATTCTTTTATAAATTTTAAATGAATAATTTATCAGGTTGTTGCTCCTGGAGTAACACAACATTATAATTAATATTGCAGAAAATATTACTTGCTCTTGAAGAGTATAACTTATAATTTTCAATATTGTAGAAGAATATTGATATATTGCTATTAAAGAAGTAATAATAAAATACAACATACTCTCGAAGTAGCACATGTTTCGAAGAACATACTATTTTAAATTAGTGTTTATCCCTGAAGCAAAAAACATAACTTATGTCATATTGATATTACTAATTGTATTTTATTTTGCTTTATTGTGTACTTAATCAAATAGCAAATATCACAAAACTTGAGTTGCTGCACTTGACATATCTAGCAAAAACTATTTGTCATGGGTACTCAATGTTGATATCTATCTTGTCTCAAAAGGCTTGGAAGAGACAATAAAAGAAAGAAACAAAGAATACGTGCAGGATTGTGCAAAAGGACTCATCTTCCTTCGTCATCATATCCACGATAGATTGAAAATTGAATATCTCACTAATAAAGATCCACACGTTCTTTGGAAAAAGTTAACTGAAAGATTTGATCATTAGATGACTATAGTCTTCCCTAAATCCCGCTATGAGTGGATGCATTTTCATTTGCAAGATTTCAAAACTGTTAGTGAGTACAATTCTTAAAATTGACATTGTATGGAGAAAAATCATTGATGAAGATACGTTGGAAAAAACTTTTTCACATTTCACACCTCAAATGTGTTCCTACAGCAGCATTATTGTGAGCGTGATTTGAAAAGGTACTCAGAACTCTTATTTTGCTTGCTTATGGCTGAACAAAATAATGAACTGCTGATAAAAAATCATGGGTTACGTACAATTACAAAGCAGTTATTGTACAAATAATCATCAAAGGTGGAGTGTTGTAAAATAATGAGATAATTATTGATAATTATTTAGTATTATCATAATATATAATAAGTTTTATCTAGTTCAAAGAGACTATTTCATTCCAATTGTAACTCTTATTTTAGTTCCTATAAATACTAGTCTTGATTCTCAATAAAATACATACTTGAATTTTAACTCTTATATTTTCTTATCTTCTTGTTCTATTATTTTTATAACATACATAATAATTTACACTTTTACTTATAGATGTATTAAATTTAAGAGAGAAATTGAAAACATGGGACTAGATATGGTTAAAAAAAATAAAATAAAATAAAGGACCAAATCAACATGAACACAATTTTTTTCTCGTATTCCATTTCTTGCAGACAATCCCTAAAGCATCCATGGTTCCACGTCAGTAACAAATTAAATTAAAAAATTAATTCTTTTCTTTTCTTTTTTGAAGGCTAATTATTTCCTTTCTTATCTATAATCCACTTGCGGAAAATGCACAGATAATTCTTAATGTCACGATTATTTTCATTATTTTAGCCCCTGTTTGGGCTCCATTTTTTTGGGAACTCATTTTTTTCAAAATTTTTTTTAACCACATATTCACCCATAAAATAATTCTACACGTAAACTCAAAAGTCTTCCTTATTTTCTAACCGCACATTTTCAAAAAAATTACTATTCCAAAATTTTTTTTTCTCCCCAAATGGGGCTCATACAAGGGCTTAATCCCATTGAGATTTACATAGGCTGACAGTAATCAGAATCCAATTCAGGAAATCAAAAATCAAATTCTGTCAAACTTCGATTAATTACATACAATTAGATTGAGATTCAACTCTAAATACGCTTTTATACATGTTCATATTTCTATATTCACGAAATGAATATTGATAAACTTGTTAAAGAATATTTTTATTCAAAATTTCACTTGAAGTCACTTTTTTGATAGTGCAGCAATAGCTATGTTTAGTCTTATGCTAGACATTTTATTATCACTGCGAGAAGTTTTAAATACCAAAATTGTCATTTAGCCTTAATACATTTTTCATTCTCTAAAGCAATGAAACAAACCAGCAGTATTGGTACCGGGCAGGGTTCTTCCTCCAACCACCAACCGGCGGAAGGGATTAGCCCTTTGTTATGAAACGGAGATGATATCGAATTAATCAAATACCAAATTGTTGGATAAAATAAGATATTATAACTAAAATATGAAGTAATTGATCACAAGAACGAAATAATTTGTAGAGAATTGAGATTTTATTATAATACGGAGAAAGAATATAAAATCTTTGTATTTACAATTGTCTAATTTAATCTAAAATATGTTGTTATTGATTTTTTGTTTATTTTGCACCAAAAACTCTTATGTTGTATTAGGTAGCTTATGGGTTGCTATTTGATCAATGAACTATGAGTAGATATTTTATTAGTTATCCATTATTCTATCTTTTTGCTGTAACATAAACAAATTGTATGCACACACACGCACACTAGTCATTGGCATGTGCTATGCACGTGTCGTTTAGTGTATAACATATTACACACACACACACACGTCATTGGCACGTGCGATGCACATAGCGTTTTAATAATGCTATGCACGTGTCATTTAGTGTGTTTGTGTGTGTAAACACACAACCACGCATTAGTCATTGGCACGTGCGATGCACTGGCGTTTTAGTAATTACGTATTTAATAGTATTTTGATTATTTTTTTTTTATCATTTTAATCGTATAATCTAGAAATAAGTTTTTAATATTGATCGTGGTAGACAATTTTTTCTATGTATAAGAAAAATGTTGTTATTTATAGATGAAACATTAGTGCAAGAAACTTAAGGATGTATTAAGCATTAAGCAATATGTAATATCTTAAATAAAATTATTATTATTATTATTATTATTATTATTATTATTATTATTATTATTATTATTATTATTATTATTATTATTATTATTATTATTATGCTCAGAATTTATTGCAAGGCGACCATGAGCTACATTAAACATTATTGAGGTGAATTAATATAAACTACAAGGGAAAATGGGATAGTTTGGAGAAGTGCAAGAACACAAAAATTAAAGGGAAATAGAGATTTCAAAGAAAACATGCTTCATATATTTGCAAGATGTATATAGGCAAAGGATACCAACCGATTAGTTGAAAAACTTGAGCTTGCACATCAATTTATGTAGAAAAAGAATTTATAATTCAAGTTCGGGAAGCAATTTATTAGCGAACAAACTACTCGATGTTAAACAAGGAGAAATCAAGATGAAGAGCTATACCCATATTGGAGAAGATTATTATTTTTAAGGGATACTTTCAGAATTCGAGGTGGAATGGGACAACAGCTAGAAAGCAAATTATGGAAATGTTGAAAGAGTGAAGTGGGACAATCGTAAACGTGAGAAATGTGAATGAAGTTCAACAAGCAAGGGTGATGCAAGAGGGTCCGAGTCAGACTCTGAGTTGTCAGATAATACGTTAATGGCTGTAAGGTATTAGGCATATCAGGGCAAGGATGGCAAGTGATCGCATTACTTTGACAATTAAGTCGTGTTTCGGTAATTTGGCCATAACTTTGGCTACGGTTATCCGAATCACGATTATGACCATAATCCAGAAAGTTCGTTTCGGCGCGCACGTCGTGGCCACCTAACTATGCTCAGTGTGTGCCATTTTCATCCTCAAATTCAACTGTTTTTCCTTCCGAATTGTTATTTTTAGTTAATTTTTCCTATTTTTGGTAATATTTCGATTGCATGTTATGAGATGATTTTAACCCGATTTGGACTAGATTTTTTGCAGAATACTTATTTTATTCTATATTTTTGTTTGGTGTGATTTTTGAAATTTTACCATTTTTGGTAAAATTCGAATTTTGGCTATAAAGTCCGACTTGTGGACTTATTTTGATCATTGCGTGAAATAATAAAATTCTCTAAACTTTAAAGACGTTTTCTCTGTGTTTTTTCGGCTTAATCTTGTGTTCTTCCTTGTGAATTTGCTGGTATAACTAGTCTGCAGAATAATCACTATTCTGCCCAGCGTCAGTTGGTATCAGAGCGTCAATCTTCTTCCTGGAAGAGATTTCATCAGTTCCAATGGTTGGATGTCGTGGTCGTGGTCGACGTGGGCAGGTTCCGATTGAGGAAGTCCAACACCGTGATCGTAACATTCAGGATGCCACGATTGAAGATTTGCAGAAGCAAGTTAAAGAGTTAACCCAGCGCCTCGTGGCTCGGGATTTGGAGGACCATGAGATCTCCGAGCCCGAGTTGATTCCGTTGTTTTTGAAAATCCCTACCACCAACATGATCTATTTCGGGAGCACCGTGGTTGGGAGAAGCGTTATAGGGAGCTCAGTTTTCGTGTGGATATGCCCAAATTTTCTGGTACAGGCTGAGGGATTTATCGATTGGATAAATGAAGTGGAACATATCTTTGATTACAAGGAAGTGCCAGATCGTGTGAAGGTAAAATTGGTTGCCATCAAACTCAAGGGCAGGGCGTCGCCTGGTGGGAACAGTTGAGGCGTTCACGGGATAGCAGGGCAAATCCAAGATCACTGGTTGGGAGAAGATGAAGAAAAAGATGAAAGGTCACTTTCTTCCATTCGGTTACACTCAAACCTTATTTCAACGACTTCATACGTTGAGGCAGGGTCTGAGATCAGTTGATGATTACACAGAGGAGTTTTACCAGTTGGTCGCCCAGAATGACTTATCTGAGACGGAGGAACAAATGGTAGCATGGTACTTGGGAGGGTTGCGCCAACCCCTACAGGATGTCCTCAGCATTCACTCACTGTGGACTGTGTCGGAAACATATCAGCGTGCACTTACTGTTGAAAAACAGCAGAATGGGTGGTCAGTTCTCAGGAACGATCAGAACAATCGACCAGTTCACCCTCACGACTCCCGTCCCGTCCAACAGATACCGCAGGGTAATTCTAATTCTTCTATTAAGTATTTTCGTTGTGGTGAACAAGGGCATAGGGCTACTGATTGTAAGAAGCTTGCTAGTCAAAAGAGGGAAAATTTATTGATTGAAGAGGAAGTGGTAGATGAGACTGAGGAAATTAGAGGGGCTATGTAGAACGATGATGACATTGATGATGTGCTGCATGGAGATGGCCATGAGACTTTAGTAGTTCGTAAGAGTTTACTGACTCCCAGGGGCGATTCAGGGGACGATTGGTTGAAAACCAATATTTTCCACATGGCCTGCACAGTTGCTGATAAAGTCTGCAAAATGATCATTGACAGTGGTAGTTGTGAGAATGTAGTGTCCGATGAGGCTGTCCAGAAATTGCAGTTAAAAACTGATCGTCATCCCAAACCATACAAGTTGTTGTGACTGAATAAGGGCAGTGAGGTAACCGTAGATAGGCGATGTCTCGCCTCTTTTTGATAATGCTTGGTGTGATGTTGTGTCAATAGATGCATGTCATATATTTTTGGGTCGACCTTGGCAATATGTTCGCAATCCATGATGGACGGAAAAATACATACTCCCTTAGCATCAAGGGGAAAAAGATTGTGTTGGCACCCCAGCGTGAAGGGCCCTCTCCTACTCCAGTAATGAACAACACTAATCTACTTTCTATATCCAAATTTTTAGGAGAGGTTGAGCATGGGGATGTGGTATATGCTCTACTGCCTTACGGGGATAGTATAGTGATGTTAGTGGAACCTGAGTTACCAGCAGAGGTACAACAACTACTAGCAGAATTCGCTGACCTTATGCCAGAGGACCTTCCTCCTAGACTACCGCCTATGAGGGATATTCAGCATCAGATTGATCTTGTTCCAGGATCGAGCTTACATAATCAACCTGCATATCACCTCAGTCCCAAGAAGGCTGAAGAGTTACAGCGGCAAGTGGTGGAGTTATTGGAGAGAGGTTATATATTCGCTAGAGCATGAGCCCTTGTGCAGTCCCTGCATTGCTTGTACCGAAGAAAGACGGTTCATGGCATATGTGTGTTGACAGTCGAGCAATAAATAAAATTACTGTTAAGTACAGGTTTCCGATTCCCCGTTTGGATGATATGTTGGATCAACTATCCGGCTCTATGATCTTCTCAAAGATTGACCTGAAGAGTGGATACCACCAGATCAGAATAAAGCCTGGAGATGAATGGAAGACAGCCTTTAAAACGCAACACGGTTTATATGAGTGGATGGTCATGCCTTTTGGGCTATCCAATGGTCCCAGTACGTTCGTGCGGTTTATGCACCAGGTCTTGCGACCTTTATGGGAAAATTCGTCGTGGTTTATTTCGACGATATCCTCATTTATAGTCCAACACGGGCCTCACACTTTGATCATCTTTGCACTATTTTTGAGCTTCTGAGAAGTGAATGCTTATTTGTTAATCAGAAGAAGTGTTCATTTTTCACTACTTCTGTAACTTTCCTTGGTTTTGTTGTGTCTATTGATGGTGTTCATGCAAATCAGTCAAAGATAGATGCAATCTTGGAATGGCCTAAACCCAGAAACTTGCACGATGTCAGGAGTTTCCAAGGGTTAGCATCATTCTATCAGCGGTTCATCAGAAACTTTAGCACTTTGATTGCTCCTATTACAGAAAGTCTTAAGGGTCGTGATTTCACAACACTACCTCGAACTCGAGGATGAGTTCTTTCAAACTTGGGAAGACTGATGCAAGAGGGTTCGAGTCAAATGTTGAGTTGTCAAATAATACGTTAATGGCTCTAAGGTATCACGAGTTGGCAGATCGGGGCAAGGATGGCAAGCGATCGCGTAACTTTGGCAATTAAGTCGTATTTCGGTAATTTGGTCATAACTTTGGCTACGGTTATCAGAATTGCGATTATGACCACAATCCAGAAAGCTCGTTTCAACATGCACGTCATGGCTACCTAGCTATGCTCGGTGTGTGCCGTTTTCATCCTCAAATTCAGCTATTTTCCCTTCCGAATTGTTATTTTTAATTAATTTTTGCTATTTTGGGTAATATTTCGATTGCAAATTAGGAGATGATTTTTCACCCGATTTAGGCTAGATTTTTTGCAGAATACTTATTTATTCCATATTTTCGTTTTGGCGTGATTTTTGAAATTTTATCATTTTTGGTAAAATTTGGATTTTGGCTATAAAGTCCGGCTTGTGGACTTATTTTGAACATTGTGTGATATAATAAAATTCTCTAAACTTGAGAAACGTTTTCTCTGTGTTTTTTCGACCTTAGTCTTGTGTTCTTCCCTATGAATTTGCTGATAGAACTAGTTTACAGAATAATCACTATTATGTCTGACGTCAAAGGGTGTACAAACCCCCCATTTGAGCCTAGAGGTACTATAGACATTTTAAGCTTTAATATCCTATTCTGTAGATGGTTAAATAATGAAGTCATGAAAGTTCAAAGAATTCACTTTTCTGATATAACCTGCTTTCTCAATAGCTGTCTTGAACGGCTAAACACCCTCGTTCTCTTGCAGTCATAAAAGACTATAATTTTGATAGTATATAAGAAAATCAAAGAAAGGGCCTGTTTAGATATAACACACCATTCGACCTTAATGTTAGAATGAAAGTCACTCTAATCCCCTACATTGTTGGCATCTTGGCAATATTCCTTCTTAATGACATCCTGAAATCAAACAAAATAAAATTTTAGAAAAGTCAAAATATGGATGCAATAGAAACTCATTGGCACTAAACTTATGGACATATGATAATCTGAAATCAAGAAAAACCACGTTCAGAAAATCAGACATCACAAATTTAAGGAACTCGTTGTCCCTAAGATCATAAACATAATAGAAAATGCAATTTTGGAATGTTATTAACTCTGCATTTTGCATGGATACCGAAATATGATTATATATAACTCAATTTAGCATAGGCGTCCGACCTAATAATCTAGGAATGTCAAATGTCTATGGAGTAAAGAAGTAGAAAAATGCTGAACAACAAAATAATTGTAGAATTTCTATATATCCTCAAATTATAAATTATTCCCTACACAAGACAACCATTGATAAGGATGAAAACACAGACCTTTTGAAGTTTTTCGAGGATAGGGATGGCATTCGCTACAACAGTTAGCTAAAAAACGGCCATTGATTAATTCACTTACTCATAAAATATAGATTGTAAATTGAAATGATACATTGAATATTGCTTAATATGAAGTTCACTATCGAATCAACGAAATTGAATTTAGTCCTGTCGAGAGTACTCGAAATGCAGCTAAATTAGCTACAACATCATTGAAGGAAGTATGGCTCTAATCTATTCGTAAAGGGGTGAAGAAAGAAAGATCATCTAGTAATTATGAATAAAATTAAGAATATTGGAGATACTGCAATCAAAATATTTCCACGACTCCAATTCACAAGATTGACTGATATTTTTCTTAACTTTCTATCTCAGCTATTTATGTTCAAGCCTGAAACAAACTCTACTTAGATCATCAGATATTCATGTAATTTTAAAGAAAAGAATCGACAAAGACATTTTGCTCATACATTCACACTTATCTCATTCTGTAGTAAAGTCATCCATCTCAAGACTTTTGGTGGCTCAAAGAAACGAACAGTATAAAAAAAGAAAAAAGTAATAATAATAATTAAAAAAAAAAACACACCATACAATTTTTGGTGACATTTCTTTTGTAAAGGTTCATCTCTCAATAGCGTCCCATCACTACCATCTAAATTACAGTGTTCCCTATTCAAATTAGTATTATGAATTCACAAACTCTTCTCTGCATTTATTTACTCCATTTACTTCCACAAAACCACCTCTTGAACCCATCTATCTCTTATCACAGCTAAAATAAGGGAGATTAGCAAGCAAACAGATTTTTTAATGAATTTCTTGCTTTTAGAACATGATCATACCATAGCATTTCAAAGATTATGGCAAACGTAGTGTTAAAATACGGAAATTGGCAAACTGCTTAGTTTCTATTCTGAACATCGTTATCGTAGATCTCATAGTTTCTTCTTGTCAGTTTATTTCACAAAATCATGCAAGGTACATGTTAGTTAGAATATCTCATTATACCAAGCAACCAACAGCATTCTAACAGATTGCAAGGTGGCACGGTAACTTCTAAATTTCAGGAGTGGGAGTGTAATTGGTTAGCCAACTGTACAGATTTGTTAGGCATGACAATGGTGAATGATTCTAGAATGTTCAAGTCATGTAATTCAGCTATATATATCGTGTATCATTCTATAATTATTATCAGAAAGTTACCAATTCATCTCTGATTTCTAACTTGGTATCAGAGCAAAATAATGGCTAACACCGGATCCGAAAATCAATCAAATCCATCCGAGTTTAACACAACACCAATCACACATACAGCTGCCAGCCAAAATTCATTGGTTGGAATGAATATTACTCACTCACCATCAGTCAAACTCGATAGAGACAACTTCCTATTATGGAAGAACATGATCATGCCCATAATCAAAGGGCACACCTCGATGGATATCTGCTGGGGACAAAGGAGTGTCATCCAGAATTTTTAGCAACTCAAATCACTACTCAGACAACCGCTGGACAAGAAGAAGCAGTGGAAATGACACAAAATCCTGATTTCATCAAATGGAACTTAGCTGATCAACTTTCAATGGGTTGGTTATACTCATCTATGACTCCAGAAATTGCAATGAAAGTTATGGGGTATACAAGTGCAAGTAAGCTATGGAAATCAGTCGAAGAAAGTTTTGGAATATTGAACAAGTCGAGAGTGATGTGTCTTACTGGAGAATTGCAAAGAACTAGGAAAGGATCTATGTCAATAGATCAGTATTTAACAACCATAAAACAATTGGCTGATAACCTGGAAATAGCAGGGAAAATTATTGATCAAAGTGATCTGATAACACAAATTTTATCAGGTCTAGACGAGGAGCATACTCCCATTGTGGTACATATTAATGGTAGAGAAGATATCTCTTGGCATGAATTATCATCTGTCCTTATGACATTTGAAAGTCGTCTTGAACATCTGAATCAGGTTAAGAACAACTTCACTTCATTCAGCATCAATCAGTCAAGCGTTCAACTAGCACACAGAACTAACTCAGTTAATAGCAGAGGTTTTAGAGGTACCAACAGTGGTAGAACATTGAGTTTCAGTGGGAGATCAAGAGGTAGAGGCAGAGCTCCAATTAGCAGACAAAATGAAGCCAAAGGACCTTGCCAGATCTGTGGGCTTAACAATCACTCTGCAAGCTGGTGTTTCAATAGGTACGATGAAATGTATATGGAAAGCAGGCCAGGCAATCAAGGGTCACAGAACTTCAACTCAACACCCTCTGCATATATAGCATCACCTAGAGTCCTGGAAGATCCATCTTGGTTCATCGACTCAGGTGCAAGTAACCATGTTACCACTGATAAAGTTAACCTACAGACTATGAACAAATACGAAGGTAAAGAAAAGCTGGTTGTTGGTGATGGAAATATGTTACAAATCTCACACATTGGAAATGGATAAGTACTCACAATGAATGATAAATCACTTGCACTAAATAAATTGCTTCATGTTCCTTCTATTAAAAGGAATTTAGTCAGTGTTTCACAGCTTACTTATGATAAAAAAGTCTTCATTGAATTTTATTCTAATTATTGCCTTGTTAAGGATCTTCAAACGAGGAGGACTTTGCTACAAGGAGTGCTTAAGGAAGGGTTGTATCAATTGCAGCAGCCAAATCACAAGCCAGTTTATCCTGCTTTCGAGTCAAACCATCAGAATAAAGTTCACTGCCTTACAATCGAATCTTATAGTAATCTTTCGCCTTCAGTTAAACAAGTTTTAGAGTCTGACCTTGATGTTTGGCATAGGAGATTGGGTCATCCCTCAAACTATGTAATGAGTCAAGTTCTAAAGTCGTGTAATAAAGTTCTCAAAGCCAATGAAATTCCCTCTTTCTGTGAATCGTGCAAATTTGGAAAATCACATGCTCTACCATTTAACAATTCTCTGTCACAAGCTGAAAATCCCCTTGATCTTATTCACACGGATGTTTGGGGACCTGCTCCAATAAAATCTACCTCAGGATACAGGTATTATTTAGTTTTTGTAGATGATCATACAAGATTCACATGGATATATCACATAAAGAACAAATCAGAGGCTTTACCTATATTCACTCACTTCAAAAAATTGGTTGAAAATCGACTAGATAGGAAAATCAAGCTATTGCAATCTGATTGGGGTGGAGAGTTTAGGAGTTTTAGTAAAGTTGCTTTAGAATCAGGTATCGAATTAAGACAATCCTGCCCTTACACATCAGTCCAGAATGGTAGAATCGAACGTAAACACAGGCACATTACAGAAACTAGCTTAACTCTTTTGGCCCAAGTTTGAATGCCTCTTTATTACTGGTGGGAGTCTTTTCAGGCTGCCACCTTCTTAATCAACAGATTACCCACATCAATACTTCATCACAACTCACCTTATCAGATGTTGTTCAAGAAAAATTTCGATCATAAACAACTCAAAGTTTTTGGATGCTCTTGTTATCCATGCCTTAGACCCTATCAAAACCATAAGTTTGATTTTCATTCCGAAAAATGTGTTTATCTTGGTCATGGTGATTCACAAAAAAGATATAAATACCTGAGTTCAAGTGGTAGATTATACATTTCCAGACATGTCATATTTAATGAAAATGATTTTCCCTTCACAACAGGGTTCCTGAATAAAAGAGTCAAGCCATCCACATATAAAAATGTCCTGAGTCCTCTTCCATTTATTGATAGTCATAACACCTTACCACAAAATGCAACTGCTGCAACCCAATCTAAGGCATCTTCTTCAGCAGACCTCTTTAATGAAGCAGGCAGAACTAATGGTGAAGAAGAATTAGAAACAGAACATAATTGTGATGAGGCAAATATTGATGAACTAGTTACTCATGAGATTCTTCAAGATCAACATATTGAACAAGCTGAAACTGAGACCCAAAGTAAATCAGGTGAAGCAATGATGCAAAGTGGAAATGTGACTAGTGGAATTGTGACTCAAAACACAGAGCATCAGATGATCACCAGAAGCAAGGCTGGGATTTTTAAGTGGGTTTTTAGATACTTGAAAGGTACACTACATTATGGACTTGCTATCCAAAAGAACGATAGTCTTGACATCATAGCATTTGCTGATTCAAATTGGGCCACTTGCCCTGATGACAGAAGATCTACCGCAGGATATTGTGTTTACATTGGGGATAACTTGATAACTTGGTGTTCCAAAAAACAACATGTAGTGGCCAGGTCAAGCATGGAAGCGGAATATAGAGCACTTGCTCATTGTGCCTCAGAGATTACCTGGATTCAGTCACTCATGCAAGAATTGAAAATTCCACAGAGATCAATTCCAGTCATTTGGGCAAGTGGCTTAGCTTCGAATCCGATTTATCATGCTCGTACGAAACATATATAGCTTGATGCTCACTTTGTGAGAGATAAGGTACTTGCAAATCAGTTGAAGATCAATTATGTGCCTACTTCAGACCAAACGGCAGACCTTTTAACCAAACCTATATCATGCTCTAGATTTCAATTTCTTAGAGATAAGCTTGGAATATTAGATCACACTTCACCTTAAGGGGGGGAGTTAGAATATCTCATTATACCAAGCAACCAACAGCATTTTAAAAGATTGCAAGGTGGCACAGCAGCTTCTAAATTTCAGGAGTGGGAGTGTAATTGGTTAGCCAGCTGTACAGATTTGTTAGGCATGACAATGGTGAATGATTCTAGAATGTTCAAGTCTTGTAATTCATCTACATATATCGTGTATCATTCTATAATTATTATCAAAAAGTTATCAATTCATCTCTGATTTCTAACTTGTTGCTCGTTGGAGTTTGCTATGAACACATTGATTTAAAACATATGGCAGAAAAGATCAGCATTAAATTTGGGAAATACATACAAATGAATTAGCCTACCTTGATTATAAGAAACAATGAATTTATTCACAGGCAATTCAATATAATTCTACTACTTACTGTGTATGTGTAGTTAGAAAACAGAATCCCTCATCACTGAAAATCAACTTCCGTTTGTTCTCAATATTTAAGCAGTCCAAACTCCATTTTCTCAAAATTATTATCAGTGGATATTGAAACATTCAAAAACCACTTCCATAGGATATTAAAATAGCTAATATTATAAATTTACACGGTGTCATTAATCTTAAACAGCTGCCCAGTTCTGTATTGTTATCTAAATTTCCAGTACCATAGCTCAATTTCAATTGGAAAATACCCAAGGTCAGGACTTGGTTTTCATATTTTATTCTCAGCCCTCAGGCAGTGACTATACTTTATTCAACCGTAACAATGTAGAACATCTGATACTGTGAATTTGTAGCTACATGACATTCTAGATTCTAAAATCTAGAGGAGAAGACATTAAGAGCATGTTCGGTAACCAAGCCACCACTTTTAACCCGCTTCTTTCTAGCTTTCGGGGGGGAGGGGTACCAAACATGCTATAAACTGCATGAACTTGAAAAGAAATGAAGGAAAAAGCTTTTGGAGGGATGAGGTTAAAGAGGAAAAGCATTTTTACCTTACAACGATCACACGATTTGTCACCATGGAAAGCTAAATTGTTTATCCTGATCTGTGTCCATAATTCCTGAGAAAATGATGCAGGTGGATCCGAGCCCTACGAGGCAGAGCTGTTTGATAGTTCGTTAATGGCGCTGAGATACCATGAGTTGGCGGATCAGAGCAAGAATGGCAAGTAATCATCGATCTTTCCTAATTGGGGCCGCTTTTTGACAATTCAGGAGACGACTAGTTGAGAACCGACATCTTTTACCCAACCTGCACGGTAGCGGATAAGGTCTGCAAACTAATCATTGATAGTGGAAGATGTGAAAATGTAGTGTCTGAAAAAGCTATCTAGAAATTACAGTTGAAGATAGATCGGCATCCCAGGCCATATAAATTGTAGTGGTTGAGTAAAGGCAGTGCAGCATCAGTCGAAAAATGATGTCTAGTATCTTTCTTGATTGGCAGAAAATATTTTGACAGTACTTGGTGTGATGTTGTGTCGATGGATGCTTGTCACATATTGTTGGGTTGACCTGGTTGTATGATCACAGTGTTGTTCATGATGGGCAGAAAAATACTTATTCCCTTAGTATCAAAGGGAAGAGGGTTGTGTTGGCGCCACGTAGAGAAGAAATCACTCCTACCCCGATAGCTAAAAGTGCCAACCTGCTTTTTATGTCCATTTTTTTGGGAGTGATTGAGCGTGAAGATGTGGTCTATGCTCTACTACCTCGTGAGAATAATAGCGATGACGGTATCCAAATTTACCGGTAAAAGTACAGTAGATGCTAATGGAGTTCTCTGATTTGATGCCTGAGGATCTCTCTCCGGGGTTTCCGGCCTACGAGGGATATTCAACATCAGATTGACTTTGTTCCAGGATCTAGTTTCCCTAATCGAATAGCTTATCACCTCAGTCCTAATGAAGCTGAAGAGTTGCAGCGACAAGTGGTTGAATTGTTGGAGAGGGACTACATCCGTAAAAGTATGAGCCCATGTGCAGTTCCTGCTCTGCTAGTGCAGAAGAAGGATAGTTCTTGGCGTATGTACGTTGATAGTAGAGCAATCAATAGGATTACAGTGAAGTACAGGTTTCCAATTCCCCGTCTGGATGATATGTTAGATCAACTTTTCGGTTCTAAAGTCTTCTAAAAAATTGACCTTAAGAGCAGATATCATCAAATCAGAATCAGGCCTGGAGACGAGTGGAAGACGGTGTTTAAGACGTAGTATGGTTTGTATGAGTGGATGATCATGCCTTTTGGACTGTCTGACATGGGAATCACACTTTGATCACCTCCGTGCATTTATGCATCAGGTGTAATGACCTTTTATGGGATAGTTCGTAGTTGTCTACTTCGATTATATCCTTATTTACAGTCCGACGTGGGAATCACACTTTAATCACCTCCGTGCAGTTTTTGTTATGTTAATCGGACGAAGTGTTAATGACATTAGCGTCATTACTTGATACAGAGGAAGTTCATTCTTATCACTGATCATGAGGCGCTGAAGCATATCAATGAATAACACAAACTGAGTAGACGACATGCCAAGTGGGTGGCGTACTTGCAGGAGTTCACTTTTTCACTAAGATATCAAGCTGGGAGTTTGAATCGTGTCGCAGATGCCTTGAGCCTTCGTACCTCCCTTCTCACCATCATGAGCACCAGCGTCGTCGGATTTGAGGCTTTTCCGGATATGTATGCAGCAGACCCTTCCTTTGGGAAGATAATTCAAGAGGTAACTAACAAACAATGACATGATTTCATTTTACATAATGGCTATATGTTTCATGGGCTACAGTTGTGCGTTCTAGATTGTTCACTAAGGCAACATATTGTTAGTGAACTTCATAACATCGGACATTTCGGGCAAGATAAGACACTGGCATTGGTCTCCTCTACCTATTTCTGGCCCAAATTGAGTAGTGACGTGGCTTATCATGTTGGGCGTTGTTGTGTGTCAGCGGTGAAAAGGGGATCTTACTAATGCGGGCTTTTATACACCTTTACCAGTACCTGAAACTCCTTGGATTGATGTCAGTATGGATTTTGATTTGGGACTACCTCGTACCCAACGGGCCTCAGATTTTATTTTTGATGTGGTTGACAGGTTTTCTAAGATGGCAATTTCATAGCATGTCGGAAGACAATGGACGCTACCTGGATTGCCCATCTTTACTTTAAAAAAATTGTGCGTTTGCATGGTATGCCTCATTCCATTACTTCTGATTGTGACACCAAGTTCATGAGTCATTTCTGGAAAATTTTATGGGAGAAATTGGGGACGCGGTTGAATTTTAGCAGCGCCAACCACCCCCAGACAGATGGACAGACTGAGGTGGTGAACAGGAGTTTGGGTAATCTTTTGAGGAGTTTGGCAGGAATGAAGCCGAAGTAGTGGGATTTGGCATTACCACAGGTAGAATTTGCATATAACAGGTCGAAGAATAGAACCACGAGGATGAGTCCATTTGAGATTATCTATGGTCGGGGCTCCTTCTGGGGTACTTGACTTAGTCCCTATTCCACGCTTGGGTTGTCTAAGTCAGAAGGTGAATGAGATGACAGAACATCTTTGGGGTATCCATAAACAAGAAAAGTTAGCCATTCATGAGAGTAATGCCAAGTACAAGGTTTAGGCTGACAGTCATCGTCATCGGGTTGTTTTCGAAGTTGGTGATTTTGTTTGGGCGGTATTAACTTGTGACCGTTTTCCTGTTGGGGAGTATAACAAGCTTAAGGAGTGAAATATTGGTCCTTGTGAAGTTCTGTAGAAGATCAACGACAATGTCTATCGACTACGCCTCCCCAGCTATTTGAAAACTTCTGATGTATTCAATGTGAAGCACCTGAGTCCTTGCTTTGTCGATTCTAAAGATACTCATGCGAACTCGAGGACGAGTTCTTTCCAACCCAGGGCACCTGATGCAGGGAAATCTGAGTCAGACGAGGCCGAGCTATCTAATAGTTCGTTAATGGCATTGAGACACCATGAGTTGGCGGATCTACGCAAGAATGGCAAGTAATCATCGATCTTTCCGAATTATGGCCGCTTTTGGACACGTTTCGGTATTTTGGCCATAAATTTGGCTACCGTTGTTAGAATCATGCCCATGACCCCAATTTGGAAAGCTCTTTCCGATGCGCACGTCGTAGGTACCAAGCTATGCTCGATGTGCATTGGTTTTGAGGCCAAATTCAGCTATTTTCCCATCCAAATCATCAATTTAAGTTATTTTTTGCCATTTTTAGTAATATTTCGATTCTTTTTTGACATAGATTACGATCTCAAATTTAGCCAGATTTTTGGGATCTTCTTCATTTCATTACATATTTCGTTTTGGTATAAGTAATCGAATTTTTCTATTTTTGGTAAACTTTCGATAATTAATATTTTCTAACTATTTAACCAGGCTTGTAGGTTATTTTCGTTCAGTTGTTGAATAATAAAGAATTTTCTCGTTTCTCTTGGTGTTTCTCTCTCATTCTTCTCTGTATTTGTCAATTGGTTTCAACCTACATAATAATCACTATTCTGTCTGGCGTTAGAAAATGGTTCACATCCATAAACAAGGATATTGCGGGAAAAGTAAATCTTTGCAGTCGACCTCAAAATTTAAGTGAGGAAAGAATGATCTTCTCTTGTTGCTTCTCAATTTACTTCATATGGGCACTACAATTCGACAATGTACATTTTACCTGAAATAATACAGTAGAATTCTTATGCTTTCCTACTCCATCAACTCAGTTTGTATGCAAAACTATATTGCATGTAATCTTGTCCTTACTTTTAGCAATCTATAGTTGCCCTTGATCTTTGAACAACTACTTCACTGATCATGGCAGCAATAAACTCACCTTTTTTGAAATAAGGTTTATTGCTGATTCTCAGCAGAATATACCCAGATTGGAATCCCAAGAAGAATACCAATTCCACATTTCTTTTTTTCATTTTCATTCAGTACAATAATATTAGACTATTCATCAAAGTTCTGTACTTGAAATCATGTGTTGTATTTCAGTGAAACAGGGAGTATATGAAAGCAAAATAGCTGACAGTCTAATAACATAGACTCGTTCATAATATACTCATACTAAAACATCATTTTATCATTGAAATAACTCAAATATTATCTATCACGTCGTAAGTTCACTGATTTCAGAAACCAGAATTCATAGCAATATTGACTTGTGACAAGATTGAAGACAGTCCATTGGCCAGTTGGTGTAAGAGAGTGTTCTGTTGATGTTAGCAAATGGATCACAATTATAGGCACCTGGAAGATTTTTAGTATTTAATAAACAATTTTCTCCCTTGGATGTCAAAGAAAAACACATCTTTCTTATTTCGAAAAAGAACAGAAGAAATAATAACCTCAGATATATCTTTAATATCTATAAGGTTGGCGCCGTTGCCGAGGACTATTGTTTTTGATAAATTTACTTAATTTTAGTTTTAATCTGAATTTTACCCTTTTTTAGTTTAGATTATTAGAAAACATTACAGTGTTTTCTATTTCCCTTTTTAAGACCTTGTATGCGAAGTTCGAGAACTAGTGATCTTGCTCAATTTGACCCAGAGAACAAACAAACATTCAACATTCGAAAAAGACAATAGTTGGAAACACACCAAAAATAGAAAGAGGAGAAATGGTAGAGGAAAATCCAAATCAAATTGTTATCAGGGCTAACCTAGAAGCAACACAACCGAATATGGATGCAGCTAATGAAAATGCAATGCTAAAGGGAGAGTATATGGTTCCACCAGTTGTGGAAAGCTAATCTAGCATAGTATATCTGGTATTTGGTTAGGCAAACTTCCACCTAAGGACTGATGTGATCAACATATTCCAAAACGCGCTACGGTTCTTTGGGAGAGCTTCGAAGAATCCCAACGCTCATATATCAATATTTTTCGACATGTGTACAACTATCGAGTGTGGTTTCCAATGAGACTGAGGCTTTTTCCATACAAATTGAGAGACTCAGCTAGAGAGTGGTTAGACACTTGTCCACCTCATAGCATCACTACATGGAACTAATTGAGTCAGAAATTTCTTAGCAAATAATTTCCACCTAAAACGATTGCAAAGCCGAGGGACAAGATTACCACATTCCAACAACTAGACTCAAAATGCTATTCTTGGTAACAATGCGAGAGTTTACTCCGCCAATGCCCACAACACGGATTGCAGAAATAGTTTCAGGTGCAACATATATACAATGGTCTGAATCCGATAAGTAGGGCTAATGTAGACTCTGCATGTAATGGTTCTATAACAAAAAGAACCGCGGATCAAGTCTACCAAATCATGATGGATCTGACATTCACCAGTGTACTTTGGCCTATTGAAAAGATGAGTGGAAAGAGAGCTGTTGGAATATTTAAAGTTTATTCTTTGACAATAATTTCAGTACAGTTGTTATCATCGGCACAAAAGTTATATCAAATGAACATAGCCCAGGCAATACGATTGAAATGCAAACATTGTGGAAGGAACCACGAGAGTGTTTATTGTAATGTAGGATCTCTTTTGTTCAGACGGTGGAAGATGTGAACTACACTTAAAATTTTCGAAGGCAACAACACAATCTCAATCCTAACACCTATGACCCACACTGGAGAAATCACCCAGGTTTTCAGTAGAGCAATAACCAGAGTACTCAGACCACATCACAGCAAACTGCACCACCAAATTTTCAGCAGAATAAGAAGAAATCTTCATTAGAAGATCTTGTGACTAAATTGGCGAAAATATCTACTCAACATATGCAAAGAATGGATAAGAGTTTACAAGTTCAGGGAGCTGCTATAAAAAAAATTGAAAAATCAGATAGGACAGATAACGAAGGCACTTTTAGATGGACTACCAAGAGCATTGCCTAGTGATACTGAAATGAATCCTAAGGAGTACTGCAAGGCTATAACTACTCGCAGTAGGGTACAGTTACCTGAGATAAATGTGAAGAGATCAATTGCTATAGAAGAAAAGGTATCTACCACGGTTGAAGAGCATTTGAAGGAATCCGAGCAGTACAAAGAAGAAGAGAAAACATTAGAGGATCGAAGGTCACTACAAGAAAAATGGATTTTTGCAACATTTAAAAGGCAACATTGATTCATTAAATGTTGCTAAAGGGGGTCTATTGCAACGTTTTGGTGAGTGAATGTTACTAAAGGGGTCTATGGCAACATTTTTTAAATAAACGTTGAAAAAAATGACTTTTTGCGATGTTTATTGAATGTTACGAAAAGTTTCATGTTTCACAACGTTTTTTAAATGATGCGAAAAGAGAAGTCTATTATTTAACCCAATCAACGTCAGCCCTAATCTCGTATCCGCCTCTCATCCACCATTTTCCTCTCTTTTCTCTCTTTTTCATTCAAATCCATCATTTTCTTTCGCTACCAAGATGGCAGTTGCCGACGAGAGAGGCCTCCACATGTTGTGGGAGAGTTGGGAGGCTAGGACGAGCTGGAAGGAGAACTGAGTGTCGCTCTCGACGGTGATTTCCATATTGTAGAATTCAATTTTTTGGGTATTCAAATCTTGATTATCCCTGTAAAGAAGAAATGTTGTTTTTCCCTCAATTTTCATTGTCCTGTAACTAGTGGTCCAGTAATAGGAAAATCTGGGCTATTCTTTCTGGTAAGCTGGAGAATGGTATGGACCCCAAAGATGATGCTGACTAGGTTGACTTTGAAGAAAACGTTATCGGACCGGTGAGTTGAGTTTTGCCTTTGGTTAATCCCATTAATGGCCGAGTACTTTAATTTTTATGGGTGACGCTACGTGTAGTAGTCAGTAGCCATTAGTAAAATTGACATGTTTTGCCTCTTTTGTTGAGGCTTGCTTTTCTATTAATTGTTGTATTTAAATGGTATGTTTACTTAGTTGGGATAAAATTTGAGTGTTAAAATATCAATTCATGATTTATTAATTAGTGGGGATTCTCGATTTCTAACTTTGTTATGAATTTTAATTGGAAATCAATTTTGTGTTGAGAACAAGTAGAGTCAAGCGCATTGTATCAGTTGTATGGTAATTTTATTAAATTGGTTGCTGGTTTAGTAGTTATTAAATGGGTAAGGAAAAGGTTATGCCCAAGGAAACTGAAGAAGACATGATTGTATAACAAAAAATATTTACTCCAATTATGTGCATGTTGGAAGCACTCGTATTTTTCTTGAACCCAAATTGTGTTTTGAGGATTTGGGGAAATATAATCATTATTGTTTTTGAGTTTTTGGGTTATCTGAGAAAGAGGGGGGAATTAATTTGTATCACATTAAAATGAATTTAATACTGGGGAATGAACAGAATACGATATTGAGAATTGGAAGTTTACCAAGTTTAAACAAATGTCCATATCTTTGACAAGCATTGCATTTACGATGGTGAAATTTGTGCTAATGTTTCCCATATACTGTCCATTTGTTGGATATACATGTGATTCAATTTATTGATATGCATATTTGAACTCCTGCAGAAGGAAATAGTCTATTCTCATAAAAAAACCAGCTAAATTTTTTAGCATTATTCCTTGCAACAATATTGTAACAGAATACACTAACTTCTTAGAAATTCTCCGAGAACTACTCTCACCAAATCTAGTTGGAAATCATACGAGGTTTTGGCATGTTTGTAAATTGTGGCTTGTTCTTGAAATCGAAAGTTGTTTTGCTTGGATTGTTGATAGTCTTTTTACGATATTAATTCTTTACAATCACAAGTTTCTAATTGTGGTGTAAATCCTCATATATAGCAGGAAAATGAGCTAATTTAATTGAAGCGTGAGGCTATGTTGGAAGGGGGATTCTATATCAACCCTGAGCCTAAGCTTCTGTTTCTCTATTCTGAGTGATATTATTGTTTGATCATGAATCGTATCATTTTATGTAGTTGACGTTGTGATCTGGTCTTGCTTCGATATTATTTTGATTCACTAGGTATTCAACAATTTGAAATTCGTGTTATAGATAGAGAGTGAAGATATCGCTTGACTAGGTAGCTTGACAGTTAATCACATGAATGTGTACATTTCTGCCGAGCCTTAATGTGTGTTAGAATCCAACCACCAGTTAAATAATGAATGTAGAACCTAAATCTTAATTGTGGGTGCCTATTTTAGGAACATAAATCTTATGTAACATGCCATATGTTGTTGCTTGTGCCGATGTTGCATAAATCTTATGTAACATGCCATATGCCAATATTTTGGACGTCTCTTGCTTAACAAGATGTCAAACATACTTAAAATCTCTATGTTTACATGCCCATTTTTTTATTTCCCCTTATAGTGCCCAATGGAATTATGTAGATAGTAATTGATGGTTTCCAGATGTACTATGAATTATTATGATTTTGTACTAATTTATTATCTACTTTTGTTTGCCATTTTACTGACAGTTGGTCGAGAAGGATAACGAAGCTGCAATAGTTTTAAAGGGGCCGCCAAAAAGAATTCTCTTAGGGTTGATCCACTAAAGATAGAAGTCACATTGTTTCACAAACTCTTCCTTTCTGAGCTTCAAAATCTTTCCTTGTGATACATTTTCTTTCCGTCTTAGCACACATTCCTTTTTTCATTGAATATGTGGTTGACACTTGCTGGTTTGTTATTGCGTACAGAATCCTGCCAAACTTGATGACTGGCTCGGTGATTTGAACCTTGAATCTAAATTAGTCATATCTGAGGCGTTTGCTGTACCTTCACCTAGAGATGTTACAGTTGGAGATAGATTTCAGTTTGAAAGACTTGGTACATTCCTCTAACTTCCAGCTCTTTTAATGCTTCCATTTAACTTTATAGAGCTTCTGTCAATTTTTCTAATGATTATGCTCATTAATTGTTTTTCTTTTTGATATTTACCATTGGACGCGTTAAATGTTCTTCTCAAGGAGCCTATGCTTTTCAATCGGTTCAGACCCAAGTAACTTTCTCAATTCGTCTCATAATGTTATTACAAAATATTCTCAAGGAGCCTATTTCCTTGTCATCTTTCTGCAATTTTTTTCTCATCTAATTAAATTTCTTTTTTTTTTCTTTTTATTGTAAGATAGAAGTAGAAGCATTAATGATCCAAGGTCCAAAGTTGGGCACCGTCATCAGGCAAGTGAAGAAGCTTAAGGTGTTTGTGTTGGTCCTAGATCACAATAAACCCTCCCCATTATTCAATTGGTGAGATCTTATTTGGGGTTTTATAATAAATCTATTTTCTAGTTCCTATTTTGTTTATTTCCATAATGATTTATTTTCGTAGGTTATACAACTTTGACAGCCTTTGACTGAAGAGTAGCACGGAGGAATTTGTAGAACACGCATTTGGGGATGATATTTTATGTCTCTACTTCTTCCACCAATCTAGTTAGTGGAATGGTGGATAACACAATTGTATTGTTTATCTTACTCCTTTTTAGATAGGTTGTGTTGTATCACATTCGAATTTTGTATTGATTCAAAAATTTATAATGAAATCATCAATTTTTATGCAATTCCAAAATGTGTTCACAAAGTGTTATTTTTAAGTTTGTGGGTCAATTACTCAATTACCATAACTGTAAAAAAAAAAAAAGAAGAGAGTATACCGCAACGTTTAAAAAATGCTGCAAAAGAGTTTTTTGCAACGATGAATAAACACTGCAAAAAGTCTTCCCTCAACGGCAACACCGACCTCGGCAACACTTTGAAAAATGATGCAAAAGGTTTTTTGCATCGTTTTTTGGCCGCTACAAAAGCCCTTTTTTGGTGTATCAGGTTAAGGTAACTGCTCCTGCCAAATAAATCGTTCAACCACTCTCATTTCCAGGCAGGCTATAAAAGCATAAGTTGGACAAGCAGTTTTCGAAATTCCTTGAGGTATTCAGAAAGCTGCATATTAATACACCATTTGTAGGTGCATTTGCACAAATGCCCAGCTACACAAAATTCATGAAGGAGATACTTACAAACAAGAAGAAGCTGAATGAGTTGGAGACGGTTATGTTGAACGAAGAATGCACTGTCATCTTACAAAATAAGCTGCCACCTAAACTAAAAGATCCAGGGAGTTTTACTTTCCCTTGTACCATTGGTGATATGACATTTGATAAGGTTCTTTGTGATTTAGGTACTAGTATTAACCTTATGCCTTACTCTATTTTTAGGAAACTAAACTTAGGAGAGGCAAGGGCAACATAGATCTATTTGTAGTTGGCAGCTACATCCATAAGATTTCTTAGGGGAGTTATTGAAGATATCATGGTGAAGGTAGATAAATTTATCTACTCAGCAGATTTCGTCATTTTGGACATGGTTGAAGAGGACAAGAACGTACCATTAATATTAGAGAGACCATTCCAAAGTGAAATCTAGCTGGGACTTATCAATTTGATAATTTGAGGCATATTTTTGGACTTTATATCACAAAATTTTGTGATCTAATGCATATAATATACGTAGCCCATCCTTGGACTTGAAGGGTTTGCAATTTTGAGATAAAAATACATGTACTTGAATTAAGAAGCAAGAACTGGACTAGAATAATGTTTCTAAACATCGTTCACTTTTATTTTCTTCCCAATCCCTCTAATGTGCCTTAAAATCAATGTGTTGTGTAAAACAATGATTTCACTAGTACTTTGTTTGTAGTGTACATGAATATAAGGCGTAAATTAGTGAATTATTTATGTAATTTTATTAGATCATATAAATTGTTTAAAATGTGACAAAATTCGTAGCACTTCAAGGGGTTTTCTTGAAGATGTAATAGACACAATTATTTTGATGTATTTTCTTTTGTACTCTAGCATGTATAAATTGGAATATAATCTCCATTAATTTTTTATGGCAATAAGATTAAATTTTTCTAATTATATCTCCCACTTTGCTTGCCTTCATGAAAGAAGAGACATGATGAGCATGCTTGAATTCTTGTAGCTGCTGAGAATTAATCCACAGCTTTACCATAAAATTTGCATCATAAATCTTCTCCCTTCCACGATCAATTACCCATAGAGAAAGATAGTATAGTTTGCCAGCTACTACCTGTCTCTGGCCATGACCACTCTCGCAAACTTGAGAAGGGTATTCTGTTTAGATACATATGCATTTACTAATAAGTATATAGATATTAAGGTGAAAAAGCAGATGTCAATGAATTTACATAATGGATACTTTGGCATTGCAAAATAAGTAATGTGTCTGTGTATTGCACTTTGGTAATTCATATTAGAATTAACTCAATCATTGTGCGAAGAAGTGTCTGAAAACATCGAAGTTTTTTCAAATTAGTTCAAAGAAAGATAAGAACAGATCAGTTGTAATAATGTGCACTTTTTATTTCAGGGAATAAATTCAATAGGATGGTGCATGATATTTAATATGTACCACCATTTTATATATGGTACCCAATCAAGTTGTAACACACTACACCAAAAATCATCTTTTGTAGCGGCCAAAAAACGTTGCAAAAGGTCTTTTGCATCGTTTTAGCGTGTCATGCGATGGTCGGTGTTGCCATTGAGGGGAGACTTTTTGCAGCATTTATTTACCATTTGCGAAAAATCCTTTTGCAGCGTTTTTTAACGTTGTGGTAGACCATTTACGTTATGGTAGACCCTTTTGCAGCGTTTATTCACCGTTACGAAAAACTCTTTTGCGGCATTTTTTAAATGTTGCGGTAGATCCTTTTGCAGCATTTATCCACCGTTGCAAAAATCCATTTGCAGCGTTTTTTAAACATTGAAATAGACCATTTTGCAGCATTTTTTAAACGTTGCGGTAGATTTTTTTTTTTTAAGATTATATATGGTAATTGACCGACAAAATTGAAAATGGCACTTTGTGAACAAATTTCGGAATTACATAAAAATTGATTATTTCATTACAAATTTTTGAATCAATACAACATTAGAATGTAATACAATATAACATTGAATCACTACAACATTTGGATTTCCTAAGCATAGCTGAAAAAAATTGATCTTTCTATTCCAAATATACATGGGATAACTTTGTTATCAAAGGTCTAAAACGTGCAACAATTTCCATAAACAAGTGATGGCAACAATTAAACTCATGTCTTTTGCATGCTCGAATACCATGTTAAATCACATCCTTAAAGGTTGTGCTCCTTACTTCTACACGTGGTACTTCAAATCTAGTGTGATTGTGACATGCTTGGCAAAAACGTCGAACTTTTGGCCTTAAAGACTTTGCCGTTCGCCCACTATCAACACCAAATTTATTGAACCTACAAGCAAATAAATATACCTTAAAATGGATGCATGAATAAAGACAATAATCCAATAACACTCACAAAAGAGCATACACCTAATGTGGAATAAAATGTCAGCAAAGGAGAAGCCAATGATTTTCCTAGGAACATAAAATCTATCAAACACATCAGCATAATATTGCTAAGAGTAAAATCAACCACCACCTACATATGAAAGCAAGGTTACTACTTATCCTTCCAAGATGGGGGCCCGAGAACTACTTACTCGTGTACACCCCTTCCTGCCCCAATAAAGAACATAAATCATCATACAAAAATTCCTATGCTTTATAATGCCTAATTAGTAAACGAATGATACAACAATTCCTTTACTTTGAAATGCCTAATTAATGATGAAGGTAGAAAATTAACTTTCCCAGACTTGGACTTCTATAGGCATAGTTTTCATAGCTTAAGCAGAAGAGCAAAGCACACATTTCATCAAACCAAAATGTATATCAAATAAAACAAATTTCACACATGGTTAATATTTTCAAATAACTCAGAGTTGCAACTATTATAATTAAATTTCAGCAAATATCAGGAGATCTCAGAAGTGGGAGATCATACTTAATTGACTTCACTTCAACAAAAAGGATACCAAGTTAGAAGCTTCTTACTTCAACAAGTTTCGCAATTGTACCAACACATGATGTCCGGACAGGGATACATGAAAATTTGTCTGTCAGGCATTGTCAACACTTTCACGAGTTCATTTGACAATACAAAAGATCCTCCTTTGATTATCGGAGCAATTTAAATTGCATTATCTTTTTCCTACACTAGTTTCAGTCTTTGACTAAGAACTTACATGCTACCATATTTTGAACAACTCAATGCTTAATCATGTATCCCTCCGGTAAAAAATAAAGCTACAGCATAATAGCTTTAATAATCACCATATAGCCTCATATTTAATACTCAAATTGAAAGATCATATACTTACATACACCTATAATATTACCTCAGAGAGGGCAGCCAGAAGGAGAATGCGGTTAGAGAGAGATTTTGATCCCGGTAACATGACAGTGCCAGAGATGTCTTTGATATGCTGCAACACTATCTCCAGGGCCATAAACGGCTTCTCGACGGAGGCCACCGAAGCCATAACCTTAACTGACCTATTTTGCACAACAAAACTTGAATCTTTACTCGAAACCCACAAACAATTTGATGAACTTTTAACTTTTTTTGAGCCAAAATACACAGATTGTGATGGCAAACAAGAAGATTTATGTTTTAGAGCATTAGGGCTAGGAAATTCTAAAAGAAATCAATTTCGCACTGGCATTTGTAGAGATGCAAATCCTCAGACAACTTCTTATTCTCCTCCTCCAATTTGTGGACCCGAATTACTGCTTCCTTTGCCCTCTCATCTGCCTCGAGAACTACTTCGATTTAAGATCTGAAGAATTGACGACGGCTAGAAGAGTTTGAAGATGGAAAGACAAATGAATTGGGTATGTTTATAAACCTAAGACTTCGGCGGGTCAGGTTAGCCCGGTCCATAATTAAAAAACTGGCCCAACCTAATTCGATACCCCTTTACTTTTTGCAACATTTAATAAACATTGCAAAAAGTGCATTTCGCAACGTTTATTAAAGGCTGCAAAAAGTTGATTAAATGTTGCAAAAAATCAAACTTTTCGGAAAGATCGATAAACGTTGCGAAAGACACTTTTTGCAACGTTTATTTATAAAATGTTGTTAAATCTCAGTTATATTAACCAATAGCAATATTCACTTATTAAAATATTGCTATAGACCCCTTTAGCAATACTTAACTACTGAATGTTGCCTTTTATGTATTGCAAATGCTCACTTTTGACATAGTGACGAGTAGGTTCAAAATTATGAGCCACTTTAACCAACAAAAATGGAAATAATAATGCATAAAATGCTGAAAATAACAAGTACAAAACAATGGTTTTTGCCTTAAGGCAAGAGGTTAAGAACCGAAGTTCATAATCCCCTTTTGAGTTTCTGCCAACAGGAAGAAATCACTTTATTAACCAGAACCAAGAACCGTTTAGAATATACCAGGCACTCAGACACAAATCACCCAAGATTACATCAAGATCGAAAGCCCTCACTGATCAAAACAGAAATTCACTTAAGGAGGACAACTATAACCCTTTATAAATCACCCAATACCTATACAAGAGGGTACAAATATAGTAGATCAGATATGCTTTTAATTTTCAGAGTGCAAGGAACGGAGAAGACAAAGAGGGCACAGAGAGTTCGAGAGAATAAGAGAGTGAATTCCAGTCAATAAACTCAAACTTTAGATGCGTATAAAAGAAGCCACCAGAAGGTCTCCATTTGACGGTCCGTGCTGTGACACTTAGTGAGATCTCAAGCAGTCCAAGCATTTAGTGAAAAATGTGTTTTAACTAAACACGCTTAAATCCAAATGAAACAGAAGCCACCAAGTAATTAAGTGATAATCTAGCCCAATCATCAATTAACAAATTCAGCCCAATTAGCAGCAATAGCAACAGCCCAATCATCATTGTGCCACAATTTCTCCACAATCTCCACGTTGGTATAATGATCCCAGTTTAATCTATAGTGATTTCTCCATTATGGCATCATTTGCTCTTATTCCTGATACACAAATCAGCAAATATTAATTTTCAGCTGGTTTAAACAGTCCAAAAACTTATTTAAAGGCAGCAATTTGGTACCAATATCAGCAGGTTAAAATGGGTAGAAATTATCTCAAGTTTCACAACACCTTGTGAGATAACATCTCTAATAAAATGAAATTTTGCATCAACATGCTTAGATCTATTATGCAAATAGGATTCATACTCAAATAAATGGTAGATTGGCTATCAGAATATAAAACAACATCTTTATCAAAACCAAATTCATTTAAGAGTCCTTTTAGTCAAATTCCATCTTTTATAGCATCAGTTACAGCAATATATTCAGTTTTAGTTGAAGATAATGCAACAATTTTTTGTAGTTATGATTTCCAACTTATGCTACAATTACACAAAGTATACACATAGGCAAAAGTGGATTTCCTATTATCTCTATCACCTGCAGAATCAGAATTAGTGTAACCTCTCAAGATAACACCTTTAGATTGTTTTTTATGTTGAATCCCCAAGTCACAAGTTCCCTTAATGTATCTAGGAATCCATTTCATAGCTTCCCAATGAGCTTCACTTGGATTTGACATGTATCTACTCTATATACTTATTGAGAATGCCAAATCAGGTCTAGAACAAACCATTAAATACATAACAGACCTAACTGCATTAGAATGTGGCACTCTCACCATTTTTTTAAACTCATCTTTAGTTTTGGGACATTGATCATTTGAAAGTTTAAAATGATTTGCAAAAGGTAAACTCACACTTTCAGCATCAATCATAGAAATTTTTTCCAACAATTTCAAAACTTAAGATTTTTTATAGAGATTAAGTGTGTATTCCCTTCTATTCCTTTTAATATCAATACCAAAAATTTTCCTAATAGGACCTAAGTCCTTCATTTCAAATTCAGATTTCAATTGTTTTTAATCAACTCCATTTTTTATGTCATGACTAGCCAGAGCATATCATCAACATAAAGTAAAAGATAGAGTGAATTTTCAGCACCACTCCTTTGCAATAAAGACATGTATCAAAATTACTCATTTTAAAACCAAGTCCAAGCACTAAAGAATCAAATCTCTTGTACCATTATCTTGAAACTTGTTTTAAATCATATAAAGACTTTTTAAGAAGTATACTAAGTCATAATTTTTGTTTACTTCAAAACCTTTTGGTCATTCCATGTAAATAGTTTCATCAAGATCTACATTTAAAAATACAATTTTAACATCCAATTGATCCAGTTCCCAATTAAACTGAGTTGCTAACGCTAACATTACTCTAACAGTTGTAAATTTTACAACTAGAGAAAAGATTTTGTTAAAATCTATTCCCTCCTTTTGAGTAAAGCCTTTAGCCACTAGTCTAGCTTTATATCTAATTTCATTCTCATTTTCTTCCTCCTTTTTATCTTAAAGATCCACTTACAATCATCAGCCTTTTTTTCCCTCAACTCTTTCAATCAAAATTCATGTTTTATTCTTTTTAAGAGATTCCATTTCATCTTGCATTGCTTCGAGCCCATGTTTGGAATCTTTGCTACTCATAGCCTCATCAAAGGACACATGTTCATTATCAATGAACCCCTGAATAGTAAGCAATACACTTCATCATCAAACCTCATAGGTAGTCTCATTTGTCTTCTTTGCCTATCTCGAGCAAGTTGATAATCATCTAAAAATTGATTTGTTACCAAATCAGCTTCAGATTGTTCAAACTCATCATTACTCTGAGTTCCAACATCAACTTCTCCAATTTGAACATTAGGATTTTGATTATCATCCTCAACTTGCTCCACTTCAATTTTAGTCTCTCTCTTTCTCTCTCTACACTCTCAATCTGACGCAAAGGTCCAATGTTATTATTATTTTTCAAATATGGTAGATCATTTTCATTAAACACAACATTTCTGCTTATAATGACCTTATATCCTTTGGTTTCCCTTGCCCATAGCCTATATCCTTTCACTTCTTCACCATAACCTAAGAATACACATTTAAGTGCTCTGGGATCCAATTTCACTTCAGATTGATGTGCAAAGGCTGGACATCCAAAGACTATCAAATTGCTAAGGTCTACTAGTTTACCATTCCACATTTCTTCAGGAGTTTTAAAATGTATAGCACTAGCAGGACTTCTATTAATAAGATAACAAGTAGTTTTTCCCAAAATAGCTTGGCAAGACCAAAACTTAAAAGCATGCATATAACTTTCTCAAGTATATTTCTATTCATTTTTTTAGCCAAGCCATTCTGTTGTGGAGTGTGTGTAACAGTTTTGTGTCTTAATATACCATGCAGTTTGCACAACTCATCAAACTCATAGTTGCAAAATTCAAGGCCATTATCAGTTCTTAACATTTTAATCATTTTATCAGTTTAGTTTTCAATCAAAGTTCTCCAATGTTTAAAAGCAACAAAAGTATCAGATTTAGATTTTAAAAGAAAAATCCAATTTTTTTAGAAAAATCATCAATGACCAACAAGAAATATTTAAAACCTGTATGAGTAGACACAGAAGCTGGTCCCCAAAGATCAGCATGCAAGTATTCAAGTATAGACCCAGATTTACGCATTCCAGGCAAAAATGTAATCTATTATGCTTTCCTAGAGTGCAATTATCATAAAAACTGAGTTTTTCAATGTTATCTTTTCCAAAGATACTTTGTTTTTTCAAAATCTACAACCTTTTGTCACTAATATAACCCAATCTCTTGTGCCATATTTGTGACTTATCATTTGGAACATAGATTGCTGCTAAAGTGGAGTCAAAAAAGTTTTGTGTTTGAAAATGTAATGTCCATGTCTCTTAGGAGCTTGAACAATCAAGTGAGAGTTCCTCAAGATTTTAATGTATCCCTTATTAATCAAGATGTCATAGTTTAGGTCTTCTAAAATATCTAAATAAATCAGATTTTTTTGAAGATCAGGAACATGCCTGGTCTTCTCTAAGACTAGATGATTATTATTCTTTACTCTTAAGGTGATAATTCTTATTCCCTTAACTTGACATATCATATGATTACCCATTAAAACTTGATCATCATTTACATTTTCAAAATCAGTAAACCACTCTTTATTAGGACACATGTGAAAAGTACAACCTGAGTCGAGAATCCATTCTTGACTAGGTTGATGGGTAACAGCAACATAGACCTCATCAATATTACCCTCATTGTTGCAAGCTAAAGCTGTATCACCATCAATTTTAGACTTTTTTCTATTATCACTAAGTTTATAAGGACAGCTTTCGATAAAAATTACATTCCTCTTGATAGTAAAAACACTTTTTACCTTTAATCTTCATTTTATCTTTCTGATTTCCTTTCTTCTTGTGTCTTAATTTCTCATTGAAGTTACTATTTTTGAGATTAAACTTAGACTTTACCATGAGATTCATACCACTAACAGACTCTTTCCTTTCATATTTTAACTCTAACTCCTTAGTTCTTGAGGCATTAATATCACCTCAGTAGTTAGAGTTTTCCTACCATATTTAATTGCATTTTTCACATCTTTATATTTATCACCAATTGAATTTATTAAAACCACATCCAGCTGTCAACTTGAGAGTTTCTCATCACAGTTGGCTAGGTCAAGAGATAATCTATTACATCTATCAATGTTAGTTTCAAGGTCAAGGGATGGGTCCAATTTAAAACCAAAAAAATTATTTCAAAGATAAACCTTATTTGGCATGATTTTATTTAAATAACTGGTTTCTAATTTTTTTTCCACAATTCAGCAGTCTTTGTTTCTCCAACCTCTCTAAGCACATTGTCAACAAATGCAAAACTATAGAACTCCATACTATTTCATCTTGTCCAGTTACTTTACTTGATTCAAGATCAATGGCCATGACTTATCAATGGCTTTTGCACATTTTTTTTAAAAGTAAAAGAGCTTTCATTTTTTGGCACCAGATACTAAAGTCTTATTTACCATTAAAAACTTCCAATTCAAATTTTTAAGAAGGCATACTAATAAATTTGAATGAAAAGTTAATATATGTAGATCAGTCAGAGAACAACAGAGGCATATACATCATGTAATAGTCCAGATATCAACATTCAAGAGACAAAATAGAATTATACAGAGACTGCAGAGTTGTATAAACAAATGTTCAGTATTTCAAAGAGTTAATTTCAGGTAAGACAGTCACAAAAAAGGATTTAAACACAAAAGATAGTACGAATTAGCATAATTTGCAATATACAGAGTTAAAGAACACGTGTAGAAGCTTAATATCAAGGTCCTTGACTCGAAATCAAGACAACCATCAGATTCTAGACAATTCTTAGGATTTCTAGACAAAGGTATTGTCAAGAAAAGTCTCAGACCTTAAGGTTTTTAAAAAGTTTTGGAAGAGACTTTAAAATATAAGCAACAATTTGTACAAAATTGCAGAACAATTGGAACGAACTCACCAAATCCATTTATCAGAGTTTTAAGAAATAAGATGAACAAACGAATTAGGTCTTAAAAATTTAATGTCTGCACAGATCGAAGCCAAAAACCACCGTGTAGAAGCTCTGATACCACTGTAATGAGTAGGTTTAAAATAATCAGCCACTTTAACCAACAAAAAAAAAATAAAAATAATAATGCACAAAATACTGAAAATAACAAGTAGAGAACACGTGGTTTTCACCACAAGGCAAGAGGTTCAGAGCCAGAGTTCCTAATTCACTTTTGAGCTTCCGCCAACAGAAAGAAATCACTATATTAACCTGAACTGTTGACAATACACCACAGACGTTCAGACACAAATCACCCAAGATTACATTAAGATCGAAAGCCCTCATTGATCAAAATAGAAATCCACTCAAGGATAACAAATATAACCCTTTGTAAATCACTCAAAACTAATACAAAAGGCTACAAGTATAGTAGATCAGATATGCTTTCAATTTTCAGAGTGCAAGGAACAGAGAAGACAAAGAGAGTACAGAGAGTTCGAGAGAATGGGAGAGTTAATTCCAACCAATAAACTCAAACCCTAGACGCGTATAAAAGAAGCCACCAGAAAGTCTCCAACCGATGGTCCGTAGGGGTGACACTTGGCGACATATCAAACAGTCCAAGCATTTAGTGAAAAACGTGTTTTAACTAAACAAGCTTAAATCCAAATGAAACAGAAGCCACCAAGTAATTAAGCAATAATCTAACCCAACAACCCAATCATCAATTAACAGATTCAGCCCAATTGTAGCAACAGCAACAGCCCAATCATCATCCTGCCATAATTTCTCCATATGAGTTAATAATTATGTTACTGCTAATTGATCAATGGTTGAATATGGAAACTTTGTAATCCTAGAATTCTAATGAACTGCACAGAAACTATGAACCAACATCAACACGTTGAAGAAAAGGGACTTCAAAAATTTTTAATGTTTTTGACAGGAACAATTTTATGCCGGGCTTCACCTATTTGTATAATTTTAACTAACTTTTATGGTAGAAATAACGAATCAATCCATGTATATAAAATTATGCAAGAAAATGGTATTGAATCCATTCATGAAGGGAGAGAAAAACAAAGAAAAAATGAGAAAAGTCGAGATTATGTTGTGTTCTTGAACAGTGAATCGTCTGATGCTTTCAAGTTCCGTACTATTTTGGATTTCTTTCAAATGCTGAACTCCACCAAGAATAAGAGAGGAACCAGACTTGAAAAATGCATAGATGACCAAAATAACAATACAACAAAGGACACATCTTGAATTATTATTGAGTTTCATGATGATGGAATTCTCCGGTTGATTTTGTAAATCAAATTTACGGATTTTTCAAGTTTGCAAATATAAAACAAGAAGTTGATGGCAAGAATTTAATAATTGTATTGAACTTGCTTGATAATTAAAATGTACAAATAACCCAAGAATATATACAGAGAATTTACATCATTCTAAAAGAATAAGTCATACGATAATTACAACAAAATGCTAACAAAATTCCTAACAATCCTCATCTAGAATCTTCCCAATTCTATTAGCTAGTGGTCCTGCAGCATGGCCGTTTCTTGTCTGCTACTAGTCCTTGTTTGCATGGCTTGTTCCTCTTTGCTGGCTGCCTTGTTTGGCTGGCTGATTATTTTTCAATATCCCCCCTCAAGATGGAGAGTATATGTCAATTACTCCCATCTTGAACAAGCGTGAATAAAAGGTTTGAGAGTTTAAGGCTTTGGTAAGGATATCTGCAACTTACTCCCTACTAGGAATGTGTTTGGCAACAATGTATCCCTCTTGGATTTTATCACGTATCAAATGGTCTGGTGCCCTTTTGATGTATCTTAAGACTTTGTGTGCTGCCTGCAAATGTGGAATACGGGGGCAATCCATAAACTGACTTAATAGCTGAACTGAATAGGATATGTCAGGCCTGGTTATCGTTAGATACAAAAGCCTGCCTATTAAACTTCTGTAAATAGCTGGTTCAGGAAGTAATTCCCCTTCCTCTCTGGTCATTTTCACATTTTGATCTAATGACACTTTTGCTAATGCTGATTCAACAGTTCTTGAATCCCTTAAAATGTCGAGAGTATACTTCCTTTGACACAGGGAAATCCCTTTTTTAGATCTCGCCACTTCTTTCCCAAGGAAATACTTGAGTTCCCCTAGATCCTTGATTTTAAACTTATCATGAAGTGAGGTTTTGAGTTGATCGATCATACTAATGCAATTTCCAGCCACTATTATGTCATCTACATAAACTAACACGACAGTAAAAGAATCTCCATCCCTTTTGGTAAAAAGACTGTAATCTGCCTTTGACTGAACATATCCTTGCTCAATAATGAACTTAGAAAGCTTGGCATACCATTGGTGCGATGCTTGCTTCAATCCATACAAGCTCTTCTTGAGATTGCAGACTTTTCCTCTAGCATTTGCCTGATAGCAGCCTGGTGGAACTTCCATGAAGACTTCCTCTTCAAGCTCTCCGTGCAGAAAAGCATTATTAACATCAAAATGAAAAAGGTGCCATCCTGTAATGGCTGCAAGGGCCAACAAGGTTCTGACTGTAACTAACTTCGCAACTGGTGAAAAAGTCTCGTGGTAATCAAGTGTTTCTTGTTGCGTGTAACCTTTAGCCACCAGCCTTGCTTTAAACCTTTTGATATTCCCATCTGCCTTATATTTAACTTTGTAAACCCACCTGCATCCTATTGCCTCTTTACCAGGAAGAAGATTAACCAAGGTCCAGGTCTCATTAAGTTCAAAAGCTTTAATTTCATCCCTCATGGCCTCACACCATACTGGGGAATCCTTAGCTTCTTGATAATTCTTAGGCTCAGTGTGAGAAATTATAGAAACAACAAAGGTTTTGTATGAATTGGATAATTTCTCATATGAAAGGTAGTTATTGAGAGAATAATTGTTACCTGGGTCGTTCAGCTTGTTGGACTCTTGGAATGGATGAAGTGCAGAGGCTTGATGACATATGAAGTCCTGGACATGAGCTGGTGTTTTTTCTTATTCTTGCTGACTTTTTAGGCAAGCGAGTGGGAGTGACGTTTGATGGTGATGAATCAGAATTACCAAGATTTAAGGAAGCAAGATCAGTCACTGTATGAGGTTCATTATTGGAGACCTGTTCAAGAACTTCTATGGACTGAGTGGCTGAGGAATTCACTCCTGTTAGGTCACTTAGTTTGGCTGTATCATTTTCATCTTGGGGAATAAAATCTGTAACAGAACTAATATTGTTTTTTTGCGATTTAATGGACTCAACTTTGAACGGAAAGACCTTTTCATAGAACAAAACATTTCTTGAGACAAAAATCTTTTTTTGTTTCAAGATCTAACATGGTATACCCCTTTATTCCAAAAGGATAACCGATAAGCACACATTTTTTTCTCTAGGATCAAATTTGTGCCTTCCATTAATAATGGTAGTGGCAAAAGCAAGACAACCGAAAATTTTCAAATGTTTGTATGAAGGTTTTTTGTTGAATAGGACTTGATAGGGAGTCTTTCCCTTCAGAACAGAGGAAGGAATTCTATTTATCAGATGCACTACAGTTAGAATGCAATAGTTCCAATATTTCAATGGAATGCTACTTTTGAATCTGAGTGCCCAGCAGTATTGAGAATATGCTGATGCTTTCTTTCCACTACGACATTTTGTTGGGGAGTCTCAACACAAGTTTTATGGTGAATAATCCCTTTTTTGAGATAGAAATCTTTCATATTGAATTCCCCCCCGTTATCTGACCTAATAATTTTAATTCTGGTGTCAAATTGCCTTTCAACCATGGCACAGAAGTTCTGTAATGCAATAGTGGCATCCGATTTCAGTTTTAAGGTGTATTCCCAGGTGCACCTACTAAAGTCATCTACTATGGTCAGGAAGTACCTGGAACCATCACTCCCAATTTCATTGCAGGGCCCCATATGTCATAGTGTAAAAGTTCAAAGCACCTTTCAGATTTGTGAATGCTGGTAGGAAAAGGCAATTTGTGTAACTTTGATAAAGGACATATAAAACATGGTTTTTTATTAATAGACTTTGAAAATTGAAGATCACTACCAACATTAAGAACAGAATAGGATGTGTGTCCTAATCTATAATGCCAAACATCAAAGTCACTAGTGATAGCTGAAACAGAAGAAACGAAAGAGGACCTGATGTTCTGTCTATTATTTTGGAAATCAGGTAAAACAGAGGTAGAAAGATCTCCAAACTTCATATGATATAATCCTTCCTTAACTTCACAAATTCCAATCGTCTTCCAAGCTGTAAGGTCCTGAATATAACAGGAATTTGAAAAGAAAAATCAGACAACAATTTAAGAGTTGAGTTAGCTTTTTGGCTGAGATGAGATTGAAAGAAAAACTAGGTACACATAAAACATCCTGCAGTATTAGGGTGTCTGAAATTCTTACGGTTCCTATGTGAGTGACAGGAACCGTGTCTCCATTAGGCAAAGAAATAGAATAAGAAACCTTAGCATGAATGGAGGAAAAATAGGAGGCTGAACAGATCATGTGATCTGTTGCCCATGTGTCTATGATCCATGGTGTTTTTGAAGTGTTTTTGTATTTTGATTTTGCACAAAGAGAAATACCAGACAATTGGTGAATGTTCTCATCAGTGGAAGTGGAAGTAAAAGTACTCTTAGCATTGTTGGCAGAGTGAGTTTCGAAATTCCCAACAGGTCTGAGAAGGGCCATGAGTTGTGAAACTTGCTCTTGAGTTAATTCCACTTGGGTTTTGTTATCTCCAACTTGACGAACAGCACATGAGGATGTGATGACTTGATTTGCTGAGCTCCTTTCCTTTCCATTCAGCTTGTGGTTTGGGGGATAGCCATGAAGTTTGAAACATTTCTCCATTAGATGGCCAGGCATCTGATAGTAGCTGCAAACAGGTTTATCTGGATTGGCTTTAAAGCACCGGTCAATTAAGTGTCCTGCCATTTTGCAAAAAAGTGCAATAATATCTTTCCCTCTTTGCCACAAAAGAGGTATGCCTGGCTTTTTCTCTAAAGTTTCCCTTCGTGAAAAGAGCCATTGATTCATTAACAGAACCTTCAGTTGATATCTCTCTTCTCTTCTCTTCCTGCTGCATTATTGAGTAGACTTCATTGAGGCTAGGAAAAGGCTTAATTAACAGAACCTGTGCCTTGATTTCTTTATATGAGTTATTTAACCCCATCAAGAACTTCATAACCCAATCTCTTTGTTGATTAAGGAAAACAATCTCTAATCCTCCATAGCTGCAATTGGGGATAGCTTCATAGTTCATGAGTTCATCCAGGGGAGTTTTGAATTTTGAGAAATAGGCGCTGACAGCATCTTGGCCTTGCACCAGCATGATAATGGCCTACTTGACTTCAAAGATTCGAGGTGCATTTTGTTGAGCAAAACATTGCTCAAGTTCTGTCCACAGTTGCTGTGCAGTTTCAGTATAGGTTGTGCTACACTTAATGTCGATAGCCATGGTGTTTTGCATCCATGTGATCACTAGATCGTTGCACCTTAACCAGTGTTCCATGAGCGGATCACTCGAATCTGCTGGTTCTCTCAAAATGCCAATGATGAAACCCAACTTATTTTTAATCCTTAATGCCCTTTTCATTGACCTTGCCCAATAGTGATAGTTGTTAGAATCCAAAGTGTGAGTAACCAGCAAGGCTCTAGTATGGTCATTGCTCCCAACAAAGAAAGGGCTATTTGGCTGTGAAAGATCATGAACCACAGCATTTGAAGAGTTGTCCGATGAGTTTGGATTTTGATTTTGAGTTTGTGTATTCCCAGCATTAGATTCTTCCATGCTAGGCTCTGATACCATTTCAAGTTTGCAAATATAAAACAAGAAGTTGATGAAACAAGAATTTAATAATTGTATTGAACTTGCTTGATAATTAAAATGTACAAATAACCCAAGAATATATACAGAGAATTTACATCATTCTAAAAGAATAAGTCACACGATAATTACAACAAAATGCTAACAAAATTCCTAACAATCCTCATCTAGAATCTTCCCAATTCTGTTAGCTGGTGGTCCTGCAACATGGCCGTTTCTTGTCTGCTACTAGTCCTTGTTTGCCTGGCTTGTTCCTCTTTGCTGGCTGCCTTGTTTGGCTGGCTGATTATTTTCCAATAGGATTTGTGTTCTTGGGACTTTTTTGGTTTCACGCTTTTAGGTTTTAAGTTAATGTTTGTGAGGAATTTGAATGTTAGTTGGGAGAAAAGAAGAAATACATTCTTCTCAATTTATTTATTTATTGTTTTGAATATTTCTTAATTCAACAATTAAAAATATGAAAAAGGTGACGGGGCCATACAAAGAGAGAATAAATTTGAGAAATAGAATTTGGAAGTTAGATTTACAATTTCTATAGAGATAAATAACATATGCATGTTTAAACTCATGTTAGCGTGACGCCGTCACTGAATTTTAATTTTTTTGGATAGAACTATAACTTAACTTTGTTAATTTTTTGAGGGAATGGTGATTTGCATGTGCTCTCCTCCAACAAAAATACATTACTTGCAGTTTGACACAACATGCATGACAGTGTTTTAGCATACACTCTAATTTAGAGATATCACATGGATCAAAGATGAAAATTATGTGCTGCCAAAGAAGCTGGGAAGCCACCATGTGGTCAAGGAAACTCGTTGAGCTTTCGAAGATAAAGTTACTTATTTTCACTTCCATGAAAATATGAGAAAGCGAAAGGTACTGTCACTTCCATGAAGTCCGTAGAAATGCTTAGGCCATGTTCGATTGGCCAAATTTTAATTGGAACTTGGAAAACAAATTCATTTTCCTTGGTTTTGTCTTGCTTGATGAGCTATATTTTCCCACCCATTTGTTTTCCACTTCGCTGGTCCACGCGCCTAAATGCCTTGGTTTTAATGAAATCATTTTACCAGTTGTTCAAATTTTTTTTTTTATTTCCAATGGGAACAAATGTTATAACCAATTGTAAAAAAAAAAATACTTTAATGGACAATTTCTATGTAAAACAAAGTCAAACGAACACTAAATTTTGATTAAAAAAATGATTTTTTAGAAAACAATATTTTTTTTTTATTTTTTTTTTTAGCAATGAAAACAAATTTTATAACCAAATGTCGGAAAAAGTATAACTTTAATGAACATTTTTCATGTAAAACTAAGTCAAAGGATTAGAAAATTTAAAAATTTTCCGAATGAAAAATGATACCAATTAAACACACTTGAAATCATTTTCCCCATAAAATATATTTTAGGCAAAACTTTTCCCAGTAAAACATTTTCTTTCCATCCATTTTCCACCCTTACAATCAAACGCACCCTTAGAGCAACTCGACCTTTGTTTCATAACGACATTGAAGAAAACATGTTATGGCCACTGAAGGTTCCTAGAATGTAATTTTAGTGTTCTTAACTGAGATTTTGTTAGATTTTAAAAATCAATCTAAAGTCAAGTGTCTCCAACTGAGATTTTAATGAATTTTAATGAAACTCATTAAAATCTAGGTGTTTTTAGCTGAGATTTTAATGAATTTTAATGAAACCTATTAAAATCTAGGTGTCTTCAGCTGAGATTTTAATGAAATGCATTAAAATTTAGGTGCCATCAATAACTTACAGATTTATATGAATATCATTAATAGAGGAATTTTAAAGATTTAGATGGATTTCAAATTTAAAAATACATATAATAATCTCTTTTTATAAATTTCACTATTTTTAATGAGATTCTTTTATTTTGTGAAAATCTATTCAAATTCACGAAATTCATTAGAATTTATAATCTTTCAAAATTTATCGAAATCTCAATTGAGGGGTCTTTGATTGCAATGCCTTCTAAATTTGTGTGGCGAGGTGAAGCATTAAGAGACAAATGTCAAAGTCAATTTCTTGCTTTTGACCTATTGTCAACAAAAATGATTAATTCTCAAGAATAATCATGAACTCAGCAATGATGTCCTTGCTTCTTAAGATTCAGGAGCATAAAAGGAGTTAAGGCAAAGTGTCCCCTAAGAGTCAAGAGCCCAATAGGCCAATGACATTCCGCCACGTGGAAGCCTCACGTGTTTCTCACGCTTTTCAGCTGAATATGGCGAAGCGACATGACTCATTATGTCGCTCCCGGCAACACATGTCATCCCTGTATGGTCCTCGTATGAATGGTTACTGTAGTCAAGCTTCATCCCTTGATTAGCTTTGCATAATCCCATTATCGATCGAGCGAACCTTGATAAGATTCGATAGGTGAAGTGTAGTTGGCGAAGCATTTTATCTACTAACAATCAATTGGTGTTTTACGATGATATGGACAACTGTCACTTACCTTAAGCGAATCTATCATACAAGGAAACTACACGTGTCAACAACTAGATATCCCCACAAACATTCTCGGTGATCAAGGAAGATCTAAAGACGTTGTCTTTACAAGGTAACTCCGTACAAGTAGGAAACAACTCGATAAAAGGAAATATTTTTACAACCACAAGGGAGGCGTCACATGTAGATTAGGGCAGCAACATCCTAACTTATTTTACGGAGATTCTCCCATATAAATATCCACACACGCATAAATATTCATGCACCCATAGAGGTAGGAGTGCCGATTTTCAAAGCTCTAGCAAAATTTCTTTTATTCTATCTTTCCAACACCATTTTTCACATAAATTGATATCATTCTTGTTCGGGTAGTTGTTTTGACAGTGGTAGTACCAAATGTCGCCACCGTAAATTGTGAATTCTTTGGATCAATAGATTTAGTAGATGTTCACTTGAGCAATTTGACTTAAGAGGCGTATCCCATATTTCCATTTCTCAAAAAATACAACTTTCTTTCATCACCCTTGAGTTGGAGAAACCACAAGAAAGGCTTCGTCTAGATTATAAATTGATACTGTGTAAAATTGGAGTGACATGTCAAGTTTTTATTTGAGGGATAGCCATGGACACGAACTTTGAGACAACAATTCTTGAAACCTATTACAAGAGTTTGTGACTTTGATCATCAAAAAATTTAAGAATGAGAACCCAAGTTGTATTGGCGCGTTTGGGAATCCATGGTCCGAATCTCCCAACAAATATCTAACAACAATGTCATATATAACAAGTTTTTTTTTTTACTAAAATTTGAACCCATAACATTGTATTAGCAATTATTGATTGAACTTCAAATATTTATTTTTCGTCGAATAATTATACAAACATTGGTAAATTGTTATGGAGAGACAACACAACAATATCTCCATACGGTTCCACTTCAGTAACTAATCAAATAAAAAATTTAATTATTTTCTTTCTTATCTGTAAGCCAGAAAATGCACAGATAATTCTTAGATTTTAATTATTTTAATCTCATTTAGATTTACATAAAGCTGCCAGTAATCAGAATCTAATTCAGGAAATCAAAAATCAAATTCTGTCAACCTTCGCTTAGTTACATACAATCAGATTGAGATTACTTTTATCCAAGTTTCACTTCTTTGACAGTGCAACAATAGCCAGGTTTAGTCTTATGCTGGACATTTTATCATCGCTGCTGAGAAGTTATAAATACCAGAGCTGACATTTGGTCTTAATACATTTTTTATTCTCCGAAGCAATGAAACACACCGGGGAAGGTTCTTCCTCCAACCACCAACCGGCGGAAGAAGGAAGCCCTCAACAAAACAGCGGCGATGGGGAGGGGAACGTCCGGCGAGGCCATGGGCATGGCCGATCCCACCCACCCTCCATGCAACCACGAGCTCTACCGCAGATGGGTCGTGCAGGCTTCTCTGCCTTCACTCCTTATAGGCCACTAGGCCCTCCACCACAAGAGAATTTCCCTGCAGCATCGTCTGGAGCTGCTGCAGGTGCAAGTCGCAGCGGAATAATTGAGGTGGCGCAGGCAGTACCCGTGGCTGTTGGTGGCAGTTCTGGTAGTTCTCCAGCTGCGGTTGGAAGCCAATTTGGAGACTCCATAGCCAGAAAGAGGGACATAGGACACGCAGAGGGCGGAGAATTCCAGTTCCGATGCAGTGTTTGCTCTAAATCCTATCGGTCTTCCAAAGCTCTCTTTGGTCATCTACGATTGCACCCAAATCGTGGATGGAAAGGTGCATTTCCGCCTCCATCATTTAGGGCCGAGGAGGACTTCTCTGACGTTCCTATTCTAAATCAAAATGTTGCTGCAGGCGGTGGTCAACAAATAGTGGAGGGTGTTGCTGATGATGGAGGAAATGCTCCTGCATGTGCTGAGGGAGGAGATGGTTCAGCCGCAGTTCAATATAAAGTTCCGGACTTGAACTTTTCACCTCTCCCAGACACTGACGAGGAATGAGAAGTTTAGACTGTTATGTTATTGTTTTTTTGTTTACTTTTCATCAAAAACTCTTCTATTGTATTAGGTAGCCTATGAATTACTATTTGATTAATAAATTATGAGTAAGGATTTTATTAGTCATATTTTTTTTTATCTTTTCACAATAACACAAAAAAATGTACACACACACATATAAGCTAATCACGGTATTTAAGAGAGAAGAATTACATATATACATGAAAGGATGCAAACAGTTGTACGGAATTTTAGAGTTCTTTTATGGTATTCGGAAATCTTAATTAATATTTTATTGATAGAGGTAGTTCTAAAATAGAGAGATCGATTTCTTTTTTGGATAAATTCATCTCGAAACAACATTAAAGAACAAAAAACAAATAAATTATAAATTGATGTATGCATCGAGTCTTCCATACATATTATTTTGTGGTTCGTCAACCATTTATTAAACATGTTCATTTCATTTAATTTGATTATAAATATTGCACCAATCTACTGGAAATTTCTGAGCTTGATGTCAGTATTCTAAGGAAAAATTGGAAAATCTACAACTGAGATAGTCTCAATTTCCACTTCGTAAGTATTAAAAAGTCAAAAACTCTGTAATTATTAGTTCTCAGTATAGTTTTAGAGAGTTAGGGCAAACGTGTATTTGGTAATTACATAAACTATTAACTGATTTAAGAATATTATTTTACAGACCTAATTAAAATTAACTTTTTTATTTTGACAATGGCAACAACTCTCCTACTATTTTTCAATTATAAGCAAAAATATAACCTTTTGAATTTGTTGGAATATTAACCAACCATACAATCAGCAAAGCATCTCTCCAGTTCAACTCATTCTCTCCAGTTCTCCAGCACTTTCACAATTCACCAGAATTCAGCTCCTTCTTCCAGCTTCATTCTAGCATATTCTAGTTCCTTCCTTTGTTAGTTAGATTGTTAGATTTGTTAGATAATTGGTTAGTATTTTCTCTATAAATAGATTAGTTTACATTGTAATTTCTGAAGCATGAATGAATGAAAACTTCATCATCTTCCCTGCATTTACAGCAGGCCTATCCTCCTTTATTTCTGTCTGTTTTATTTCCAGATTAAATTTCAGCTTCCCTCCTTGATTTTATCATTGTATCAGAGCAGGTTATCATCTCCTGAAAAAAAAAAAAAAAAAAATAAAAAATATAAAAAAAAACCTCAAAGTTGAAGTCCTTCTGTGAGAAATCAGCTAGATTCCCTTGCTAATATGAAGGGTGAACAAGTAGCAGCAAGGGTCACTCGAAAGGATGCTGAAAAGGATGAATGGTTTGTAGTTCAGAAGTCGGAAAAAAAAAACAGAACTAGCAGAAGAACAGATTAGTGACTTGGCTCACTAAGTGCTTGACGAAATGTGGATTTATTCCTCTTTGAGGATTGAGTGTAGCAGATCAATTACCAAAGAGGTAATCTGCTATTAAATTCTGATTTGATTTCCAGACGAACCGTCTGCAAAATGAAATTGAATCTGCTGTACAGCTGAAAATCAAACTGAAGAAACCAGAAAACCAGCAAATTAAATCAGTTCAACAGCTTGTTCTCCAGTTAACAAAGCTCCAGTTCACCAGACGTTCCCAGCCTCTTCCAGATTCTTCTTCTGTTCTTCATCACACGTTCAGCACATGTTCTCCAGCACCAGCAGCAGAAATAGATCCAGCAATAACAGAATATGAAGGAAAATGAAATTGAAACCGAAAATGAAGATTGAACCTCAGGCTTCTCAGATTTTCACAAGAGTGAATGATGATTTATTCCCAGATAGGGAATCGAAACGAAGGCTTCTCAAGTTCTTCACAAAATGAATGATTTATTCCCAGATAGGGAATCAAAACCGAAATTGAACCTGCTAGAATGACAGCTTCTCAAACAATTGATTTTGTCTTCTAGATTGAAGTTCTTGAAGATTTCCTTCTCAAAAGAGAAGGAAGATTAACCATGAAAAGGAAGACAAGTGTCTCCTCACAAAACTCCATTATCTCAAATGAAATGGAATTGAAGAAACTGAAATTGATTCTCAAGACAAGATGCTCCTTGATTGCATCTCTACCCTCCTTCTCTACGGTTCAAGATGATCCATCTTGAGGGGGGAGTGTTGGAATATTAACCAACCATACAATCAGCAAACCACCAGCAACTCTCCAGTTAACAATTCAGCAAACCAGCAATCCAATCAGTTCACCAGCAAGCACTTGTTCCCAGCCTCCAGTTCAGTAAAGCATCTCTCCAGTTCAACTCATTCTCTCCAGTTCTCCAGCACGTTCACAGTTCACCAGAATTCAACTCCTTCTTCCAGCTTCATTCTAGCATATTCTAGTTCATTCCTTTGTTAGTTAGATTGTTAGATTTGTTAGATAATTGGTTAGTATTTTCTCTATAAATAGATTAGTTTACATTGTAATTTCTCAAGCATGAATGAATGAAAACTTCATCATCTTCCCTGCATTTACAGCAGGCCCATCCTCCTTTATTTCTATCTGTTTTATTTCCAGATTAAATTTCAGCTTCCCTCCTTGATTTTATCAGAACTTACCAATTAATATAGAGTAAAGCTACTTCAATTATAAGCAGCATAGACTAATATGTTCTTTTTTTTTTTTTTTTTTTTTTGTCGTGAATAAAAATCCTAGATATTACTACATTGTATGAACACAATAATCTACATTAAGATTTATTTGAATTTGAAGCTAGCATTCTTCTATCTTCTTGAACATAGCTTTTGACAACTAGAGAAACAATATCATTTTGATCAATATCAATATTCTTATCTTAGATTGAGAGTCTCATTATCTATTCCATGTTTATTTAATTTTTTTTATCTAGGTCGTATCTCATAAAAATTTATCTTTTTACTCGAAAACATTATGAAGTTTAATTATCACTCGAAAGCATTAATTTAAAGTTCAATAAGTAAAGCTTGACAGATGTACAAGTTCAATTACTAATAAAATATGGTGGGTGGGCAATGGAGTGCAATATATTAAAGTCTAGTGACAACTCAAAAAGTGAAAATATGATGAGTGAGTGAGTGAGTGATGTAATGTAACATGTTAAAATTTAGTGATCAATTGGAGGCATTTTAAAATTTAAGGAGTGAAGTATGATGGAGATATAGGTGCAGTGAATAATGAAATATTTAATTCTCAAGTCACACACACACACATACATACATACATACATTCTTATTTGACTTGGTTATCATTTCGTACACTTGTTCACTAAATACTCTATTATGCATGAGCCACAGAGGAGCGATTCTATCGAAGGTCGTCAAAGAAAGACCACATGCGCTGTAGCTTGTTGTACGCACAACGGTGGAGGTATAAATTTGTCACACGTGCAATGAAGAAAGAGAGACCATTTACACCTGCGGGTTAAGCCCTTGTTTTGTGAAAATTAAAATCTAAATTTTAATAAAAGTTAAAGTCAACCATTAATTTTAATCACAAGTTTCGTGAGATCCACAACTTTTTAATAACACATTTCATTAATTTTTATTGAATTGATTTTAATCTCAGCCAGCGGAGCTAAATGTCGACTATACGTGACATTAATAAAAAGTGAAATCTAGCTGAGGCTCAGCAATTTGATAATTTGAGGCATATTTTTGGACTTTATGCCACAAATTTTGTGGTCTAATGCATACAATATAAATAGCCCATCCTTGAACTTTAAGGGTTTGCAATTTTGAGAAAATGCATGCACTCGATTTAAGAACCAAGAACTCGACTAGGATATCGTCTCTAAACATCGTTCACTTTCATTTTCTTCCCAATACCTGTGATATACCTGAAATTCAATGTGGTGTGTAAAACAATTATTGCATGTTCTTCCGAATATACATCACTTTTACTTCGTGGATTCATCAACCATTTCTTAAACATGTTCATTTTATTTAAATTGATTATAAATAAGGTGGTTATATTGGCGCCACAAATTTCATTTATTATGCTATAGTTTAATTGTAATTAAGCTCCTCCATATTTACTCGTCGCAGCAATTATTTTCTTAATTTTTTTACTTAATTTTTATCTTTAACCTTCCATTAATTAGTACATATCGTTCTTTAATCTTTAAGATTGATATGTCTAAAGATTTATACCTCTTTTTTCTTTGGTGACTTCTTTTTAAACATTTAATGCATAAAATAGCACTATTTCATCTACAGTGTTTGTACTTCAGACTTTGCTAACGATGAATTGAAATTTTGTAATCCAACCTTCAGCTCTCCGGTTGAAATAATACTGTCGGTGTCTATCTTAGCAAACATCTCTTTTATGTCTTTGACTTTTTTGTTGGGGAAGAAATCAACAATTACCTAATCATAGAAGCAGAAGCTCAAATATTTTTGTGAAACATTTTCATCCGAGAAAATAACAAAAGAAACTGTAATGACAAACCAATCGTCAAAGCCTTCCTCTTGGACCTATTCATCAACGACAATTGCTTGAGTCTTGACTTGAAAACATAAGAAACAATTATTCATTAGGACAAGCATAAGAAAAATCAATCATATATGCTTCAAATATGATCTAAGTTTCAGGGCATCTTCATGGAAATCTTCATCAATATCATTGTTAGAACAAACAACTATTTTGGGTTCCTTGCTGCCTCCAGCAATAGCAATTTGAAGCAGAATACTATGTTGGATTGTGATGTCATTTGTGACATTTGCATTTCAACCTTTGGGCAATGATGAATTGGGCTTAGCTGATTGCTGGAATGTTTTGCCATTACCCAATAACTCATTGAAATCGGCCCAAGAAACCAGCCCACTTATCTTGCCACATGTGTTGCTCTAGGCCGTTGATTCCATGGCTGATCAATGGCTGATTCTAATGGATATATATACCAGTTAAACCGTCTATCTGGGAGGTTTTTGGTCATTACGGTTTTCTCTTCTGTGTTGGGAAAACCTCTGGTGTTTCCTGTTCTTCGTGATTTCGCTTTGCTCTTCTCGTTTCTTTGTGATTCTTTGTGTATGATTCAAACCTTTGGTTTTAATCTTCAATCTTAGTGACTGTCTGCCTCTGTGGTTCTTCAAGAGAGAAAGTATTTCAGGCTTGATTGTGGCTGTGTGTCTTCGGTCTATTGAGTAGCTATAATGGAAGTAGATTAGGGGTTTTCGTATTTTTCTTGTGGCTGTTTCAATGTACAGATGGGTACAATGTATGCTGAGCCCTATCTTGAATGAATGATCAATCGATTGATTTTTTTAGATTTCTTGATGAATCTGGTTTAAGCTTCCGTTTCAGTTTATTTTCCTTACAAGTGGTATCAGAGCGTTAGTAAGACATGATTGAATCTTCGATTGATGGTTTGTCACTGGAAAATCGATTTTCAGTTGATGCCATAAAATCGATTGAATTACAGAAACCCTAACCCTAATTTTTTCCCCAATTTTTTTTCCCGATTTTGGCTACTAATTTTCTTTCTCTGTCTTTTGTGTTTCTTGTTGGACCCTGATTCTTGGTGAACCTGGCTGGAGGTGTGACCTTCTAGCAACTTGGTGCTTGGTCCTTCGAACCAATGTGGTGAAACATTCCTAAACCCACTGCATTCCTTGATTCTTGATTATGTTATTACTATATCTTGAATGTTGTAAATTCTCCCTGGTTTCCCCTGTGTTTTGTGTCCCTCTGGTGTTTAGAATTGAGCCTTGACCTGGGGTCTTGAATCTCACGGAATCCTGGTGAATTCTAACACCTGAAATTAGTAGATTCCTGATTATTAGTCTATTTGATTTCAGTAGCTTTATTCTCTGTGAATTCCTGTGATTATAGACCTGTTTAATCTCACTGTCTATCTTTGTGATTCTTTGAGTTTATTAAATTGCTTATTATCACTGTTATCTGCTGTTCACTGAGTTAATAGTCTATTTTCAGTTTGATGTGTTTTCATTCCTATTTTTGTTTACACTATGATTTGTGTGACTTTTAAATTGGTTATTTGAAATATATGTTTAATGTTTTTCTGTAGAATTGTGACCTCAAAAATTCTTTGTGTTGATTAAAAACTTCAAATGACAAGGGCAACATTTGAACTTGGAGTTTTTAATGAAAAATGAGATTTTCCCATTTGGAAGCAAAAAATGAGAGGGGTCTTAGTTCAACAGAAAGTTTCTAAGGCTATAACTGGTGAATTTCCTGCTACTATGACTGATGATCAAAAACTTGAATCTGATGAACTTGTTTATACTTCTATAATTCTTCATTTGTATGATCAAGTGTTGAGAAAAGTTGGTAAACTTGATAATGCTAAAGCTTTGTGGGATAAGTTAGAAAAGCAATACATGTCTAAGAGTCTACCTAATAAACTCTTACTTTTAGAGAGGTTCTTTAACTTTAAGATTGATATGTCTAAAGATTTATACCTCTTTTTTCTTTGGTGACTTCTTTTTAAACATTCAATGCATAAAATAGCACTATTTCATCTACAGTGTTTGTACTTCAGACTTTGCTAACTATGAATTGAAATTTTGTAATCCAACCTTCAGCTCTCCGGTTAAAATAATACTGTCGGTGTCTATCTTAGCAAACATCTCTTTTATGTCTTCGACTTCGTTGTTGGGGAAGAAATCAACAATTACCTAATCATAGAAGCAGAAGCTCAAATATTTTTGTGAAACATTTTCATCGGAGAAAATAACAACAGACACTGTAATGACAAACCAATTGTCAAAGCCTTCCTCTTGGACCTATTCATCAACGACAATTGCTTGAGTCTTGACTTGAAAACATAAGAAACAATTATTCATTAGGACAAGCATAAGAAAAATCATTCATATATGCTTCAAATATGATCTAAGTTTCAGGGCATCTTAATTCTCAAGGAAATCTTCATCAATATCATTGTTAGAACAAACAACTATTTTGGGTTCCTTGCTGCCTCCAGCAATAGCAATTTGAAGCAGAATACTCAATAACCAACTCCATAGTAATTTTCTTTTTACCCTCAAATGTTTTCCTTTCTGGATACTGCAAATTTAATTTAGAATAGTAACCTAACTAAAAGGTTTCGTCTGTAGGATATATTGGACTTAGCTTTCCCATTATCAAATCTATACAAGATTGCAGCATGAGCTGCCATAATCCACTCGCTAAGGAAGGGGAGGAAATCTAAGATAGTTTATCTTACAATAAACAAAGAGCAAGGAATCTAAGCTGGGTACACAAATTTAGATTTTGAAAGCTATGTCTCAACAAAATTATAGTAGGAATAAACTCTTTTAGAAAGAATAAATTTATAGATACAATTTTTTCTTTATCAATTACCAAGAAAACAGAAACCACATATCTAAAAAGTGGCATCATATCTAAACAAACGAAACCTACTGGATAAACAGATTTCAGACCAAGCTTCCATGACACTGCACAGAATACAGATACATACATATTGAAGGAATCAAAATTACACAAACAGGTTGAAGCTCAGTCACAATAAAGTCCAGATTAAATGAAATGAAAGATCATCGTCCCAACTGCTGTCTACATTAAAAAAATGACGAAACAAATCCCAATAGAAGATTATTTTGACAGAACTAATTATCCTACCTGCGCAGAGTCAATTTCAAATGAATGTATTTCTTTCTCTTCAGCTGCAGCAGCCATAATTTTTCGATGCATTCCAAGTCTCCAATCTCTGGTTTTTTCGGTGTACTCACAAGAACTTAAACCTATTCACATAACAAAATTTCCCACGAGTTTCATCACAACGATTATAATAACATGAAGCTTGCCGTAGTTGCTTCTCCTTCAAAGTAAGAAATTTCAACTCTTTCTTTTTTTTTTTTCATTTTTTAAATTGATAATAAAAAATTTATAGGTTTGCCTCATTCACTTTATTTTCCACTAAATCACAGAGCTTTCATCTCAAACGAAACTTTTAGCAGATTATAATCGACGTCACTCTCATTGGTTACTCTTTGCTCCTCTAACCCCAAAAAAAGGGCTAGGCCCTTACTGCAACCAGAAGCTGAAGAAGAGAAAAAACATCTTCCTTCCACTGCCAATAACATCAGTTCTTCTCATCCGTTGCTCCACCCAATTACATTCTCTCAACTAAGTTAGCCTCAAATCGTTTTTGAGAGCGTCTGCTAGGTTTTGTACATACTAGCCGAGAGAAAAGAAGAGAAAGAGGAAGAAAGTGGATAGAAAAGTGATATGGAAGACATTTATTGACTTGTGAACAGCTGGAAACCAGATTGGAACCAGATATCTAGCCAGTTCAGTGTGAAAACGAGGGTGCACAAATGAACAATGAGTCCCTCATTCCGTCTTTTATAAGAGTAGTGATACTAGTGATAAGTAAAAGTGCATATAAGCGTGCACAAAAGGATGCTTAAGTAATTGTACGGATATTGAATTCATTTTAAAGTACATGCGTATCTTATGGTATCGATTGTGATCATCTTAAAGTACATTCACATCTTAGAAAAGTGCTAACGATAAAAAACATTTATTGATTTATACATTATGTCTATAAGTTGCATGTATCCTTGTGACAAGCTACAAATATTATATGCATATAGAACTCGAACAATAGTACACAAGCATCATGAAATACAGTTAAAAACAAAAAGAAAATTTATTTTTTATGATGTTTACATGCAGTCTGACATATTTATTATATATTATCTGGCTTGCTCCACCATTTCTTACACATGTTCACTAATAATACTCTATTATGCATGAGCCACGGAGGAGCAATTCTATCAGAAGCACGATGAAGGAAGACCGCATGCACTATAGCTTATGTACGCACGACAATGGAGGTATAAATTTTTCCGGCGTGCAATTAAGAAAGAGAGACCACTGCTACCTGCAGGTTAAATGTCCACTACCTGCAGTAAAAAGTTAAATCTAGCTGGGACTCAGCAATTTGATAGTTTGAGGCATATTTTTGGACTTAATACGACAAATTTGTGGTCTAATGCGTACAATATAAATAGCCCATTCTTGAACTTGAAGGCTTTGCAATTTTGGGAGCAAAATACGTGCATGCACTTGAATTAAGAACCAAGATCTGGACTAGGATATCGTCTCTAAACATTGTTCACTTTTATTTTCTTCACAATCCCTGTGATATACCTCAAATTCAATGTGTTGTATAAAACAATGATTTCGTTAGTATTTATTTGTAGTTTAAAATTAGGGGGTTACTATGTCATTTTATTAAATAATAAAAATAGTTTAAAATGTGGTGAAACTCATAAAATTCATAGTGTGAGTAAATCACCTTTAAGATAGTGTCTATTCCGAATTGAGACCATAAATATAACATTGGTCTTTATTATAAGTAGGTTAGACTAACAATTTTATTTATTTAATTATTTATTTTTATGGATTCAAAGACAAGACATTAGTAAATTATATGATAGATCATTAATTTTATGTATCAAATATGAGTCATTACACCGTCATGCGGATCATGTGTTTACATGCTAGTCATTATGTTTTCCATCTTTTAATTGTAAGTAAAAACAGTATATGTAAGCATCTGAACAGATACAGAATTCATTTTGAAGTACGTGTGGATCTTATTGTGCAGAAATAGTGGTGGTTATAAAATACATCCACCATTTCTTACACATGTTAATATTATTAAACTACAAAGGAAATTTTGTGAAATTTATTAGTTCAATCATAAAATCACCTAATAGGTGAACAACGCGAAATTAAATTTATCAATTAAAAGCAACAAGTCACTTTTTAATTGTTCTAGATGTTTAGTCAATCAAGTCAAGTTATCCTATGTTAAATTACCGCAATAATAAATAAAATACTAAATAACACAAGATTTGATGACGGAGAAACCCTCAACTGGGTAAAAATTCAGGGACCAAGCCAATAGTTTCCATTATAGACAATAAGAACTTACAGTATGATACAGCCTATAAAACTCACTAGATTCGTTGATCTAATTTTTGCAATCTTCAAGACTCATTGGAATGTGCTTCACTCGCACCTGCTCCCGATCTTCTAAAATTGTCTCTACCTCTTGTGGAACACCAAGAACGCTTCGTTCACTACAAAAAAAAAGCGGCTTCAGAGACGGAAGTATCCGTCGCTGAAGCCCCGAAATCCGTTGGAAATGAGCTTCAGAGACGGATTTCGCCCGTCGATAAATCCGTCGGCTAACACCCCGCCGGTAAAATTAGCGACAAATTATATTAGCCGTCGGTGAATAGCGACAGAAATAAACCTTAAAATCACCTACGGAATATTCCGTCGCAAATTACCTACCGCTTTTGTCGTCACAAATTACCTACGGATTATTTGCGTCGATGATTAGCAACGGAATTCCATCTCTATTTCCATCGCTAATTTGAATGAAAATTTCAAAAAAAAAAAAAATATTTTTTATTATTATTTATTATTATTCTTTTCTAGGGAAATTAATAAATTAAAGTTTACATACACTCAAAATTAATTAAATTTCAAGAGAAACAAGATAATAGATGTACATTTCGATATAGACCAGTTTAAGTTCCAAATCATCTCCAATTTCCACTGAGGGATTTCTCCACCCAAATCACCATCGACGTAACCTCAATTCTGATATTTTCTTCTTCCCACTTAAGAAGCATTATCATCATCCACAATTGCTTTAACTTCCCTAGCCAGAACAACCCAAAATCAAGTTAAAATATTCACAAACAGCATGTCAAGTGGTATAGTAAATAATACATGTAGTGATGTAGACAGACTTTCAAAATAAGGAAAGGTGTTTGAATAATGGGAAATCTGATTTTCAAAGTATAGTGAGCAATAGAAGAAGATTTCCAAGTTATAGTGAGCAATGAAAGACGCTTTTAACTACAAAATAAATGTAGAGTACTTTCCCAGCCACCCACCAAATCTATTGTAATTATTTTTTCCTTGCAAAAGACATTATTTTCTTAATAAGGGTAACGTAAATTTAGATCAGTCATCAATCAATTTGATGTCAAAACACAAAGTTATATTATTCAACCTATCTTTAAAAATTTGTAGCCAAAAGTAGAACCATTGTATGCTGCCCACTGCCCAGATTAAATTGCTAGTTCTTATCCCATTCTTCCTAGTTTTGAATCTGTGGGGTCACATTTTTTGCACAATATTCAAACACAGCTTTTAACAAAAATATGTGCTCGAATTTCTATTAAATAGTGTACAAGGGATTAGTTAAAAATATGCATGAAAAAGTATATAATACCTTGCTGAAATCTAGGTATGAGTTCCTCACTACACATTCTCTTGCAGCACCAGCAAGATAACCAAACTTACCCTTCCTGCCAAAATAGTCTTCACGAATTGAGACCAATATTACACCACACCCAAGACAAACAAAACCAGAGCACTAGATTGAGACCAATATTACACCTAATCTTGGTTAGTGGGTGTCACTGCCTTCTATCTATAATATCAGCAATGTGGCATAATATAAATTCCAAATAAACATTTTTTCTGCAGTTGAATGTTATACATAAAACATCTTGTGAATTAGAATCTTAAGAATCCATCATTCACACATGATAACCAAACTTTATACCTTCTCTTGTTTCTTAATTATAAAACCCCTCAACTTCTATTAATCCAATTCCACAATTCCATCCAATTAAACTCAAATCCCACAAAAAAAATCCCACAATCACGATTCACTTCAACATATAGCAGCTCTGTAGCAAGATTGATCAGTAATGAATTGGCAGTTAACAATTTAAATGTAAATAGCATGCAGTGCTTGCAGCAACTCTATTCACCTTAAAATGGCAACTTCCTTTGCAAACTCATCCTCCAGAGGGTCATTCAAATGCTCAGGTCTAAGCACCTTAATAGCAACATTCTGACCAAGATATACTCCACGATACCTTCCATAAACAAGAGTAATATGCAAGCAATGTCACTGAGAAACAGAATTAACCAATATATAGTAGCAATTATAGCATAGATATGAACATACAAATCTCCACATGACCCAGAAGCGATTTTTTCCCCTCTCTTTAATGATCTCCAATCTATTTCCCAATCTTCGGATTTTGCTTGTGCAGTGACAGATTTCGCCACAGCTGACTGAGAATGTGATGAACATGTTCCCTACACAAAGCAAAGCACAAGACACCATCGATCTGTAGCTGTTAATCAAAATTGACTTTCTTATAAGATTTCATGATGAATCCAATGTTGCACTAACATAAGAAACCTCAAGCAAAAGAAATCATAACTCAGAACTAACTAGGTAACTTGTAACAAGACTAACACGTCATGACTATTTCAGCAGAAACAAGAAAATAAATACCTACAGTGGCAATTTCATACATTTGAGATAATCATACAGAAAGTTCAACCAATGAACCAAGTCCAACAATTCAGATTAAAGCATTCAGAAAGTTCAAATCAAACTGAAACTATGATAATCAAATTCAACATTTGAGATACAATCATACAAAGACATGAGCAATTGAGGTCCAGAAACTACCCAAAAAATATTCCAATTTCAACCATTCCAATTTCCAAAAAATATTCCAATTTCAACCATTTCCAGAAACTGCCCAAGTCCAACCATTCCAATTTCCAAAACTGCCCAAAAAATATTCATTCACCGAATCACCAAACCACAGAATCCATGAATAACTCTGTGCCTCACCCAAGAATCGAAAACCCAAATCCACCAAGGAAACCCCAAACGGTTTATGTATAATGTATATGCAAAATATAAATCAAAGAGGAAAAAAAACAGCTAGACAACCTAGACTTATAGTAGGTTACGGAGTAACGGAGGCGAGGCTAAGCAGCCAGCAGGCGCAGCTGGTCTAGGGCTCGAAGTCGTCGGCAGTGCACAGAGGCGATTCGCGAAGGCTCGAAGCAAAGGCTCGAAGACTCGAAGTAACTGCTGGCGGGCTGCTATTGTCGAAGGATGATGAAGGCGGAATCGCCGGCACCGAGCTGCGACCGATCGGAGGCTGGCTGGAGGAGACGTAGAGGTGAGAGGAGAGGCGGAGGTCGAGCTTAAAATCCAGGCGAGTTGAGGTTCAAATGTTCAATAGAAATCGAATTCACTGTTTTGTTTTTAATTTTTTTGAATGGGCTGTGTAGTTTAAGTCTTGGGCCAAGAGATAAATATTATTTAAAAAATGTAACAAAAAGGTATTATTTATTATTTTTAATTTTTTATCGACGGATTAGTAAAAAAAAAATGTACCAACGAAAATCTTCCGTTAGTAATTCTGTTGTTAATTAAGTATTTAATTTTTAATAATGAAAAATTAATAATTCGTTGTTGATTTGTTGTTAATCCGTTGGTATTAGCAACGGAAGACGTTCGTTGCCAAATATCTGTCTCTATTGCCTCACTTTTTAGTAGTGGTTCTTGTACTCTTCATGTACTTTTGGTCCAACCCTTTTCAAATTTCATCAATCTATGAAGGCGATTGAGAAAGTACATTCTTGATGATATCTAGGAAGTAGACGTTTTAGATTATATGAATTTGATATTTTTCCCTAACTTATGATTGATTTCAAGAATCAAAAGGTTAATCTTATTATTTGGATCTATTCTTAGATTTTGGAATGATATTATGAAGATTTAAAACAATGATCAACTACACACAAAAATGTCATGACCATTGTGTATTTATAATAGGAGGTGTTTAGGTAGTGTAAGCTAGACATGACTCTTGAAAAATGCAAAATAGGATTTCTCGAAAACACCGTCGTTCGGGCCCTAGGCTAGCGACAGGCGAGTTAGAGGTGTGTCACTTAAGTGAGAGGCAGGTGACACGTGGGCGAAAATGATTTTGCTTTGCATGCTTGAACATGAGCTAGGTGACACACTAGTGTAAATCCGACGACTCTTCCTCCAAAAAGCTCTTTGACTTTTAAAACTCTTTTATTAACAATCATATTCTATGATGATAATCTTTTTGTCTAAAAAATTATAACATAAATCCTAATATCTCCATATCTGGCATTCTGTGGCAAAACTATACAATACAAGTCAAGGATATAAAAACAAATTAATCTACCGTACCCAAACTCAAAATGAATGTTTGTCTCTTGCATTTCTTGAAACCTATTTCATGAAATCAATAACTCAAATATCAAGTGTAAAAGCACGTGATTCAGGATATATAATAAGTGAAAAATACTTTCATAAATATGCTAACTAGATTGAGAAGTAATACTAATATTAATCAAAACACCAACTGAAACATTAATATCACAAAACATCAAAACTCAAAAAAGTTAAGCATTCAAATTAAAATCCAAAATCAAAATTAAATAAATTAAATGACATGGTCTCTCCCTCTTTTCATCACAATTGACGAAGGAAATTATAACAACAATATATAATAACTCAAAGATGCAGTTGATAGCACGCACAAGGATAATCAATTATAAGTAAACTTTCTCATATACTCAGTTCAAGTTTAAATGGAGTAAATTATATAAGTGATTCATGTGTGTTAAGTGTCATTAATTTCTTGTAATCAATAATCCAAACCTTAAATTTGTAAGAAATGACATGCTAAATATCGCTGTTAAATATGTTTATTCCTTTACTAATGAAAGTCAAACCAATAATGCATATTAGGACCTATAAATGAAGCTCATTTTTCATGTATATTATTTTTTTCTCCACTTGACTTTGAGAATATGTATATTTTCGCACAATTCTTATTTTTCTTTTTAATTTCATCATTTTTCTTTTCAATTTTTCAAATCTTATGTGCAAATTCTTTTCCATTAAGCTACTAAGATAACCCTTGTAACGAGCTTTGCGCCGATAACTCCAAGTTAGTTGATCACGGGGCATCATGTTATGAGAAACCCCTTTGATTTAATTACTCGAATCAAATATGTTTCAAAGATAAGATGAAATATTTTTATTTTATTTAAGGGGATATACTAGAGATTCTCTTTTTTCAAATGGATATTTAGGGATCTCCATTTTCATAAATTTTGACACCAGATCAATATCCATTTTTTAATAGATATATCTATAGATAGATATTAATCCTTAGATCTTGTTCGCACATTTATAGATTATTTTAATTTCTATGTATCTAAACTATTCCAATTACATTATTTTATTAAATTCTTTTTCTTTTTCTTTTTCTTTTTCTTTTTCTTTTTTCATTTTCATTGAGTGTCATCTTTCTTCAGTTAAATTTAAAACTCCGAAGTATATCTTCCCACGGGTCACGGCAATATTTTTCAATTGAGTTTAATCTCTTAGAAAGAGAGAATTTTCAATTTTTTCTTTCAAAAACAAAAAAAAAAAAAAAAAAAAAAAGATGAAAGTCTCTTTCTCACATCCATTCTCCATCACACCGTTGGAACAAAAATATAGGATACAACGATATAGAAATACTTGGTGCATGAAGCTATGATCAAATAAATATCTATCTAAATATACCTAGATAGATATAAATTCATCTTGATCTGTAATAAAAAAAAAGACAATGGAAATGACTCTTATCTTGTGACTTGAAAGAAAGGTTTCTAAAATTTAGGAATAAGAAGATTTTCTTCGAACATTGAGAGTGAATCAAACCAATGCTTGAATTGAAATTTAGATACTGTGATACACATTCTTCCCTTCTAAATCAAATATATTCATATTTGGAAGAGGTTGACAATAACTTTATTCAAAATTCATTATTGGTCTCTTTGCTATTGGTATTCCAAAAATGTCTACAATTGAAGAAATAGTTCTATAAATGAATGAATTGTATCAACTTGGATGATAGTAGATTGGAAGATAAGGTTTCGAATCTATATTAAATTGAATTGAAGAGGAATTGACATAGGAAAAGAAGGAAAGAATACAAAATTTGAATAGCATGGACAATTACAAACTATTGTAAATAATAAGGACAATTGTAGTTTTTCGGTAAAATCTCGTAAATGTACATGATCACTGAGAATACGTGATAAGTAATATGTATCGTTCAAAAAAGCTTGTAAAATCCAAGTTTTTGTGTATATAGAATGAATGTATTGAACTACGAATCCACCTATTATTATATATTTCAATTCTCAAGTATATAGTTAATTTTATTCATGCATTATTTACAATCGATAAACCTATGGTAATTAACTTTCTTTTTTAAGACAAATTATATCTATTCTAGTCATGAATTGTATCTGTTCTTAGTCCGAATTCGAATGAATAGAACATACTCAATTTCACGATTATCTTAAAGATTTCACACGTGATAAACATTATTTCTAACATTTATTGAATAGTATGTTAATCAAACGGTGTTCTATACCTCTTGTGAGCCCAAAACAACCATATATTCAATTGGTAATTAAGCAATCAAATAATCGAATTAAGCATGCAAGATTAATCAAGAAATGCAAGAATTTAACTAAACTACTTGTTTTGAATTAAAAATAAATAATAAATAAGTTTCATATTCATCCAATACATTGAAGGAATTAGCCTAGATATTGTTATGTAAATTACACAAAAAGATTTGTAATACCATCGTTGGGAATTGAAAACAATGAATGGATATCGATAACTTAGATTTCTTCTTCGTTAATTTTCAACATGGATCGTTAATTGCCTTTGAATTCATGCTAGCCCTCTTCTTTGTGGTGGAATTATGGTGCATTATGTGGTGTGTCTTGTTTTGGCCGTACCAAATAGGTTAAATAGTTAATTAAATTTGATTTCAGAAAGAGTTTTTATCAAACGAGGACGTTGGTCGGAACTTCCCAGATTTGCCCCCTTGGGCGCCATAGGGTTCACCCTGCATACACCATGATCTACTATTGCTCTCGTTAAATGCAACACAAGGAGTAGGACGCGTGAGAAGAGAGGCCTGCCCGGGAAACGTGTGGAAATTTTACATTTGTTACTCTTTAATCCTTGCTTTTTTCTCTTGTGTATTTTTCCCTCTTTTTCGGTCCTTTTCTTTTCCATTGAATCCTAAAATTCTCCAACCGTCATCGTGCGGTCCAAATCATCTTTTGGATATGTACAATTTAGTCCTTGAACTTTTAAATTCTTCTATTTTTGCCCATTTTCACTTCTTTTCTCCAATTTCATCATTTTGCATTGAGCTTTACTTAACAAACGAAATTTATATAAAATTAAGCCACAGTTTATCCAAATTAACAATACTTGATCTAGTTTAACAACCCAAATATATTAGTAGTCACAATCCCAAATCTTTCATTTTGTCGCAGATTTTATCCAAATCTTTAGTTTGTGCTAATCACAATCCCAAACTTTTGAAATAGTCGTAGCAGAAGGACGAATGGATGACTGTTAGTTGACTAGAATAGTAGACTTGACATATTTTGACCGATTTTCAAAACCGTAAAATAGTAAATATACATTTTTCACAAAAATACAATTATAATAATTAAATCAAAAAACAAAAAAACCAAAACCAAAAGTTATCTTCTTCACACCGAATCCACCCCACCCAAGCCAAAACCAAACATAAAAACAAATAGTGGCTCTGCCACTCGTCGACACCACCACCACACTTTCAATGCTGACAACACCGTGGCCTTCATAGCGATAGCCTCTTCCAAACAAGCCTTGGAATCCTATAAACCAAGCCCAATTCTTGAAACATTTGGGATCCCTTGTAATAGCTTCATGGGGTACTTCATCCTCATCACAACTGTCAGCACCAGGGGTGGACTTGTGTTGGATTCGTCGGGAACTTTTTTTTTTACAATAGATAAATTGTTTAGCTTATATGACGGTTATTTCATTTTATTTTCAAATCCTTTAGTTGAGTTGGTTAGATCTTACAATTCTTATGAAATGTCTCTGGTTCGATTTCCCAACTTGCAATTCATATATTTTTAGTTCTCCAATTTTTACCATTTTACAATTTTTACCAAAATTAATGGCAATAAGGAGGGAGGAGTCGAACCCGTGACTATCTTTAAAGATTATTGGAATCTTTACCATTAGGGTACTTGCTAAATTTGATATTATTGTTAACATAATAATATATATTACATTTTAATAGTTTTAATGCAATTATAAAAATTCGAACTCGAGATCTTCCTTTGAATTATAACCTGGCCACAATGTCATTTGGTAAGTATTTTTAACTTTTATAAAAAATTATATATGTTCAAATTTAACTTTTATAAAAAATTATATATGTTCAATTTGAACAAAATAATTTTTATATTTAAATTTTAGGCTTTGATTCCCATTTTTTCAAAATACATTTTTCTCTATCTTCTTTTCAACCACATAATCTTCAATAAAATAATATTAAACGTTTATTCAAAACTTTTTCTTATTTTTAAACACACATTTTTCAGCAAATCACTATTCTAAAATGCATTTTTTTTTTTTTACAAAAATGGGCATCAAATAAGCTCTTAATATTTTATTGCTATCAACGGCCGACGACGGCCTATGCTGACTCAAAACTCTTGATCTGCCCCTGGTCAACACCATCTCATTTCTCTCTAATTGCAACTTAGAGCTGCTAATAGATCTCACTACCAAGTACCAAAGCCAACAATATCCCCTATATTACAGGTGGGTCCAAATTGGAAAGTATATTGGGCTGATGTACCACCCATATCTCTCTCCTCACTATACAGATTCAACTCACTACCCACGCTCAATTTCTTGTCGAGATGAGCATTGTCTGGAAACAATTGGATACAGGTGTTTAGATTCACGATTTTCATGGGAGATACCAAACAATCTTCACTAATGTGTGCACGAAGTATTGGCCGACGTAAATAGCTCAAGGCCATCTCATAAACCCAAGGTTTTTGTATGTTTTCTTCTAAAGATATATCTAAATAAAACAATGAAATTGATTGCAGATTTTGGGTTAATTTTGGAGATGGTGGCTCTGTTGGTGGGCGATGGATGAAGATGTGGGTGGGTGGGGGTGTTGAAGATTTTGGAGTGGCAGATTTTTTTAATTTAATTATTATAATTATCGATATTTGAGAAATGTACATATACCATTTTACCCTTGTAAAATTGGTCAAATGGATTCAATTTTTTATTTTTCTGGTCAATTGGACAAAAACCATATATTTGTCATTGTGTTGCAACTAAATGAAAAGTTTTGGACTATGGGTGTCCTCAATTAAGGGGGTGTTTGACAACCATTTTAGTAGAAAAATGTGTTTTTGAATAGTGATTGATGAAAGAATGCATAATTAAAAAGTAAAGAGAATTTTTAGATTTATGTGTAATATTATTTTATTGATAGAATGTGTGGTTGAAATGAAAAAAGAGAAAAATAATGAGAATGAGAAGAAAATGGGTGCCAAACGGGGGCTAAATGTTTGGATAAAGTTTGTAAAAAAAAAAATTTGAAATCGCAACTACAATTTTCCCAAAATAATATGAGGAATAGAATTTGTCCAGAGAATGATTGGTCCGTAGAAAAGAAAATGGAGGGTTAATAGACTATGTTTGGATAAAGATTGAAAAAAAAAAAAGGGTTTTGAGCCACAACTATAATTCTCCCTAGATAATGAGGGATAAGATTTGTTTAGAGAATGACTAGTTCACCAAGTAAGAAAATGGAGGGGTAATGTCATTTTATTTTTTGCTTTCATTCATTATTAAGATGAGATATGAGATATCCTTATCTCTATCTCACACCAAGACGAGAAAGTAACAACCAATAAATGTAGTAAGTGTGATCAAAACGTTATCGAAAATTTTCTGTAAAAATTTAGTTCAAGGAACAAATAGAATCTTTTCATCACATGAAATATATAGTCAAATTTTCTTTTTCATTTTTGTTTGAATTGTCATAACGTTTGAAATTCTTTTTGTTACACTTTTCTATTCTATATTTTGAATTAAATAATTATTTAAATTTTATTTAATTCATCAGAAACAATCATACATTCCATCACTTTCATTTTCGTCTGTATTGAAAAACTGAAGAAAAAGTTATTTTGTTAGAATTAGAATAAATAACTACCAAAAAAGAACAGGAACAAATAGATGATTTGAATCTATACATTGATTCATTTTTATTTTTTTGCAATTATTGTTTGAACTATACGCATCAAAATGTGCATGTACATAAATGGTGGAATTAAGACAAATACAGATCAAATTAAAGATATTAAGCATAATATACATTTTGTTATGGGAGATAATTGCATTTTAATTGAGTTATTGATATAAGGAAAAGGAAGAAAGGAAGCGGATACTCAATTTGAAGTGAGTAAATAGAATTTCATATTGATCTCAAAGATATGTATAGAATTCTGCAGCAAGTGTATTCAATGAAAGTCGTATCTACGGCTTGTAGGGAAATCTTCCATATCTTTGGAGATCCGTCCTACAACATGGGGTAAAAAGCTAAAAGAAATTATTTACCCCTACTCTTTACAGTTCAGTGAAATCTTTATGCTCAAAACCCTCATTCAAGTCGTCATTTATTTGGGACCACCCAAGGAGCATGAACTGTCATTCTATCTTTTCTTGAGGAATTTCATCCAGAAACACAAAATTTATGGCTCCCAACCTAGAATATAATCATGAAACTGAAAAATCTAAAAATTCCTAGGGGCATACCATCTAAAAATCATTAACCAATTGGGTAGATAACAATAGGAACATCCGTAACATGAGCTGAATATGCAACAACAATCTAAGGTCGCATACCCAGATGAGAACTAAGCTCCCACATCTCTCACGTCTTATAGTGTAAAGTCTCGAATTTAATATTTTTAAGTTGGTTGGTATAACTTATTTAAGAAACAAGTTATGAAGGCTCGGCCTATTTAAAGTAATGAAAGTTCAAGCCACGAGTTATTTAAAAATACAAAGATTTAAGACATTAAGTTTAAATATATTTGATCACAAATATTTAATGAATAATTGGGTTGCCCAACGGTCATCTGCACGGTACTTTATATAGGCAACCCAGGTTTGAATCACCATGCAAATAGTTTTATAAAATATTTTTAAGAATTAATTTTTTATGGGTTTAAAAGTCTTTAAATTCCTACTTAAAGATAATGATAGAGGAATTCCCCTAAAAAATAATACTAGAGCAAATATGAGACATTACTATGTAACAAGGTAGCTACTTTACTGAAAAAAATATTTTCAAGCCGATAGTCTATTAGTTCTTATTAATACACACAAGGGATGTTATTGCATATCACGCTATTCATCAATTTTTATATCTTGATATGTAAGTTTGTTATGTTTTTGATGTAATTGACAAATCTGTGAACAAAATGGACTAGATTTAATGTGTTGTAGAAGTCAAGGAGTAAGTTGTAAATATTATAAATTAAGTCGTACTAGGTCTAGAGTTCGAAATTGGAAAAGAAGGAAAAATGGCGCCTCAATTTCGCTAAACTGTCGCCATGACTTAGCTCGAGAGGCAGAAACAAAAACATTGTCGCTAGCCTGTCGCCATGACTTCGCTCGAACGACACACCATCGTTCGCCTGTCGCCCAACTTTCGCTCGAGCGATATGGTTATCCGAAGAATCTTAATTCGCATTTTTAAGGCTTTTTATCCGGCCTATTCATTCCTTAACCTACAGTATAAATATCAGAACGCCTCTGAATAATTTTTTTTCAAGGTTGAACATTGAGGAAACACATACTCTCCATATCCTCTTCATCAAATAAGCTTTCAACCTTCATGCTGTGATTTGTTCTTGGTGGTGAAAACATCAAATCCATAATCCAAATATCAAATTGTTACTTCCTACACATCTGTCAGAGTGCTGAAGATCAGGAGAAGGTGATTGGAGTTCCAGTTGTTGAAGAACGTGAAGCTCTTTATTGATCCACAAGAGATAGATGAATTCATAAAATCGGGAGTTGGTGTAGTGGCGCGCAATTCAGGAGGGCTTTGAAAACTTCAACTAGGAGTTGGTGCAGGAGCATGCAATCCAGAAGAGCTGTGAGAATTGCAGTCAGGAGGTCAGAAAGTACTAGTAGTAGTCCTGTATGGTGGACTAAAGGTTCAAAATTCGTTTACAGTCTATTTCTGACTGACAAAGTACTCAAAGTTTTTACCCAATTGGGATTTCTCTGTGATCATTCCTGGTGTTTATTTATTGTTTTCATATAACTGCGGTATTTCAATATAGGAAAATTGAACTGTTTGATTAACCATCTAGGGAATATTAATAGTAACTTGTTGCTAGTTAATTATTAATCTTTAATTCCGCATAATCACCTATTCATCCCTATCTAGGTGTAGTTTGGGTCGAACCTCATAATTTCAATTGGTATCAGAACCACATGTCGATTACTGGCCCTTAAATTAATATAGTTGAGCCAGTCTCTATTCGTGCCTCCATTTTTTTACGGAAGCAACTATGCTTACTGGAAAGTTTGAATGATAACATTTCTTAAAGCATTGGATGAGCGTATTTAGACCAGTGTACAAAACGGCTGGATTGCACCTTCATCCACTGTTGCTGGTGTTGTTACATCCACTGATATTTCTCTTTGGACCAAAGACCAAGTTGTTGATTGCAACTGGAATAGTAAAGGGATTCAACTTTATTTATGACTATTTCTGGAGAGGAGTTTAGGGATGTATGAAACTATTAAATAGGTTTGGGATATCTTAGAGACTACACACGAGGGTACCAAATAGTTAAGAACTCCAAACTGCAAATGTTAACATCTAGGTTTGAAGAAATTAGAATGAAAGACGATAAATCGTTCGATGAATTCTATGTAAAGTTTAATGATATAGTGAACTCAAGTTTCAACCTAAGTGAGAAGATCCTTGAGTCTAAAATAGTTCAAAACATCTTTAAATTCCTACTTGAAAGGTTTAGACCTAAGATCACTGTTATTGAAGAAAGTAAGGACTTAGATGAAGTCAAGATAAAGGAACTCGTAGGATTTCTCCAAACCTATGAACTCACTATTTCTCAACTAAAGAAGGTTAAATTCAAAGACATGAACACCATTAGGGAAGAAGAAAGTGAGTCTACTGACACTGAGACTCTTAGGGATGACGAAATAGCTTATTTCGTGAAAAAGTTCTAGAGGGTGATGAGAAATAGGAGAAAACTTCACGATAGGAAAAATGATGTTCCTAGTAAATTTTCGAAAGATAAACGTGAGAAGAATAATCATATGACTTCTAGTAAGAAAACTCAGTCGGTTAGATGCCATGAGTGTCGGGCTTTTGGACACTATAGGAATGAATGTCCTAACTTGAAGAAGAATTTGAATAAAGGAAGGGATAAAGCATTAGTAGTGGCTCTAAGTGATGATGAAACATATTCGAGTGTTCAGAGTAATACCACGGCGGTGAGGATGAACAAAATTTCATGGCCTTCACATCTATAGTTAAGATTGAATCTGATAAGGAAAGTTAAAAGGTGGAGAATGAAGAATCTAGTGAGAAATCTGTGGATGAGATCGATATTCATGAGTTTTATTGATGAGAGTCTTAAAATCAAGAATGTCAATAAAGTCATGTTGAAAAATGTTAATGAACTTGAGAGAGAGAGAGAGAGCAAAAAAAAAAACTCATAGGTGACCTTCAGGACTCTACCAAAAATTTGAGTGAGTTGAATCTTGTTAATGAGAACTTAAAAGCCAAAGTTAAATCCTCAACAAGTGATCTTAAAAAATCTAATTCTTAACTTCATTCCTTAATGAGTGGTACTCAGAAATTAGATAATCTGTTAGGGATGAACAAGTCTGCTGGAAAGAGGAATGGTCTAGGATACGTTCAAAATGGTAATACTGCTACTAGTACTTCCAAGATCACATTCGTCCCAGCAACCAACAAGATTAGGAATATTGCCAATCCTGAACCCAATGGCAAAAATGTCTTAGGATTGAGGCCCACTAGACAACGTAGGATCAATCGTCCTATAAATCGGTAACAACCTTCGAGTAGGTTTGAACCTATGTTTATTCCCACATGTCACCATTGTGACTACAAGTAAAAGTCAAGATATCTCAAGCAATGTTAACTTCATCGCGAATCATGTTAGCTACTTAACTGAAATGATGACTCAATTGGCTAGAATCACTTCTACTACTAAAAAGGTTTGGGTTAAGAAGAGTGACCTGAAAGGTCGTGAGATTGATCATGCTCTTAAAGGTAAGAGCATCCATGTACCTCTTTGATTAGGTACTTAGGTGCATGCATGTGCAGCTCATTGAGTCCATTCATTCTCGCATGCATCTCACTTATTTGTGCTTTGTTTTGATTCTTTTTGTGTTTTTACTTTTTAAAAGTTCTTGATTTTTTTCTAATAAAAAAAAATTGTCTTTGTGCTACTGGACATTTCTTGATGCTCATAAATACTGCATTTGGAATAGAGTATGCATTCATCTGATCTATAGTATTATTTCCATTACTTGGTTAGGTTTTATGTGGAGTATTGAGTACATGTTTCTTCATGTACCGTCTGCACAGCACATTGTGATCTTGTGAATGAGTCTGAACCTCATGTGTGAGATTTGGGATGGCTTTCATATGTTGGTAAGGTAACCTTGAACGTGAATTGACCTTCATTTAGATGACCTCAACTCATATATAATCTCCGTATCATAAACTAAAAATAAAATTTGGCTCATCTTATACTCTTTTTCGAAGCCTATTTGACTCGAGTTATTAGGCCCAATGGGTTTCTCATGACCTGATAGCCAATGGTCAACTGACTTGGAGTCATCGGCCCAACATTCGTTACATTGGACATTTTAGTCGCTTAATGGATATGAGTCTACACATAAGATGTAATAATCGAAGAAAATGATAGAATAAAAAAATTAATTATATATGCTCAAACTCAGGGAGAGAAAAAAAAGTATTCGTGCAAACTGAGCTTCATTTTAAGGTCCTAATAAATTTCTAAGTTTGACTTTCATTAGTAAGGGAAACTACTTGTCTAACAGTGATGTTCACATGTCCTTTCTCACAAATTTAAGGTTTGGAATCATGATCACGATAAAATAATGACACTTAACACATGTGAGTTACTTATACACTTTACTCCAATTGAACTTGATTTGAGTACGTGAGAATCTTTTTTTTAATAGTGCAATACTTGTGAGCACATGCATTTTTGAGTCAATATGTCGGAAACGTGATTTAAAAAAGGGGTTATTTTTCGAAATTTTGAAAAGGTTTTTAGCATGTTTGTCGCTGACCGTCGCTCGAGCAATAAAAGTAGAGGCCGTCTCGCTCGCTTATCGCTCGCCTCTCACTTGAGCGGTGCCCACCTTTTTGAATTTTAACATTCTTTTTCGCATTTTTTCTGAAAATTTCTCTATTTCACTCACGTTTTCTTCAAATCTCTCCACAGGCATTTCAAATTCTTGCCATTGCTCCGTAATTGAACGTTTGGCATCCAATTTTTGGTACATTGTTCAACATTTCATCTATTTTCAACATTTTAAAGGTAAATTTCGAAAACCCTTGTTTTTTCCCTATATTTTCAGATTCTTTTTGTGATTTTGATGTTTTTACTTCAATTTCATCACTTGCACTTTGTATTTGGACTAATTCCATGAAGTTTCATCTTGCATTTTATCATTTGGGTGATTTTTTTTTTATTATTATTTCTACATGGTTTTGGCAAGAAAGTAGCGTATTTTTTTTTTCTTTCGAAGTTTTGGGTGTTTTTTTTTTCTTTTGTTGATTGAGGCTTAGCATTTGGTGGAGATTGGGTTTGGTATAGTTGTTGGCTTGTAGTTTTGTTGAATTTGGTGTTTTTAGTTGGAGTGGTGTTCGAGTTCTTCAGATTGTACACTCCCATCACACGTTGAATACAAATTTTTTTTGTTGTATTTGAACATCATGTCATGTGGTCGATACTCCCTCACACACTCAATCACATTAGGGTGTTGAGTTTGTTCGGTCGTAGTCGTCTATTTTGCATTTGATGTTGACATCGCCTCTCACTTGAGCAGCATTCCACCTTTTTAAATTTTAACATTCTTTTCCCCTTTTTTATGAAATTTTCTTCATTTCACTCACGTTTTTCTTCAAATCTCTCCACACCCATTTCAAATTCTTGCCATTGCTCCATAATTGAACGTTTGGCATCCAATTTTTGGTACATTGTTCAAAATTTCATCAATTTTCCCATATTTTAAAGGAAAATTTCAAAAACCCTTGTTTTTTTTCTATATTTTCGAATTCTTTTTGGGATTTTGATGTTTTTGCTTCAATTTCATCACTTGCACTCTGTATTTGGACTAATTCCATGAAGTTTCATCTTGCATTTCACCATTTGGGTGATTTTTTTTATTTCTACATGGTTTTGGAAAGAAAGTGGCGTATTTTTTTTTCTTTCAAAGTTTTGGGTGTTTTTTTGGTTTTGTTTTGTTGATTGAGGCTTAGCATTTGGTGGCGATTGGGTTTGGTTTAGTTGTTGGCTCGTAGTTGTGTTGAATTTGGTATTTTTAGTTGGAGTGGTGTTCGAGTTCTTCGGATTGTACACTCCCGTCACGCGTTGAATACAATTTTTTTTGGTGGTATTCGAACATCATGTCATGTGGTCGATACTCCTTCACACACTTGATCTCATTAGGGTAGTAAGTTTGTTCGGTTGAAGTCTTCTATTTTGCATTTGATGTTGACATCGCAAGGCGACATCACGTCACGACGATGTGCCGTCATGGCGCATGTCACGTCATCACGTCGCACAGTTAGGGCATCGCATCACGACTTCAGGATTCCACGTCATTACGTCAAAGAACTATGTCCTAGTGTTACAGCGTTGTGCCATCTCCGTCCATGCAATGCACAATTTTATCTGTAGTGTAGTTTTGCATTGGTTTGCGTGCATATAGTTTGTTTGTGTGCTTTTGTTGGGTTAGCATCATGTAGTTGTCTTTTCACGTGCATTATTGCATTTCAACGAGTAGTGTCATCTATTGCATTATTTAACGTGAGTCTCTGGTCTGCTTCTCAGATGCTACCTAAGTGAGATTGGACGACTACACAGATGTTGAGTTCATCCACTTCCTTCAATCAATCCCGATTCCCATCCCTGATCACTTGATTCTGTTGAGCATTGTGTACACGAATCTGTGGCCCGTCTCTCATACTTCTTCATTACCTATAGAGAAGGCACGCTTCTTGTACGCCTTATAAAACGACGATTCTATTGATTTACCCTCGTTCATATGCTAGCAGAATCTGCATGTATTTTGTTTCACAGGGACTAGGGTAGGGCTTTCTTATGCCAGTCTTATTTATCGCCTTGTGACCTTACTTGACATTAGTTTTCCTGAGGGGGTTCCTAGGAGGGATTCTCGGCCGATTGGTCACACTACCATTTCCCAGAGTCAGTCTCATGCTTCTTCTGAGTCAGCTATGCTAGTTGATCCGATTGTGCCAGTTGATCCTATTGATGACCTTATTTTTGTTGATCACTCGGATTTTCCTCCTTCTTCTTCTACTCCTCCTTCTGCTGACATCCCCTCGACATTCACTTTTACTCCTCCACCTACGGAGTCTGTTCCATCATCTGCTTATGTTCCCATTGTCCTTTCTGTTGCACTTATGGGGACAGATGACTGTGCTGATCGAACAGCATGCTCGTATGATGGCAGAGATTACGCAACTGAGAGCTACAGTTGATCAACACACTACCGCGTTTGCTACGCTTCGCGGTGCTGTCGGATATCTTCAGCGAGGGCTGCGATGGATTCGTTGACATTGGGATGATGGTGCAGCTTCTGATGAGGGGACTGATGCTGATGATGCAGCATAGTTGGTAGGTTGCCCCTTGTCATTTATGATAAAAAGGAGAGTAGTAGTAGATATTTTTATGTACTTCAAAGTTTTTTTTGAATTGACATTAACATTGAATGTTTTAGTTTTGATAAAAAAAAAAAAAAAGTATATAATTCTAGTTTCAGCTAGAATAACTTTTGATATTTATTAATGTCAATGTTTCTTTTGGTATGTTGGTTTACATTGATATTGCATCTAATTTTTAGCTGGTATGACCAATGATTAAATGTTTGAATTATATTTATTCATATTACTATTTCACGTACTTTTACACTGGATAGTGATTTGTTAGTTTAAGAAAACATGTTTACAAAGAAAAAGTAAAGTTCGGTCTACGCAGTTGATTTGATAGTAGTAGGTGTTTTGAGTCTATTTTCTTTTATTACCTTTAATTTAGATTTGTAATTTTGTCACAAAATGTCAAAGGGGGAGCTTGTTAGGTTTGTGATGTAATTGGCAAATATGTGAACAAAATGAACTAGATTTAGTATGTTGTAAAAGTTAAGGAGTAAGTTACAAATATTATAAATTGAGTTGTATTAGGTTTAGGGTTCAAGATGGGAAAGAAGGAAAACAACGCCTCAATTTCGCTAGACTATCGCCGGACTTCGCTGGAGTGACAAACCGTCGTTCGCCTGTAGCCCAACTTTCGCTCGAGTGACAGGGTTATCCGAAAAATCTTAATTTGCATTTTAAGGCTTTTTATCTGGTTCATTCATTCCTTAATCTACAATATAAATACCAAAACGCCTCTGACCAATTTTTTCAAAGTTGAACATTAAGAAACACATATTCTCCATATCTTCTTCATCAAATAAGTTTTCAACGTTTATGCTGTGATTTGTTCTTGGCGGTGAAAACATCAAATCCACAATCCAAATACCAAACTGCTACTTTCTACACATCTGTCAGAGTGCTGAAGATCAAGGGAAGGTGGCTGGAGTTCCAATTATTGAAAAACGCGGAATTCTTCATTAATCCACAAGAGATAGACGAATTTATAAAGTCAAGAGTTGGTGTAGGAGTGCGAAATCTATAAGGGCTTTTAAAACTTCAGCTGGGAATCGGTGTAGGAGCATGCAATCCAGAATAGCTGTGAGAATTGCAGTCAGGAAAATTAAACTATTTCATATAATTGCGGTATTTCAACATAGAAAAATTAAACTGTTTGATTAACCATATAGAGATAATTAATAGTGAATTATTGCTAGGTTATTATTAACTTTTAATTCTGCATAATCACCTATTCACCCCCCTTTCTAGGTGTAGTTTGGGTCGAACCTTGTAATTTTAAAACTAAATAAGAATTGTATGTATCTGTATTTGTGAAAAGGATACAATATTTATACGAATATGTAGAGTTGGTATAAAAGTACCTGTACATAGAATTCATTTTAAAGTACATATATATGCATCTTGAAAAAGCCTTAAAAAATTATTTAGTGAAGTATACATCAAGTCTTATATATCTGTACAAAAAGATACAAATATTTTACGAAATTAAAGTTTGTTAAAGTGCTTGTTCATTCGTGAAATAACCTTAAAAAAATTATTTATAGATGTATGCATCAAGTAATATTCTTAATTTTTGGCTTGGTCCACTCTTTCTTCCAAGTTTTCATTTCAAATGTATTGACACACTAAAAGTGCAGCGCAAATTAAATAGTTCAAAGAGTAAGGCCCAATTGAGGAGTCCAGGATAAAGGCCCAAATAAGGTTATTGGTGAATGCAGAGGAAGCCCACGAACACAATAACATCATCGCCCAAGCCTGCAAGACGCCCAGAATCTGAGCGAATGGAGTGCCTTACGGTCGCAAAGAGCGATAACCTCGTTCTCTCCCGAACCTTCGAGTCACCCAGAATCTTAACACATGAGATATTATGGTCATCCAGAATAGCAGTTACTGAAACAGTTATCGAACATATTATCACATTCCACGATTTAAGGAGCCCATTTGAAGGCGGTTGAACGACAAAGAGTAATGGCAGCAGTTAGAGATGGCAGTTCCACGACAAGTTAGCCACCATGAAGAAAGTGAGTAGTTAGAAAGCAATCAAGCAGTTTTCAAGCGGTTTGTCATGAAGAAATCATCATGGGAATATAAAAGGAAGAAAAGACATAGAGGAAAGGACTCTGAATCAAACACTCTCAAACAGAGAATATGTAATTTCAATTTCTTAGATTAACTTTAATTATCCATTTTCAGTACTCATGTGCTTGCGTCCCTTGGAGGCATTCTGTTTATTTCCAATTGTATCTCTCATCAATAAAGCACCCCTTTTTGGGACTTTGTCTCAAGAGGTTTGTCGGTTACACAATCGTCTAAATCTCTTTTTAATTGTTAGCGACAACCCGCGTGAAACAATTTGCCACGCCCAGTGGGACCCTGGTGTTTATTGTTGAAGATACAAAAAGTGAAACATTATGCCACATAAACATTCTGATAAGGAACCAGTAAGTCAGGGAGTAGTTCAGTCTGTAATCGAGCGACATGAGGAGCAGCAAAACTCTCCACGAACAGAGGGACAAAGTCAAAGCAGTCACAGTCGTTATGAACCAATGACAGAGTTGAGTCCTCGAACCATGCGTGCATTGCTCGGCGAACTCACACAGGATGTCGTTGAATAGGTAAATCTACGAAATGTTCATAATATGGAAAGATTTACCCAAAGTGGGAATGCACATTATGATAATATGGCCAAACAACTGAATACATTAAATGAGATAATGAACAAGTTAGTAGGCCAAATGTGTCAGCCAGTTATGCCTATTGCAAACCACTTTCAAACCAGGACAATTGTGGGACATAATTCACCACATAATTCTTCTGGTTTGAACTTAAATCAAGGACTAGAACCACCCTTTGGTCCGTCTACTTCAAACCAGGGGGTAGTGGAACGCCAAACTTGAATGGTGGTAATGGGATTACCAACCTCGGAGGTAATTCAATTATAAGAGATAATGTCATGAATGATGGACAGAACGCCCCGCGTGTTAATGATGGTTTGAACACTCAGTTTAATGGTAATAACGGCCCAAATAATGGCAATTTTGTTGCCAACCAATGACCAAATATTAGGCCTCAAGCGAATCAACCATGAAAACAACCCGTAGGAATTCCATATGATCCCAATGTCATGTTGAAGAATCAAATCATGGAGATAGTATAGGATCAAATGGCTCTTGGGGTACGTCATGTCATCAGGCCTACTTATACGAAGCCATATCTTGATTGGGTAGATCAAGCATATCCATGGCCCAGATGGTGCAAAGTGCCAGAATTTTCATTATTCATTGGTTTGGGGGAAGTGTCTACTTTAGAACACATCGGGCGATTCACATTTCAGAATGGTGAAATAACCGATTACCATAAAATGAGGTTGTTCCCTAGTTCATTAACAGGAGTAGCCTTCTCCTAGTTCATTAACTTGCCCGCAAACTCTATTCAGGCATGGCAACAATCGAAACAATTGTTCCATGCTCAGTTTTACAAGACTGAATCTGAAGTTACTTTGGCCGATTTGACGAATCTACGTCAAATGCAAAATGAATGGGCAGAAGGTTTCCTTCAAATGTTCAAAACAGCAAGAAGTAAGTGTTTTGTACCTTTGTCCGAAAAGGAATTTGTCAAAATCGCTCAAAACTATCTAAGCTTCGATCTAAAAAAGAAATTCCAGGACAGGGAATTTCCAGATCTTTTCCAATTGAGTGCAAACGTGATTAGGTATGAATGATTAATAAAAGAAGAAGAGCAAATGAAAAATTCTAGTAAGGGGACTTATTATAGAGACCCAAATTTTGATGTTTATTCCATTAATGACGAATATTACGACCAAATCGAAGTATGTTTGGCCGAATTAATCAAAGGAGATGCGTATATGTGTCCTATAATGGCTAAGTCTAGAGCGTCGGGCAACGATGAGCCTATAAAAGATGAAAACAAAAAGGCTAGAGTGTTCTCGTTCGATGTAACCAAAGATGACCTTATATTTGATAAATTATATAAAGATAAGCAGATAAAGTTGAGCGATAAACGTAAGTTACCAAGCCCTAAACAAATTAAGGGTAAAAAATATTGTAAGTGGCATAATACATGGTCACATTTGACTAACAACTATTTGGTTTTCCGTCATGTGTTTCAGAATGCCATTGAATCAGGACGAATTACGTTTGAAGATAAAAAGAAGATGGCAATGGATGAGAACCCTTTCCCACAACCACTTGGAGTAAATATGGTGACGACTGGTTTTAAAAATAAGTTACCAAAATTCAAGTTGGTCATAGATAAGAGAGAAGAGGACTCTGGGCCACTCTCCAGTGTCTTCGAACGTATCAAAGAGAAGGAACCTAAGAAGGATGAAGACGTCCTATGTGTAAGATGTAAAGGGGAAGTGAGTGTGAAAACAGGGAGCTCAGGAACAGGGCATCGTCACCATCGTCCTGATTTTGTTCCAAACGCGTAGCCCGTTAGAGGGCGAGATACGTCATTCTATAGAGGACCACCTTTTGAGAGGCAGTTCAGGCCAACGAATAATGTGAGGACATTTAGGTCGCAACCTCGCCAACCAAATGTATGTCATTCATTCCAATATAATGCAGGAATGGTGACAACTTTCAATGAGATTACTAGAACCCAACAAACGCATTTTCAACGGAATTATGGACGAATGATGAGGCAACAACGGGGATTGCCACGTCCTAAGGCGCCTAAGCTACTCGAGGTGGCCAATCAAAATGTTCTCGAAGACAGTGAAGAGACTAGTACAGGCGAATCGATGGGAGAATTGCCAGAAAGTTCTTCTGGGAGGTCGAAGTTTAAGCAAGATAGAAGGGATGAAGAAGATCCAGATCAGCCCCTTACTATTCAGTTCGGTACGTTACCTCCCGTCAGGCTAATAACTATTTACTAGCCAACAAATTCAAGAACAAAGAGAAAGAAGAAGAAATAGAGGATAACGAAAAAGAAGCGTGTGTGCTGGAATGTGATGAAGGCCAAACTTCCAGAGGGGCCTACGATGATGAAGATGATGACGGCATGACGGACATCAAAGAGAAAATTGATCTGGAGGCAGAAAGAAGAAAGAGAGGAGTATCGCGCAATACTCTGTTGAAGCAACTACATCGAGAGGGAGTTCGTGAAGTGGACTTGTTGGGGGAACCATCTGGGCATTCTTTCGATTATTATGTGCTGTACGGGATGCCCAAAAGGAAAAGGAGAGTACCTCGCTCTGAAATGTATGGATCACCTCCAAGAATATTGTCTTCTCCCACAGGTTGGGTAACTGAAAAGGAAGTTTCGGAAAGTAGTAAAAATGAAGACCAGGAAACAGAAGCTCAGTGCTACATACTGCACGTTGACTTATCACAAAAGGATAGTTCAACAGAGGACAAGCAAGAAGTGGAAATAGACGCTGTCGAAAAGGTTATTTTTAAAAGACCAGCCATGAAGTTGACCAAACACTTGAGGCCGGTATACATGTGGCTAAGGTACTCATTGATAATGGAGCAACTATAAACATCATCCCATCTAGAATGATGAGGAAAGTTACAAAGACAGAAAGTGATATGATTCCAACATAAGCCATCTTTACAAGTTTCAATGGAGGAGCAACTTCAGCTAAAGGGGTTATGCCATTGGACATAACTGTTGAGACAACTACTAGGACCACAGTCTTCTTCGTGATAGATGGTCCTACCGGTTACAATGTGTTATTAGGAAGAGATTGGATACACGGAAGTTGGTGCATACCTTCATCGCTCCATCAATGCTTGGTTTTCTGGAATGACAAGGGTGAAACAGAAGTGGTGTAGGCAGATCATAGACCTTTTGTCGCAGAAGCAAACTCGGTGGAAAGGTTCATGTACGAGGAAAATTATGAACCTGTAAAAGTAGTCCAAGATGGAGAAGAAACTCAAATTGTTGCGCAAAATGAAGAGCTATTTTCAGTAGATAAGCTCACTGATATGTTCAGTCAAATGAGACCAACCATAGTGGCCCTGGAGGAGCCAGTAATTGGCAAAAAAATAATTAAAGAGTTTTAAATGTGCTATAAGAAACAAAGGTAAATGATCGATATTCAGGCCTTCAAAACCAAGTTAATGGCTTTCAATAAAGAATGTAAAGACAAGACGAAAGAAGAAGCAGCTTTGAAAGCATTGGGAGACAAATTGGCAGTGTTCAAGTTGGAAAAAAGTATTGGTCGAGAAGTCAACAAAGTGGATTGTTTAGAAGAAGAAGTGTCTATAAGGGACATAGATGATGAAGTAATGTGGGTCACCAAGCCTGGATATGCTCAAGCACAAAACCTCTGGTTAAAGTGAATATTGGCAATGAAGGGGAAGATCGCCCAACATTCGTCAGCCAGATGTTCGATCAAGAGGTTAGTGACAAATTAATCGCTTTATTAAAAGAATATAAGGATTGTTTTGCTTGGAAATATGAACATATGCCTAGTTTAGATAGAAATTTGGTAGAACATAGATTGCCGACCAAGCCAAATTTTAAACCTCATAAACAACCCCTAGGCGTTTTGCTCATAATGTAGTTCCCGAGATAAAGAAAGAGATAGAATGATTAAAACAGGCTTTATTAGAATATGTTGAGTGGTTGTCTAATATCGTGCTAGTACTAAAAAAGAATGGTAAGTTAAGGGTGTGCATAGACTTTAGGAACCTAAATATGGCCACACCCAAAAATGAATATCCAATGTCTACGGTAGATTCTTTAGTAGATTCAACTGCCGGGCACATAATATATTCCTTCATGGATAGGTATTCAGGATATAATCAAATTTGTATAGCTGATGATGATATACACAAAACTGCTTTTAGATGCCCTGGATCTCTAGGATATTTTGAATGGGTAGTTATGCCTTTCGGCCTTAAAAATGCAGGAGCGACTTATCAAAGGGCAATGAACTTGATTTTTCACGATATGATAGGCAAGTTTGTTGAGGTGTATGTAGATTATATAGTGGTCAAATCTATTAAAGAAGAAGACCAATTTGAACAATTGAGAAGTTCATTTGAGCGAATGAGGCAATATAAAAATGCACGAAACTTCCTTGGTTTCCTAGTGCACAAAAGGGGAATTAAAATTGACAAAAATAAAGCGAAGGCCATCTTAGAGGCCAAATCACCTAACAATAAAAATGAATTACAAAGGTTTCTAGGCCAAGTAAACTTTTTAAGACGCTTTATTTCTAACTGTGCAGGACGAACTAAAGATTTTTTACCGCTTTTAAAGTTGAAAAATCAAGACGAATTCGTCTGGAAAGAAGTGCATCAAAAGGCTTTTGAAAGCCTAAAGACATATTTATAAAGTCCACCAATGCTAGTGTCACCAATACAAGGACGGCCAATGAAATTATATATATCGGCTGAACAAGAATCAATAGCTGGAATGGTCGTGCAAGAAGACCAATTTGGAGAAGAAATGGCTATTTACTACTTGAGTAGACGGTTAACAAAATGTGAATGTAATTATTTTGCCATTTAAAAATTATGTCTTGCATTGTATTTCACATGTGCAAAATTAAGGGCTTATTTACGGCATGTAACCGTTTATTTGATTTCTAAAGTGAATTTGATTAAATATATGTTCTCTCGCCCTATTTTACATCAAAGAATCGGCCTTTGGACTTTAACGTTATCGAAATTTGAAATACAATACATACCCCAAAAGGCAATCAAAAATTAGGCTTTGGCTAACTTTCTGGCCGATCATTCATACCTTGACATGCCTGAGGAAATTGAATTGGAAATTAACTTCTTCGAATTAAAACCTTGGGTTTTATATTTCGATTGGTCAAAAACCTCTAAAGGAGAAGGATTAGGAGTAGCATTGATAAATCCTTTAGGGATTTGTTACAAGTTCGCATTCACTTTGGATAGGATATGCACCAATAATCAAGCTGAATATGAAGCCTTAATTGTGGGTTTAGAATTAATGATAGATATGGAGATAAGGAATGTGATTGTTAGGGGCGATTCTCAATTGGTAATTCACCAATTGATTGGTGATTTCAAGTGCCAAAGTGATTCCATTATAAATCAATATGAAATCGCCCAAGAATTGTTGGAAGAATTCGACCAAGTAGAGCTTCAATGTGTCAATAGGATATGTAATGACATAGGAAATGAGTTGGTCCAGATGGCTTCAGGATATTCAAAAGTCTTAAATTGGGAATCTACTTGTTAATATGGAGTAATATTGCCCGTAGTCCAAAGAAGGGCGAAAAGAACGGAAATTCATTGCATATAGGAGGAAGATGCAATAGATGGGAGAATCATGTGTTCAATACGCGAAGAGTTGTCTAGCATGCTAAAAGCATGGTCCAATACAAAGAGCGCCGACAAGAGATATGGCACCCATTATCAAACTTTGGCCGTTCAAGGGTTGGGCAATAGACCTGATAGGAAAAATTTATCCCCCATCGTCCAAGCAACATACCTTTGTTATAGTTGCAACTGACTTTTTCACTAAGTGGGTAGAAGAGACACTTTTAAAAGAGATCACCCAAAAGAATGTCATAGAATTTATTCGTGATCATATTATTTATAGATTTGGAATTCCACAAACTCTGATGGTAGATCACGGAACTTCCTTGAATGGAGATCAAGTGAAGGAATTTTTGAGCGAGTTTGAAGTTAAGTTGGTGAACTCCACATCATATTACGCTCAATCTAACGGACAGGCGAAATGTTCTAACAAAATTCTAAAAAATATCATAAGAAAAATGATAGATGAAAATGCCAGAAATTAGCACAAATGTCTAAACAAGGCCTTATTGGCTTATAGGACGTCGCCTCGGTCAAGCACCAAGGTTACTCCTTTCCAACTTACTTATGGATAGGAAGCCGTTTTGCCTATGGAAATCAACGTCCAATCAATTAGAGTGTGTTTGCAACATAAGTTAAATGATGGTGAATATGCTGAGTCACTAATTCAAAACTTATTGGAATTGGATAAATTAAAGTTGGACGTCTTAGATAGATTGCAACTCCAAAAACAAAGATTGGCTAAGTTTTAAAATAAAAAAGTTATAGCCAAGTCCTTTAGTTTGGGCAAGTTAGTTTGGAAAACAATACTCCCTTTGGATAGTAAGGATCCGAAGTATGGCAAATGGTCACCCAATTGGAAAGGGCCATATAAAGTAAATAGTGTGTTGCCTAATGGAGCCTATCATTTAGAAGATTTAAATGGCACCAAGCACATGAAATTTATTAATGGCAAATATTTAAAAAGATATGTTCCTTCCTTATGGGAAAGTTAATAAATAAAAGTGTAATCAATATTGCGTTGAGCGACCATAGATAAACAAGGCAAGAACGAAATACGTTCAAATAAAGTCATTTATTATCAAATAATCCATTTCTATTGAAGATGAAAATTTTGGATCAATTGTTGAAATGTCAAACGATGGCAGCAAATTAGTTTTTTTAAAGAAAATGATGGAAATGAAAACGATAAGTGCGAAATACACGCGCATTTATAGAGTCGTGAAGATGAAAGGACAGAATATGAACGGCCAGATTCGTGTATAGTAATTGAAATCAAATGATCCAAAGTATTGGGAAAAGAGACGGAAATACCAAGAAAGAATGTACATGACTCTTAGCATAAAACAATTAAATGTTTGGGGGGTTTGACGATTAAAGACAACGTTAATAAATACGCAAGTAGACAAAACAGTCTTCATTAATGATGATAATTGTTGTTACATCAAAAATTAGCAATGGTAATTAGCGCGGAATTACAAAAGAAAAGTTAAAGCATTGGATCTCTTAATTATAATTCGCCCCAAGCCGAACGTATTCTTTCCCTAAGTCTTCCCCAATCCTCGCTCTGTTGAGAAGAAGCGGCGTCCAATTCAGTTACAAAATCGTTATTAACCTCCAGTTTTTTTTACTGCTCAACCAAAGATTTGGCTCGTTCAATTCCTTGAGAAGCATTGCATTTTTTAGCAATCATCGTCGCCCTACAATCTTTCATCTTCGCTTGAAGCTCCTTCATCTCTGCAGCCAAGCTTATCATCAAAGAGTCTTCGACCATAACTTCAGAGGAGATTTCTTTCAATTTATCCTCGACTTTGTTAATCTCCAAAAGCAAATACTCTCTTTCAGATGAAGCACGAAGATATTTAGTACTCCTGACCTTTAGGTCTACATTTTTGGCTAGCAAGGAGAGGATGTTAAAGTGGACAACCTTCAACGTCGCTTTAAAATCAGCAGAAAGTGCTTGTGCCAATTTCGCACTCAACGGCTCAAACTTATCCTTCTGTTTAGCAACAATGGCCTGGCCGATTTCGATGTCCATGAAAGACATATACTCAAATACTAACTGCTTGAGAGATTTCATATTTTCTTCCAAAAAAATGAAAGATGAAGTAGAAGAATGACTGGCTGAAGTAGGGCGATGTGTCTTTACTTCTCCCCATGAAGTGAACAAGTCTTGGATGGGACCCACAATGTCATCAACACCCTGCAAGGAAAGAGGCCAATAATGAGGACCTTCACTAAGATGAGCAAAGTGAAAATGAAAGTGAAGTAAAAGGTTACCGTATCATCAATCCTGGGAGATTCATGCATGTCACCAATTGGCTCTACCACTAGTGGGGACTTCCCCTTATCTGGACGAGAAGATTCTCCCACAACGGGCAGGTCCATGGGAGCATCTGCACAATTCAAAAAAGCAACGAATCAAAAACTAGAAGTACAAACAAATGTAAAACATCAAAATATGTATTACCTTCCGGTTCAACATTTGGGGGGTCGATGTCCTAGGAAGTAGGTGGCCCTTCTACTAGTTGCAATGAAGACTCTGGGACTAAGGGTTTCTCTTTGAGCATAGTCCCTTCATTAGCTGATTTAGACGAAGCAGCTTCAACAGAGGGTGATAAAGCAGGAGCTGCCAAAACCAGAGCTTTCGAAGGAGAGGCTAAACTTTTATAAGAAATTCAGTTAAACCATTAGTACATAGAAAAGTATGTTTGTGAATAAAAAAATTCAGTTACCTTTCTCCTAAAGATAAGAGGAGCATCATCATCATCATCTTGCAAAATGGGAGATGCTGAAGCTGGCCGTTTGCGGCTGGAGGTGGCTTTGGCTATAGTGGTCTTAGTAGAGAAGCAAGAAGATGAACAATAAAATAAAATAGTGATGAAGAAGAGCGAAATATAGAGACGTGGTTTAGTGGTGCGATGAAATGACTTGTCTTTTGGGTTTATAAAGGTTTGTAATGTTGCACCTTTTTTTAGGCTATAGAAAGAAATAATGATTGAAATTCTCGAGAATTTCAAATGTTGTCTGGAAAATACAAGGTGAATATGGCATAGATTAATACTTGGTATTAAATCTGCCATATTGGGGGTAATTGTTGACACACTAAAAGTGCATCCCAAATTAAATAGCCCAAAGAGTGAGGCCCAATTGGGGAGTCCAGGATAAAAGCCTAAATAAGGTTATTGGTGAATGCAGAGGAAGCCCACGAATACAGTAACATCATCGTCCAAGCCTGCAAAACGCCTAGAATCTGAGCGAATAGAATGCCTTACGGTCGCCTAGAACGGTAACCTCGTTCTCGCCCGAACCTTCGAGTCGCTCAGAATATTAACACATGAGATATTATAGTCATCCAGAATAGCAGTTACTGAAACAGTTATCGAGCAGATTATCACATTCCGTGATTTAAGGAGCCCATTTGAAGGCGGTTGAACGACAAAGAGTAATGGCAGCAGTTAGAGATGGCAGTTCCACGACAAGTTAGCCACCATAAAGAAAGTGGGTAGTTAGAAAGCAATCAAACAGTTTCCAAGCGGTTTGTCATGAAGAAATTATCATGGGAATATAAAAGGAAGAAAATACATAGAGGAAAGGACTCCGAATCAAACACTCTCAAATAGAGAATACGTAATTTCAATTTTTTAGATTAACTTTAATTATCCATTTTCAGTATTCATGTGCTTGCGCCCCTTGGAGGTATTCTATTTATTTCCAATTGTATCTCTCATCAATAAAGCACTCCTTTTTGGGACTTTGTCTAAGAGGTTTGTCTCTTACACAATCGTCTGAATTTATTTTTAATTGTTAGCGACAACCCGCACGAAACAGAATGTAAATATTGCAGCACAAAAAATAAATAAATAAATAAAGTACAAAATATTACAATAATCCACTCGAAAGTACGGTGACTATTCTGCACATTTAAGGAAATTTGAAATATCTACAACTGAGATTTGACAGTTCCCACATGTAATAGATGTCATTAATTACAACATGACTTTGAAAAAATATTGAGCATTGTTTGGGATTTAATAAATTTGAATAAAGAATTTCCCAAAGTCATTGGCAATCTGCAATAAATAATTCAACTTTCTTGGGGATTCAGCGTAAAGTAAAGAAGGGGATAAGAGAAAAAGAATAAGATTAGTTGTAGTCTTATTTTATTATGAAAATTTGATTAGTATCTTACCATCTTAGCCTAAGGCAATCTGATTTTTCATGTCTGCAACAAAATTTGTACTCCAATTCTTCCCTATATAAACCAGCTCTGAATGCCTCTTCAGAACCAATTACTTGGCTTCAAACCCTCTCTCTATAAATAGCTATGGATTCATCCAATGCCATTGTGACTAGCCCAGACATGTTGGAAGAGTCTCCTCACAATGTCGTTCAAGAAGACGCTTTAAGTTCCAAAGAAATCATTGATCAAAGCCAATCCAATGAAGGGGTGAATAATCACGAGTCGAGCTTGTCAAAGTCCGTTAGGGCAAGTCCTCCTCCAAGGCTGTCAGGGTCACCCGAGAATCCACCTCTGCCTTCACCTGTCGATGAGGAAGAGGAGCGTGAGTATGGCTGCAGGTACTGTGAAAAGGTCTTCTCGAGCAAGCAAGCTTTAGGCGGGCACATGAATGCACACAAACTCGAACGCACCATTGAAAAAAAAATCCTGGATAGGCAGATGGCGCCTAACTGTGCATACCCTTCTCATTTTTCTGGTTCGTTGTTCAACAGATCTCAGAAATTTTTCAACAGGGCTATGATGAACATGCCTTATTTTGCTCAACAGTGCACCACGCATCGTGGAATGATGCGCTATGGGCGTGCACCCCCTCCCCTCCCAGGGATTAACGAGGGTTACCCTGGACGGCCGATGCCTCTGCCTGGAAATGTTACCCAGTTTATGGCACGTCCTGGATTTTCGTGCCTGGAAAATCGTCCTCCAGGCATTCATTCTCCAATGTCTGTTCCCAACTGGAACTTTCTAGGAGAGATTAGCAATTTGCAGATGAATGGTAGAGAGACTCGGGGTGTTCAAGATGACTCGGGCCTCGATTTAACTCTCAGGCTTTAATTTGATCATTTTGATTGAAGAGAGCCTAAATTTATGCCTCAAGTTTTAATTTGATACCTACTTATTTTAGTTCCATCAATGTCTTTATAATCTAGAGTTTAGAATTCGTGTTATGTTTGATGTCTTGTTTGTCTCAAGTTCCATGTCGTTACAACAAATTCTATACTATATTTCAGTTAATCCTTATGCTTCTGTCCCTTCATTTCTTTATCAAAAAAATGAATTCACAAGACACTGAATTGCACATCTGACTTACTGGTTTTTATTGTGAAACTGTGTTTAGTTGTGCGTTGAATTTAATTTTTAAAAAAATTAAATTAACTTCTAGAAAAACATGGTTGGTTAGTAAAACGAAAGTTAAGTTTGAAAGTTAAAATTAGACAATATAAGTAGTTTAAAAATATGTTTGACTTATTTTATGTATATTTATAGAGTATAGATATCGTTTGAATTATACTACAATGTATTTGGAATTCTAATAATGATAGTCACTAACAGCTTTAATTTAATTAGCCATTGACAGCTTGATTTCATCCCTCTGTTAATGTTAGTAATTTAATGGGCTCTATTTTAGAGTTATTTTTCTTTACACCCTATGTATCGAAGTTACACTTGACACAATTTCATACCATATTTTGCATTTTACACATTTAGTCCAACCATTATAAAATTGTCACAACATCCATCTATCAACCAAGTGGTTACGGGAGATGTAGAAATAACTTTATCCCCTCTGCATTTTTTCAATTAAGCATGTTGAGATATCATCGGTCCAGACTTGATACACTGGTAGAATTTTTTGATGGGACGCCAATGCCAAGAGGTTTTACTGCTACTACTTGAGCTCTAATTCCCAAAAAGGTGAGGGCAACTCAGTGGAATTTTCGTCTCATTAGCCAATGTACGATAATGAACAAGATTACAACACAATGTTGCCTATGTCTTAGTGAAATGCTACCTGTTGGGTTTGTGGTCCAAATTCTAACTAGGGTTGCATGGTTTGGTGTATTAGGCCTTAAAGACGTCTAAATAAAATCTATGGAGGAAAAAGGGATTGATAGTGCTAGCTTTCCGCTAGCTGAAAGCTCAAGCGACAAGACATAAATTTCAACTGTGAGCTATAGCTCGCATACCGCTCCCCTGGCGCTCACTCGAGCACCGTGCCATTCCGGGTTTTCCTTATTTTGTTTATTCTACACGTTTTCTATATAGTTTCCATCTTTAGGGTTATTATTAGAATTTGACATGTACCTCTATATATAGTTGAATTCTCTTCATGGTTAGAACAGGGTTTTACCTCATTGATTACTGCAACTTAAAATTGTGTAGGAACACAATCTTGTTGTAATTTCTTTCTCCATTATTAGAAAATAAAATCTCAAATTCCACTGCCAAATTAAATTCTTGTTTCTTATTTTATTGTTGTTTATGATCAATACTTTATATCATATCATATACCTTGTCTCGTCCCCAACATGTGGTATCAAAGCATACGTAATCCTTGTTTGATTTCTAACAAGTGATATCAGAGTTTTGGTTTGTTTTGTTCAATATTTTTTGTTCTTCATGGCAACCATTAAGTATGACATTCCGATTTTCTATCGCAGCACTATATTCTCATTGTAGTAGGTGAAGATGCAAGCAGTACTTGCTCATATGGATTTGGATGATGCATTGTTGAGATTTGACAAGATGTCCACAACTTGTACGACGGAGGAGAAGCAATGTAAGAATCGAGAGGTGCTTTCATAAATTCATCTTAATCTTTCAAATAATATTATTCAAGACATTTTGAAAAGGAAATTTGCAGCTGCGTTATAGTTGAAATTGGAGCAATTGTGCTTGACTAGAAGTCTAACAAGCAAATTGCAACTAAAGCAGTCCGTACTCTTATTGCATGACAGAAGGCAGATCATTGGAAGATCACAAGCTATGTTTAAAGAAATCATCGTTGATTTGGAGAATTTAGAGATAAAGTATGATTAAAAAAATTTAGCCTGTATTCTTTTGTGTTCGAACATTACCCGCTTCATTTACATCGTTTAGAGACATAATTTTGTATAATCTTGATACTCTCGTCATTGAATATGTGTATGATACTTTGTTTTCAAATGAGAAGATGAAATATTTGGTTTGGTCTAAAGCTAGAGATAGAGAAGCCTAGTTGTTCTTGGTTGTTATGGAAGGGACATGTCAAAATCTAATTTTAGTAATGAAGTTTGTTTTTATTGCAAGAACAAAAGATATATCAAGAAGGATTGAAATAAGTTGCAGAATAAAAATAAGTTTGCTGTAAATCAGAAGGGAACGCAATCAGATAATTCTGGTGAAGCCTATGTCAATGAAGACTATTTGAATAATAGAGACGTGTTAGCTATTTCTAATGGAGACTCCAAACTTGACGAAGACTGAATATGTATATATATATATATATGCTGGAAAGTAGGAAAAACGGAGCTGTTCGCTGGACAAGGAACGATAGAGATTATGGAAAATTTCAAAGGATTTCAGCACTAGCACTTAAACTTTTCATTTTCGCAAAATGAAGAAAGGGGGAAAAATTAGTTTTTCAGCCTTTTATATAGGCATGGTGAATGAACACTCACCGTCGGATCCTCCTCAACCTTAATGTGGGCCCTCCACCTGTAATCTCATCAGTCACGTTAATAATAAAGGGCACTTGCTAAAAATTCAAACCAGGGCCCATATGAAATCATGCTAAACACACACCATATACACGCGTAGGCCCTGCCAGTGTAAAATATCATCATCATTGCGCATAGATTACGCCCAAAAAATAACGCAGTAGTTGTAGTGCAGCTTTGGGATGTCATATCCACATGGAGATGGAAGAATATTTAAAGGAACAAAAGCTGAATTGTTCTCTCAAATGTGTAATAAAATTCAATGTTAAAAGGTGAAATTAAAGTCAATAATTCGAAGCAGTGAAATTTCGAAATTCCCTCAATTGGATTGGATCAATCATATCAATTATTCATTTTTATAACACATTAGAGGCTTTCGTCCCGACACTCTAATCGGAAGATATATCATGAAAACCAATTTAATTTACAAATGTAATTCTTGAATTTAGACTTAAGACATATTTGCACAATTTTATTGGAACAAGATCAAAGATCGACCATGCACATCAAGCATAAGATAGTAATAAATCCGCTAATAAAGTGAAATTGAGATTAAAATTCAACAACTAGTTTAATCTAACGATAGAAGAAGCACGACTGGATCTATAAAAGATATAATAATTGTTAAACCAATCTTAACAACAAATAATTAAAATTGAAACTCAATAAATAGTTTGATTGAACGATGGAAAAAGTATGACTGAATCCATGAAAAATCTTGTAATTATTAAACCGATTTCAATATAAATTCAAGAAAATAAAAATCTAAATCCTAACATTGTTTGGCAATGAAAAGATCAAACTAAATGAATAAAAGACATGAAATCAACAATTCCAACCGAATTCATTCGTAGCTTCACCAAGGATTTTAGTTCTCCATGAGTTTATTGAGCCCAAAGAGGAGAAGAATTGTGTACGGGAGTCTTCTCCATATGTATTCTACTGTTAAGTATTTGTAGGAGTCGAAAATTGGATGAAAATCACGTCCAAATCAGTTTCCAAAAGAGTTATAATCGAATAAGGAAAGTTGCCTTCGTGCACGGATTTTTTGTCTGTGCACGCAATCAGTAATTTAGTTATAACTTTATCTTCCGATATCAAATTTAGAAGATTCAAAATGAGTTAGAAAGATAACTCAAAGATCTACAACTTTGTTAGAAATAGACTGTTTCCAATTCGGAATTTTACTATGCCAAAAATGGGTCTCAATTTTCAGTTAAAAATCTGGAATATATCTTGTGCAAATTGGAAATTGATTTTGATCATTTTTTGATCATATTCCATTTCTTTTTTACTTCTAATTGCTTCAATTGACCCTTAGGATTCTCAAACCTTCATCATGAGCTTCAACACAATTTTTGAGCATTTGCACTTTAGTCCCTGAATTTTCACTTTCTTCCATTTTGGTCATTTTTCGCTCTTCTATTCAATTTTTCACAATTTTTACCCGTTTGCAACCTAAACCAAGAGATAGAAGTACTTAATGCATTTAGTTCTCAAATAATAATAGAAACTCAAATATTAATGGGTGAAAACCGTAACAAATGCGCTATTTTTATTGGGAAATTGCCATACCACCTAGCTATTTTTATTGGGAATCAACGTGCCTTTCAAATCATTAGAGCACGCCACTTGACAAGCTTTCACTCTTAAAGGGGCTCGATATATGCTTAAAGGGCCTCGCCTGACACCTTTTTAGCCTTATCACAGGCTTCAGCTCCTAAAGGGCTCGATATATGCTTCAAGGGCCTCACCCAGCACCTTTTTAGCCTTATTTCAAGCTTCAGCTCTTAAAGGGGCTCAATACGTGCTTCAAGGGCCTCTTCCAGAACTTTTTTAGCCTTATCACAGGCTTGAGCTCCTAAAAGGGCTAGATATGTGCTTCAATGGCCTCGCCTAACACCTTTTTAGCCTTATCACAGGCTTCAACTCTTAAAAGGGCTCGATATATGCTTAATGGGCCTTGCCCAGCACCTTCAACCTTATCACATACTTCAGCTACCAAAGCCTCGCACATATCCCTCAGCGCCGTCGCAAGCTTCAACTAACAAAATATTTTTTCTTTTTAGACTAGAAAGTCCACGTATCATATACGGTGAGGGCCCCACGCTTTACACAGCAACATGGACGACCCTGTTATATATAAAGGCGACCCCTTCTCCCTTGAACGAGACAGGATCGACCCCATTTGGGTAGATACCCCATGTAGGAACCTATCCTGACGAGGCGATTGCAAGATCCTTAACAAATCTTGTGTTGCAATGATTGACAAGACAATTCACTACCAATTCTGCCTCTGCACACCTATACGGTCAAATCCTAAATGCCAAACTAGGGCTTATGGATACGAAAGGGGCTCTAACATTTAATGCCTTGATTGATTGATATATGCGACGAGAAAGGTCAATCGATCTGATGAGGCTATGTGCCCTATCATCCAACGGGCCTCGTTTATCTTACTCAAGTACAAAATCTCACACTTAGTGCCATTCAAGACTAATGCAAGTTTAGATTATTAAAGCTATATTCTTGCTACATACATCTTCAGCTATCTTCTCCCAAGCCGAACCCATTTTGATTGATTGGAAGCTCATGTTCAAAGCTATCACACACCCTATATCATTCATCTAGTTGACTTGACCGTTGGAGAAGGCCACTTGCCACCAACGGTTTGTCCAAGTGTACTGAAACTCAGTTTACGTGGACGTGAGAGGTTTTGAGAGCTGTTGGCCACATCATTGTTATTTTTTTGGGATCAAAAATTTATTTCAGAAAAATTAATTCACATAATTTATCCCATGAGATAACCTCTGTTTTGCTCATATTAACAAAGGTATTCCACCAATGTCCAACACTACCTCGTAGATGAGGCTTAGATGACTTTCACTTGCTCTGGTACATGGCCGTAGGTGAACATGTATTCCATTGTCCTTAAAAAAATTTCAACCTCGATTGTGTCCTTAGCTAGGTAGCTTCTTCAAATTGTTCGAATTCAGTCATTAAAAAATAAAATGAACCCATACTTTAACTTTATCTTCCTTCAACTATGAATTTTCTCTATTTGAGAAATTATTTGTCATTTGGTGAATATGTTGAGCTTGATGCCTCACCAATCAAGTTAAGTGATCAAGATAGTCATTTTTATTAGATCGACATGATGATCTAGTGAAAATATTTCAAGTCATAAAATAACGAAAAATTATGACCAAAAAAAAAAAAACCTAAATAATAAAGGTATTGACACTGAGCTATGGGTGTCAATATATGGAGCATGGAATGTAAGTGCTATGGCTGACATCCAATCAATTTTGGATATAAGCACGTTTAATATATATATATATATATACACGTGTTTATGGAAATATCTATTATTTAATTAAATTAATATTCTAATAACTTAAATAATAGAATCCGTAGATTCAAGTTTTAATGATTTGTGAATCTTAAATCGGTCATGGTCGTATGTAATAACGAGATACGAATATCTTTATTATGGATAGACCATCACGTGTGTCATTTCTTACTTGTGAAGTCAGTAGTTGATCAATATAAAAAGACATTATGATGACCTCAAGTCAAATGACCAATTCTACTACCGAACGTGATGGTCTATCCATAATAAACACGTGGATGACATTTGAATAAACACGTGGATGTTTTGTTATAAAACAAAACATTGGAGACTCGCTGGGAAATTCCACATGGATAACTATTTGAATGTCAGTGGTTAATCTCTAACGTTCGGTAGTAGAATTGGTCATTTGACTTGAGGTCATCATAATGTCTTTTATGAGGACAGTCATACTTTGGTGTTGTTAGATATTTCTCTGCCAATGGTTGCTAATACAATATTGTTCAGGTATGTCAAGAATCATATGAAGGTTGTGAATGATCAATAGATGTTTCGTCACTCTTAAATAGTAAGAGATTATGATCTACATTTTATCAAGTTAAGTTGATAATCAAATCCTTGGACAAGGTGAACTCATAAGTCAAAAAGGAGTTTTCGATTTACATTGACTTTATAGTGGGATAAAAGATATGATCGTTAACTGAGATTGACACATATCCATATCTCATAATCTATCGGATTGACGAAAGGATTATAGTTTCACAGTAAATGAACAAGTTTGATTTTGTTACACAACTTGATATTTCCCGTCACATGTATTGCCCTGACACATTTCCCGTCACATGTATTGGTCAATTTGATTAATTAAATATTTGATCGGGTTAAGTTTAACAGACGGGCCAAGCCCGCTTAGACCTTTTTTAATAGGCTGCTAGGGTTTGAAAATTGTATGGAATAATTCATTATTCTTGCTAGCATAAGAAAAGAAAACTCTAGTCATCATTCTTGTTCTCTGCGTGGATCACCGTTGGAGGCTGGACAATTAAACAATTTGAATTACAGATCGTGATCATTCGAGTTCGAGAATCAGCAAATGAGCTTACAAAATTCATCAAATGTATTATTTTAAACACAGTTTCTATCTAACACAAAGTAGCGTGGTGGGAATTTTGAAAAATAATTTATTTTCCACTGTGCATGATTAAGTAAAATTCCAACACGGAATTCAAGTTATAACATACTAGAAAACGAGTGTAGACACCTAGAGCACATATTCGAAAATCACTGTTCAAAATTTAAAATATTATTGAATTTAAAACATCGTGTCACATGTCTTCAAAGGTGTTGACACTTGCATGCAATATAAAACTAAAACCTCATTTTGTCTTTTTATTTTTTTACATCCTCTAATTCTTTCTTTTCTTCATGCCCAGATACAAGCAGAAGTTTGTTAGTGTGGAGGAGACATAGAAGAAGAATCCTCCGGTGTAAATTGAGGTCAAAATTTCGGCAAGGTCAAGGCATTGATAGGTTCTTCAATAGCAAAACATGACAGGCCACACGGAGCTTCCAAAATTTATCAAACTATAACTCCTGAGTTCTAGCAAAGTTTAAGATTATGAAAGAACGGAAAGCTCCCGATTGGATAATTAACATCTCTTTTGAGTCAATTAAATTAGAGATTTTATTCATTTTGAAATTTTAACTTTTTAAAACTCACAAGAGATTAGAACGGACAATTCATTATTTTTATTCAAATGCGGATGCTTAAGGTTCTTTAATAAATCAAGACCTCAATGATATTTTGGATTCAATGCACATTCATGTCAAGGCGAAGTTATGTTATGTTATGAATAATGAGATTATGGAGTTGTTTGATACTCGAGAGAGTATTTGTATTATAATTTGGACTTTAACAAGTTTAAGATTTGCTTGGTTTTATTAGAAATCAGAATATAGCGGTTCTTTTAGGTAATGCTCCTGACTTAGTTGTTGCACTTGATTATTATACTTTGATGATAGAGGATATATGGATCATTTGATAGATTATGTGAGGCGAAAAGGTCGATGTTGGTTGAAATCGCAAGTGCACGAATCGTAACAAGTAATAAAGTGAATGAATAAGAGTATCGTCCCACGAGGAATGAAAAATTATAAATAAGTATCAAAATTTATTAAACGATAATCTATTTGACAACTCGAAAATGAATGAATTGTTGGACCAGTAAGTTTAAAGTAACAAGATTTAAACAAGAAGGTAAAAATCAGGAAAACAAGATTCTAGAGTTTCGATTCACCATAACTAATCATATGCAAATATCCTACTTGAATTAATTGTAAGTGTTCCCTAATGTTGATAATAGAGTCTCTCTAATTTATTCATTAATCTTTCTCAAGCATCAACGAAATATCTCAACAAGGCAATTTTCTACATCTCAGTGAAAATTCAAACCCAATCAAAATTCATTAAGAACGGAAAGAAACCCATAAAGATCAAGTCCATAGATATATCTATCTTACAGAGTCCCTGCGGTATCTCAAACAAAGGCTGAAACAATTATTACTTTCTCAATCACAAATTGAATCCCAATGAATGGTGATCAATCATTAACAAGCATTAAGTCCAGAATGAGATACTCAACAATCAGAAACAACACTAATTAATTCAAGTAAGAACGATTCACACAATCATAGTTAGGCTATATTGCAAACTCTAGAAAATAGAAATTAGTTCATGCTAAAATTGAAGAAAAACTTAACAATATAGTTTGACATAAAGAACTCGAAAGAGGTTGGAAGTAAAAACTCAAAAAAATCTGCTTCCTGTGTTTTGTTGTTGCCTTTCAGCCTCCCTTCTTCTCGTGTGCCTTCTTCCCTTGTTCTGTGTCAATTTCCAGCCTCTGTTCTGTGTCAACCCCCTAGCCTATTCTCCTATGCGTTTCCCCCTTTGGACCTCAAAATAAGGAAAGAGAAATCAACACCGAATCTGCCTCCTCAATTCTGCAGATTTTCAGCCGTATATTGTGGGCCGTTTTTCGCTAGGAAAACATGGAAATTTCAAAAAGGAACAATACACAAAACCTACATATAAGAATTACTTTTCAAAACTAACAAATTTGTCTAATTATTTCAAAAATCAGGTGGTAAATAGATTTATTAAATATTAAATTATAATACAATATATATTAATTATTTACACCCGTGACACCCCACCCACCCCCATCACCTCACTACACCACCTTCCCTCCATCTCCGGCACCGATTCGACGACTGCTCTGGCGACGCTCCGACAACTATTCCGACTATTATTCCGGTGGCTGCTCCGGTGACTCTCCTACGATCACTCTGACGGCTATTCCGACGATCACCTCGACGCCCGTTCCGACGGCCAACTTCCAAATTTTTCCAAATTTTTTTTGTCACAATTGGTCACCAAGAGTCACAATTCACAAGTCACAATCGGTCACAACGAGTCACAATTCACCAGTCACAATCGGTCACAAAAGGGCACAATCGGCTACAAACAGTCACATTCGGTCACAAACAGTCACAACGAACTACCCGTTAGTCAAATCGCGATCTGGTCATAGATCAGAAAAGGTTCGCCGACACCACCAACTCTGGTTACAACCTTCTTACTCTGCAGCGGCACCGACTACGCCTCCACCACATCAATCCAGTCACCCTTACACCTACAACCATCACCATACCCTATTGCAGAAGAAAAGAGCAACATCCGAAAACAATAAAATCCCACATGAAATAACATTAAAATACCAACAAAAGATGCAATAAATGACCTGGTTCCTAAGTCTGCTCGAGCGCCAAATCGTGATCTGGTCATAGATCAAAAAAGGTTCGCCAACACCACCAACTCTGATCCAGCACTAGAACCTTCGGCTGCCGAACCACCACCACAATCAACAGAAACGCATCTCTACAATTTTGCAACCCACCAACAACCTAATTCACCACTAAACAACCAACAGCCACTACCACCTCACCACCACCATCTTCCATAGTCTCGGCTCCACTTCTACTTCTCCTCTTCGATCCGCTTTAGCAGAGCGGCCTAATCCAACTCCTTCTGGATAGAAACTCGATTCACCTTCTTATCGACCTTTTTCATACTCTTTTCGAGCTCCTTCTGTTCCTATTCAGCCAATCAGCGTGCCTCGACCTTTTTAGTGGCGAGCTCAACTTTCTTCTAGGCTTCCTCCTCACGCTGCGCGACTTTGCCCTTTCGACTTTGCACCAGTACTGATCTTCCTTTTCTTGGCTATCGTGCTCGGCTTCAACTTCGGGAATCTTTACGAAATATTTTTTGTATATTTTGATTGGGGGAGATTATTAGGGTTTGGGGTTGGATGAAGAGGAAAATGATGAAAATGCACCAGATGCCTTTGCCGGTGAAGAGATGTCGCCGTTGAAGATGAGTGAAAGATGAGAAACATGAGTGAGGAAGAGATGGAGTGAAAATAAGAAGCGGGTTTGGGAATGAATGATTTATTAATTACAATTAATAATTTTATTTAACACCTGATTTGTGAAAATAAAACTTAATCCCCTTCTTTTTGAAATGTTATCTTTAAATGTAGGTTTTGAGGTAATTTTCCCATTTCAAAATTTCTATTTCAGGAGAAATTGTAGCCCATTAAATCAACTTTCTACAACCTCTTGAATCAGCTCAATACGATGTCGGATGAGGGAGATATGGTAAGAATACTGAAGACAGCACATATAAGCTTCCAATTCGGGATTGATTTAACCTCAAATATCTTCCACTAATTTGCTCCCTTCATTCCCATGTCTCTTTTCTTTTGGTTGAGTTGGGTCAAGTCCACTTAAATGAGTTTTCTTTTGGGCCTTGAGCTTTATCATATATGGCTTATTTCTACAATAAAATTATTAAAACCACCATTAGGATTGGCCATTGTTCAATTATAGAAAAAATATCATTAATAATCCCAAATATGCTTATGTATTAGCAAATAATCATGAACAATCAACATTAAAAATGTGTTCTTATACACTCTATCAGTCAACTCAAGTAAATTGATCATGAAGGGGATTATATCTAGTTTTACATCTATTTAACAAAGAATTTTATAAATGGCAGAGTAAATGCCATTGATTTTTCGAGGGGAGATGTTGACTTGTTGGATAAGACTTTAATCCCGATCCATCCGAATACCATTTTAGGGGAGCCAACATTGAGGCACACCGGCTATGAATGGGTAACAGAAGTTCGAATAAACACTGGTAAAAATAAAGCATGAGTGGTGATGATGGTGGCGGTCAAGTACCAGAAAACTGGTGGGTGTCGAGAGAGCTATAGGTGAAGATGAAATGATGTCGGATTCACATTCTTTTCTTCCTGCCCTCATCAACCTTATACCATATGGTCATCATTGCGTTTTTTCTATCGCAAGTGTACGATATTGTAACAAGTAATTCAGTGGGCCTTTGAGTCCGGATTATCGTTCCCACGAGTACTATACTTTAGATCTTAATTAATTTTTCTAACTCCTATTTGATGAAAGTAAACAAAGATTTATGTGTTGATGTGAATTTTTTATTTAAACTATTTAACTTAATTAAAATGCACACAAAGATTTGTTGAGATTTCAAATAATGGATGGAAATTAGGGACAAACAATTTCACCTATTGCACCAAGATATTCTTCTTCTTCCAATCAATGTTTCGAAACTTGAATTCCTTGACATTTTCCCCCCTTGAATTGTGCTCTTAATCTCTCGTTGTATCTTTGTTTTCTCAATGTGTTGAACCCCTTAAAATTTCCTCATTTCCTTCTATTTATACTTGCCTACATGGTTTTCCAAAAATTGGAGTCTTTCAGGGCTTTTCGAAGCACAAGACAACATAACCCTACAATTTGAGGCGCAGTGCCTAGGCACCATGATGACCTTTGAAGCAGTGCCTAGGCATTGCATTGTTGAAAATAAGCAGCCTTATAGCGCTTAGGCGCTGAGTCGCTATTTCAAATTCTGTGTTTGTTTCAATTTTTTTTTTATAACTTTTTCTCCGAATATCCTATTAATGTAATTTAAAATGCATTGAAAAGGTAACTTAAAGGGCTAAAACTCTGCTGAAATAGCTCCTTTCCAATTCGAATGCTTACTAGACCAAAAATGGGTCTCAATCTCCAACTGAAAATCTAAAACATCCTGTGCGGTTGAAAATTGATTTGTGAAAATATTTTGGTCATATTTCACTCCTCTTGACTTCTAATTGCCTCCATTTGACCCCTAGCATTCTTGAGTCTTCATCGTGAGTTTCGGCACAACTTTTAAGTATTTGCACTTTAGTCCCTAAACTTTGGATCTTGCCCTTTTTCGCCAATTTTCACTTATTTTTTCAAATTTTTCATCAAACATAAATTTTTACCTACAAAGATACAATATAACATAAATTAGGTAGAAATGTATCGAAATGACAATAAAATATCATCATTTAGGGTCTCGAATAAGTGTAGAAACTACACTTATCACACCCCCAAAATTGAATCTTTTTTGTCCTAAAAAAAACTAAAATCTAACAAATACACAAACACGCCATGCTAATTACATAATTGGTGTCCAATCAATCAAGTAAAGCCTCGAGATTTAGCTAGCTAGCCTGGCTTTTTATCTCTGAATTGAAATCATAGTAACAAATCTAGGCACAACTTCAAAATCACAATATAAAAATTAAAATTCACTTTTCCATTATAAAATCGACGTTCGTGTGTGAAGAATTAAGTATAGCATTATGAATTCATAAGTTGTTTCAATTCCTGACCCTCAATGGTCAAATATGTTTTTTCATTACTCGTAAAATTCACACATCTTTAAACTTTTTTTTTTCACTCTTTTTCAATGTGTGAACTAAGTTGGATTTTTTACTATCCTCACCTCTCTAGTCTAGCAAACTTTCACCAATCGTAATTCAACATTTCAATAAATAAGGATTCTCCATTAAGTTTGATTGCTTCAATCTCTAGAATTTAATGAGGATAACAATCTCTTATCAAAAGTCAAACTTTTTTAAACAAGTGTTTGAGACTTAACCAAGGCATTTGGTGTCTTCTATTTCAAGCACCTGCTTTTTTTGAATTTTTTTTTTATAATTTTTTCTTTATTTGAAGCATTCTCTCCCTTAAACTTTCTAAATGATATATGAAACAGGCTTTCAGCCCATGACTCCCAAATCAGATGACTATAGGGGAGCAAATTTTAAAGATCCTTGCAGGCTTAATTGCTTTAGTCATAAATAAAATATTTTTTTATGCCTTGATTAGTGTAATGTCCTTTATTTAACACTAATTCAAGTATAACGACCTCTAACTTAATATTTTCACTCAAGTACATCCTATTGACCTTAGACAATTCACACAAGATTTTAATTTCACATATGGAATTCCTATTCATCTCAATATCTTCCTACAACAACGAAATCCCTCCAAACTATTCTAAATTTGGTACAAGAATGTAAAATTTAGTAGTTTTGGATTTAGCATCTATGGTCCACTATTTCAACCTATTCAATTATGAAATCAACTCATTTCTACACAATTCTTAACTTCATTGATGTGCTCAATATATATAAAATTTCACATGAAAAAGCAAAAATTAATCTAAGCATGAAATTTATTCACCATTCATATATCAATTAATAATTCATTATATTTGTTATTACCAGCCAGACTAACTAACTCACACAAGCACATAATTGTTCAATTGTGTAACGACCCAGGTCTCTATACCCAAGCCATTAGCTTTCGTACTGTCCGCTTTGGGTGAACATATGCCCACTTACCCCTCACGGCTTTCTGACGCGTCCCCCAGGATTCGAACCCAAGACCTCCATCATATGGGAGACTTAAGTTGAATCCTGGTACCAATTGGGCAACTTAGTCAATTGGTACTAGGATTCAACTTAAGTCTCTCATATGATGGAGGTCTTGGTTCGAATCATGGGGGACGCGTTAGAAAGCCATGAGGGGTAAGTGAGCATATGTCCACCCAAAGTGGACAGTACGAAAGCTAACAGCTTGGGTATAAAGACTTGGGTCGTTACAGATGCTGCTGGGCAGACACCCTTCCAACGGTTTGTCCCGAGATTAAATCCCGGGACAACCAGCTTTTTACTTCTAATAAACCCAATTGAACATTACTTAGTTTCACAACAACATAAACTATTGTTATAGTTGTATCACAGGCATTAGGATCACACGGTTGCTCCTGACACAATTATATAGAAGAAAGGTAAAAGTAAAAAGAGACAAATCAAGTATACATGATCAGCTTATAATCAAGCTTTAATTAAGATGAAACTAGCTAGTATCACAAGTAATCATACCATGTACTCACGTAATAAAGCATCACTCATTGTCGATGGGATTGAGTTTTAGAGACCTTGAGAGAACCAAAATAAAGCACGGGATAAGTTCAAAATTCTGAAAAATGGTCAGGTTCAATAGGATTTTTTGAAGGACTCCACTATCAAATTGTTAAACTATTAGAGCTAGCAACCACCTACCATACACCAGCTGTACCAACTGCTTTTCTGTTTCCCTTTTTCTGTTAGTAGAATTAGTTAGGTTGTTAGCTAAGTTTTTTGATTTGTTTGTTGATGTAAACCCGTGTATATGAATTATTCATACCTCCATTGTATTCTTCATTTGGAAAGTAATTGAATGATATTCATTCTTCATTTTCACCGGTTTAGGTCCAACATAAACTTACAGGCAGTGGTGTTGACACTTCGACAGTGATAACAATAAAAAGTTGTTAAAACTGGATTTTTTTGTTGAATCTGAAATTGATTCATTTTCTCGGAATTCAAGATTATCATAAATAGAGAGCTTCATGTTGATAATCAAGCATCTATATATGATAAAAGAAAGTAGCTAGATGAAAGAATGAGAATCAGCTTTACTTCACGCCCAAGAAATTTTGGATATTTACTTAAGAGTATTATTTCTTCCTTTCAACATGATGTGTGTGTGTTTTTTATTTTGAGAACTTTGAAAGCTCCTTAGTCACTAAGGCTATCGTTATAGCCTTGGTAGAGATAGAGAATGTAGGTTTCTTTTATGGGTGCCCCGTGTTACCTATTAGAGCTAGCAACCAGCTATCGTGCACCAACTGTACCAACTACTTTTCTGTTAGTAGAATTAGTTAGGTTGTTAGCTAAGTTGTTTGATTTGTTTGTTGATGTGAACCCGTGTATATGCATTATTTATACCTCCATTGTACTCTTCATTTGGCAAGTAATTGAATGATATTCATTCTTCATTTTCACAGGTTCAGGTGCCAACATGGTATCAGAGCAACACCTTCTGTTGTTGATTTCATTCCTTCCCTGAGATCTTAGTCGTTTCCACTGCTGCTTCTCATTCATCTCCTTCTCATACAATTCAATTTTTGTTTTTGATTTCATTCTCTGATGGAATCATTACAATCAGAAAATCGAGTTGATCTAAGGTCATCATCGTCTAGATCATACACTAACCTTCAAGTCTATTTTTTGTACACCATTTAGATAGTCTAGGACTGATATTGGTGTCTCAACAGCTCACAGGAGAAAACTATGCCTCTTGGAGTCGTACAATGATCATTGCTTTGTCAGTGAAGAATAAGCTTAGGTTCATTGATGGAAGTATACCCAAGCCGAAAGACAACAATTCTAATTTGATGAATTGTTGGATTAGAAATAATAACATAGCAATTTCCTGGATTTTGAATTCCATCTCGAAGGAAATTTCTGTCATCGTTATATATGCTTTATTTGCAACTGAAATGTGGAATGATCTGAAGGATAGATTTGAGCAGAGTAATGGACCTCGAATATTTCAATTAAGAAGGGAATTAATAAATCTAACACAAGAGAAGAATAGTGTGAGTGTATTTTACTAGGCTCAAAAAAATTGGGAAAGAATTGAGCAATTATAGACCTCATTGCAGCTGTGGAACTCGTACTTGTGGAGGCATGAAAGAGATGAACAATCATTATCAGATGGAATATATAATGTCTTTCCTTATGGGTTTAAATGAATCATTTTTTCAAGTCCGGGGACAAATTCTGCTCATGGATCTCTTACCTCAAATCAACAAGGTATTTTCCTTGGTATCCCAAGAAGAAAATTAGAGGAAAATAAGTACTCAAACTGCTGTTGAAAATGATCACAATGAAGCTGTTGCATTTGCCCTTAAAACTGATACTAAAGTTGCAAGTAATTATGGATCGAATAACTATCACTCAAGACCTGGAAATACTGGGATCATCCAACGGAAGGAGAGACCATTTTGTACTCACTGTAACATTCATGGACGCTCAATTGACAAATGCTATAAGATCCATGGATTTCCACCAGGCTATAAAGGGAAACCTAGAGATACTTTTCAAAACAACTGTCATTATAATCATGTTAATCAGATTTCTAATCAGACTTCTGTTCCTTTCAATGCCAAGAATGATGTTAAACATGATCAACAACATGGCCTTGGGAATTTTGTCCAGAATTTGAGCTCTAGTCAATACCAACAGCTGATGTCTATGCTATATACTCACTTGACATCAAGTTCCAACACAACTTCTGCTGACCAACAGGACAATAACATTATCTCATATGCTGCAGGTATATGTTTCTCCATAACAGTAGATCCAATTTTTTCATCCAAAGACATATGGATAGTAGACTCTGGTGCAACTAAACATGTGTGTTCAGTTGCTGTTGCTTTTATGTCAATGAGGTTAATAGACAACTCCTCTGTTACCTTGCCAATCACACACGTATTCCGATAAGGCTGTAACATCAAGTTGAGTCCATATCTTATCCTATGTGATGTTCTCTTTGTGCCTCAGTTCAAATTCAATTTACAGTCTGTCAGTTCTTTGACTCTTGGATCTCAACTTACCATCAATTTCTTTCATGATCACTTCATCATTCAGGATACCAAAACCAGGAAGATGACTGGTAGGGGTGACCAATTTCAGGATCTATACGTTCTTAATGCCAGAGTTCTGAATTCAGTTTCTAGTACCTTCATAAACAATGTTTTAGCTCACGTTTGGCATAATAGGCTTGACCATCTTTCTTTTAAACGATTGATTAGTCTGAAGGATCAATTGTTATGTGATGTTACTAAGTTGAATAAAAACATTCCATGTTATATATGTCCAATTGCCAAACAGAGAAGATTATCCTTTGATTCACATAATCATCTGTCAAAACGTCCCTTTGATCTATTGCATTGTGACATTTGGGGGCCTTATCAAATTACACCATATACATGATATCGTCTATTCTTGATGTTAGTTGATGATTGTTCAAGGTTCACATGGATATATATGTTGAAAAAGAAGTCTAATGCTGTAACCGTTGTGCCAAGGTTTTTTAAAATGATCTCTACACAATTCAATACTAAGATAAAACAGTTAATGCCCCTGAGCTAGCTTTTTATGAATTTTTTGCTGAAACCAGGACATTACATCAATTCAGTTGTGTTGAAAGGCCACAACAGAATTCTGTAGTGGAACGTAAACACCAACACCTTTTGAATGTCGTACGAGCTCTATTCTTTCAATCTCGAATTCCAATAAGATTCTGGTCTGAATGTGTGTTGGTAGCCACTTTTCTGATCAATTGAACTCTTTCTCCTCTGTTGAAGCACAAGACACCTTATGAAGTGTTGCATCATAAGCCTACAAATTACTCTATTCTCAGTATGTTTGGTTGCTTAGCTTTTGCTTCCACTATAACAGCTCATTGAAATAAATTCCAACCACGTGCAAGGCTATGTGTGTTTGTGGGATATCCATCTGACATCAAGGGATATAAAATGTATGATGTTGTTACAAAACAAGTATTCCTATCACGAGATTTAGTTTTCTAAGAGGATATTTTCCCTTTCACAGAATCATTGGAGTTGATCATATGGCAGATCCCTTTCCTAACTTTGTATTACTAGTTCTCTCTTTATCTTTACATCAGGATGTCACACCTGCTCAACACACCTCTTCACAAACCATTATCCCACTTCCTCCTTCACGGGAACATACACCTTTTCCATCACAATCCATTCAATCACTTCCAGATCAAGTTGATCATGGTCAACCATCTGTTATTGCTGCAAGAAAATAAAAAACAATCACTAGAATTCCAACCTATCTCAGAGATTTTCATTGCAACATGCTCTCTCAAAATTCCTATCCTGATACTTCTTTCTCTCATCACATTGGTCAGTTTCTATCTTACAGTAGGCTATCTCCTACTCATAAGCATTTTGTGTTGACTGTCTCATCCCAATCTGAACCTCAGTTCTTTCATCAAGTAGTAAAATACGAGGCTCAGTGGCCTGAAGCTATGAAACTTGAGCTGGATGCCATGGAACTCAATAACACTTGGTCTATTGTTTCCTTACCTCATAGTAAACATTTAGTTGGCTGCAAATGGTTATACAAAATCAAGTATAAATCTGATGGATCAGTTGACAGACGTAAGGCACAACTCGTTGCGAAAGGTTATACTCAACTGGAGGACCTTGATTACATTGATACTTTTTCTTCAGTGGCAAAGATTGTAACAGTCAAAGTCTTGCTTGCTCTGGCAGCTTCTTGCAACTGGTACCTTTTCCAACTAGATGTTAATAATGCATTTTTAAATGGTGACTTATTTGAGGAGATTTACATGGACCTTCATCTTGGTTATGCTGTCAACAACCATGCTAAACAGGGAAAAAGGTTAGTGTGCAAGTTACACAAGTTCATATATGGACTCAAACAGGCATCTAGGATCGAGGAACAACTTTGGTCAATCCAAGGCTGATTATTCACTCTTTACAAAAGGATCGAGGAACAACTTTGTTGCTTTATTGGTTTATGTAGATGATATTGTGATCACCGGTCCTAATCTTGAAGTTATTGCAGAATTGAAAGGATTCCTACATTCTAAATTCAAACTCAAGGATTTGGGGCATTTGAAGTATTTTTTGAGAATTGAGATAGCTCGATCAAAATCAAGTCTTATCTTGTCCCAAAGACAAAACACTCTTCGGCTACTTTAAGATGTTGGATATCTTGATTACAAAACTTCTACTTCTCCCATGGATCCTAAAACGTATCTCAGCTTACATGAGGGAGACCTTCTACCAGATACCTCCCATTACAGACGTTCAATTGGAAGGTTAATCTACCTCACTTTGTCCTGGACTGACATTACTTATGATGTCCACAAGTTGAGCCAGTTTTTCTCTTAGCCTCGCTTTCCTCATCTCAAAGTTGTACATCATCTCCTGCGCTAATTGGAGAGTAATCCTGGTCAAGGTTTATTCTATCCAGGGACATGCACTTCTCTACTAAAATTGCAAGCTTTTTCAGATGTCGACTGGGGTTCTTGTGTTGACACAAGAAAATCAACCACATGTTTTTGCATTTTCTTTGGAGAATCCCTGGTTTCTTGGAAAGCTAAACGCCAACCAACAGTGTCATGCTCATCAACTGAGGCAGAATATCATGCACGTGTGCCACCATTAGTGAACTTTTATGGCCTCACCAGTTGCTGAGAGATTTCGAAGCTCCAACTCAATCTCCTGCCACCCTCTTCCGTGATAAGCAAGTTGCACTCCAGATGGCTAACAACCCTGTTTTCCACGAGCGGACCAAACATATTGAAATCGAATGTCACTTCATTCGTGGCAAAATTGCAGTTGGATAGGTTAAACTTCTTCCCATCTGATCTTGCAACCAGCTAGCTGATGTTTTCACTAAGCCCCTACCTGTTTCAAGCATCTTGCATCTCCTATCCAAGATGTCTATAAAGAACATATACAGTCCATTTTGAGGAGGAGTATTAGAGCTAGCAACTAGCTACCGTGCACTAGCTGTACCAACTACTTTTCTGTTTTCCTTTTCTATTAGTAGAATAAGTTAGGTTGTTAGCTAAATTGTTTGTTTTGTTTGTTGATGTGAACCCATGTATATGCATTATTTATACCTCCATTGTACTCTTCATTTGGCAAGTAATTGAATGATATTCATTCTTCTTTTTCACCGGTTCAGGTGCCAACATCACCCTTGTAGTGATTCCACCTATTCTAAGAAATTTTCCCAATTTCATCATCCTTTATTCACTATCAATTTCGAAGGGTCGATCAAAGTCGTTATTGCAGGATTTAAGTACCATTATGAAGTCCTCGCAGAGTACTTTAATATGCCATTGTCGAAAAAGGAAATTGTCCCAGAGAAAAGTTATAATCGTCTAAAGTTAGCAATTCAAATTGTCCATTTCGATATTTATATCATCGTCACTATATTTGTGCAACTTTTGGAACGTGCATTCTAGTTGAAAGAATATACCAATGCCAATAATTGTTGAGATCTCTGTTTACATTTACTCGAACCTAGGCAAATGAATTATCCAAAAAATGGCCACTAAACTCGGTTATCATATTATACGTATATATTTTCTTCCATATTAAAATAATAGAGTATAAAATACATCAAGTATTCGAAAAATATGGCAGATTTTTCGGGGCATTGCACCCGTTTTTGATTGAGCATACAAAATATGAAGCATTGAATGGATGGCAAAATGTAGTGCAAATCAAGGACTTAAAGGGACATGTTGAAGTAGGGATGTCAAAATGGCTTGCTGGCTCGGGCTATCCGAGGTTTGACCCGAAAAAAGCCCAAGTTGAGCTAGAATAGAAAAAAATTAAAATTAAAAAAAATAGGGCTTAGTTCTGGGCCAATTCGGCCCGCTAAGGCTCGAGCTGAAATCTCATATCGAGCCTCAATTTTTTGCCGAATTTTTGCTCAACTTGGGCCAAAAAAGGCCCGAACCAATTTTTCTCGGGCTCGAGTTTCGGCTCGTAGACACTCCTATATTTAAGCAAATAACTGAGCTGAAAATTTTACTAAGAGGAGCAATTCTATCGAACGAATTATTAAAGGAGAAAAACACCGCAGCTTGCTACATGTACAACAATTTGAGATACTAATATGATATTTTTATGGATTTTGGACTTCGTGGCACAAATTTCGAAGTCTGATGCATACACTATAATATCCCATACTTGGACTATTTGTGTAGACAATTATACTGAGTATCGATGATTTGTCACATTAATTCATTGGTTAGTAAAGATTCGGTGGATCACAGCATTTGAATTAAATTTGTTATCCACCAATGAACTAATATAATATGTCATTGGTGTTTAGTATAAGATGAACACAAGACTATCAGTGTTTATTAAACTTCATCCTCTTTTATAGTTGATGTTTCGGGCTTGAAACCATCTTGAATTGTATTGAAAAATCTTAAAAGACGATTTGGGGAGTACAAATATATGTCATTTGTTTGTCTTTGTCTGTCATATTTGAATTTTTTGTCCCTTTCATATTTGTGGTGTAACTCACAAAATTCGTAGTGTGCCTGATAAAATTCCTAGTGTGAGTATAACCACCCTTAATGTGTGTGTATTAGGAGAGTGTTCCCCTACCAATACATTTGACAAATAAGATTGAAAAATAATCTCGACCATTTGTAAAAGCTAATCTAGCGATTTGAACATATTTTAATAATACCTTTTAAAACCCATATACTAGGCAGAACGCTTCCTTATATATTATAAAGTTATGGATACTATTAATTGATTTGTAACCAACCGCGATAAAGAGAATTCTAGAGCTTAGATATAATATTTGGTAGTTTAATAAAATTATTAATTGAATTATATAAGTATTTTATTTTCCAAATCTAATTAAAATTAACTTAAATAAAATACTAATTAAAATTAACTTATTTATTTTAAAAGATAACAACTCTACATTACTATCAAAATAAGTATATGTTTCATTTGTAACTAAAAGTATTAAATTTTTAAATTTACCAATAATGATAGAGCAAAACTACTTTATTATAAGTAGCGTAGACTAACAAGTGATTATTATTATTATTATTATTATTATTATTATTATTATTATTATTATTATTATTATTATTATTATTATTATTATTATTATATGAAGACGAGACACTAGTATATTGTATGCTACGTAATAATAGAGGAATGCTACTTAATAATAAGTAGCATACTAACAGTTCTACCTTATAAAGATTTAAAAGGGACTTGAGAAGATTTAAAAAACAAAAAACCTTCGAGTATACGTGCTAATGAATAATCCATCAGAGAAGATTGAACATACAGAATTAGTTCGGATACAACTAAACATTTTTGGACTCTAACCCCCAATCTATAATCACTTAAGAACTCCTATGTGCACTCGAGGACCTCTTGACTTATTTTTCCCTCGTGGATCACTTAAAAGGAACTCGTTCTTCACTAATCGAAACTCTGGTCACCTCTCATAATCTTCAGAACTCTAAGGAATATTTGGTAGAGGATTTAGCGATGTTTTGATCTTTTGGTATTTTTGTGTTTTAATCTTGTGGTTGAAGCAAGAAAATTATGGTAATCAGTGTGTACTCTTCTATTATTCAATAGGATTTTCTCTTTGATGAATATCTGCTCAACGTGCATAAGAGAAGATTTTCATTGGGTATTTATAGTATGAAAGAGTTAAAGAGTAAAAAGGCTAAAAATCATGAACTAGGGTTTGCCTGGATAACACAACCACTCGAGCGCCGCTTAGTTGGCCAACGTGAGATCAGCTTCTGCAAAAAGGGTTCGAACTCTTAATTGGCGGCCTTTGAGCGCTTTTGGACATAAATTGATTCTTGAGTCAACATCGAGTCCTTCCGCTAACACTCCCAATGCCCAACAACTCAACCATAATTATAAGTCGATTAAATGACATTTTGAACACCAAACTTGACAAGACTTTTAGACATAACAGTATGCATCAAGTTATAACCCTTTCTTCAAAGTGTTCATTCCAACTGTGAATATTGCAGCACTCTAAGAAAAAATCTATAAATATTACATTAATCTACTCAAAATTACACTGACTATTCTGCACATTGAAGGAAATTTGAAATATCTAAAATTGAGATAGTGTCAATTCTCACATGTAATAGATGCCATTAATTACAACATGACTTTAAAAAAATATTTAGGAGTTTTATTTTGGATTTAATGAATTTGAATGCACAATTTCCTCAAAATCATGGCAATCTGCTACGAATAATTCGACTTTTTCTTGGATATTCAGCCTAAAGTAAAGAAGGGAATAAGAAAAAAGCATAAGATTAGTTGTGCTCTCATTTTATTAGGAAAATTTGATTATGTTTGATTAGTTTCTTACCATCTTAGCCTAAGGCAATCTGATTTTTCATGTCTGCAACAAATATTTACACTCCAATTCTTCCTATATAAACCATCTCCGAATGCCTCTTCCGAACCAATTACTTGGCTTCAAAAATTATTCTCTCTCCCCTCTATCTATAAATAGCTATGGATTCATCCAATACCAGTGTGACTTCCCCAGACATGTTGGAAGAGTCTCCTCACAATGACGTTCAAAAAGAGGCTTTAATTTCCAAAGAAATAATTGATCGAAGGCAATCCACTGAAGGGTCATCAGAGAATCAACCTCTGCCTCGAACTGTGGATGAGCAAGAGGAGCGTGAGTATGGCTGCAGGTACTGTAACAAGAAGTTCTCGAACAAGCAAGCTTTAGGCGGGCACCAGAATGCGCACAAACTTGAACGCACCATTGAAAAAAATATCCAGGTACGTTAGATATCTAACTCCGGATACCTGGCTTGTAGTAATATAATGGTTCTTTGTTCTACAGATCTCAGGACTTTTTCAACAGGGCTATGTATATGATGATCATGCCTTATATTTCTCGACAGGGCACCATGCATCATGGAATGTTGCGTTACGGACGTGCACCCTGTTCCCTCCTAGGGATTAACGAAGGATACACTGGATGGCCGAAGCCTTCGCCTGGAAATGTTACCCAGTTTATGGCACGTCCTAGCTCTTCGGGCATGGAAAATCGCCCTCCAGGCATTCGTTTTTCAACTCCAATGCCTGTTCCCAGTGGGAACTTTCTAGGAGAGAGTAGCAATGTACAGATGAATAATCGAGAGACTCAGGGTGTTGAAGACGACTCAGGCCTCGATTTAACTCTCAGGCTTTAAGTTGATCATTTTGATTGAAGAGAGCCTAGATTTATGTCTCTTGGTTTAATTTGGTAACTACTTAATTTAGTTCCATCAATGTCATTATAATCTAGGGTCTAGGAATTGTTTCATGTTAGATGTCTTGTTTGTCTTAAGTTCCATGTCGTTGTGAAACTCGGTTTGGTTGTGCATTGAATTTACTTTTCTTAAAAACAAAATTAACTTCTAGAAAAGTAAGGTTGGCTATTAAAATAAAGATAAGTTTGAAAGTTGGGTTAGAGAAATAAGAGGTTATTCTCTTTGTGTTTTGAGTTTTGAATTCATTTTGTATTTTGAGTGTCTATTTTGAGATTGTTGTAAAATGTATTCTTTTTATTATTTTGAAAAATTGTTTTGAAAACACCTAAAACGCGTTTTGAAAATTTTGATTTGATTATAAACTGAAAACATAAAAAACGACACATTTGTCGTTTTGAATTTTCTTTGTAAATTTTTAACTTGTTTTCAAATATGCATTTTCGAAAATAGGAAAAAGAACGCGTTTTCATTATTTTAAAAAATCGAAAACAAAAAACGATTAAAAATGATAAAGAGAACATGCAGTAAGCAATTTAAGTGTAAATTTGACTTATTTTATGTATGTTCAAAAGGGTGTTTCAATATAGATATAGTTCCATTTATACTATAATGTGTTTGGAAATCTAATAATTAGAGTCATTGACAGTTTGATTTTATTCTATGTAAATGCTACTAATTAAACAACATTTCATTTTTAATTATTACGCTTGAGTTGCATGCCTTTAGATTTTTGTTTTCAGATTCGTTATTATTTTATTTTTTTTAAACAAAGGCTATTTCATCAAAATAAAGGGAAAATAATTGAGTGCTACTACTTGAACAGGGTCACATTAGCCTTGTTCAAACAAGGGCGCCAATTGCCAAGATTTATTATTATTATTATTATTATTATTATTATTATTATTATTATTATTATTATTATTATTATTATTATAACAAATGCTATTTCATCGACAATAATGCTGTTTGTACAAAATTCATTGACAAAGTTGGGTGACAAAGAGGTGGAGATCAAATGGTAATGGACGGCTGTGATAGTAAAACAAATAAAAGAAATAGGAGGTGCCAAAATGAAAAAGAAAAGGTATTGAGCCCCCACTTTCATTTCATTTACCCGGTTTCCTCTTATTCCGACGCGGCGGAGGTGGAGCCCAAAAAATGTGAATCTCCGGCGTTAACATTCTCATCTCCGGCGTGCCTTGTAGATAACCCAGCATAAATTATTTGGGATTTACCTGATTTAACAAATTTTATGGTAGCGAGAAACTCACTTTCATTACCATTGTGTGAACACGTTTTGTGACTGGGATCCGAATTTAAGGTGAAAGCACCGATGAATCTTCATCGTAGCACTCCGGCATAGAGGAACCCAGCAAAATTTCCAGCATTGAAGGTAGCCAAAAAGCTAAGGCGAACTCACCGGCGTAAAAGAACCCAGCAAAAATTTCAGCATTGATATAGTATCTTCTTTCTGAATGCTGTCAATGTTTTGTATCTCAATTATTAACAACTGCAAATATTACTCAATACTACTTGTTCAGTTGCCTTGGAATTATGCAACTTGTATTGAACTTCGCCTCTTGCAATCAAGGTTTTTAGTTTTATTTTTAATCTGAATTGGACCATCAGCAATTCATGCTCTCATTGGAAGTTTAATTAATTACACACGTCTCCTTTGTTATTTGTCTTTGCTTGTTTGCTTATATATGCAATTTGGCCCAACACAACCAGGCTAGTGAGTTTTCATTGATCTCTGGTTCAAATCTTCTTTCTTTAAGTTACAGATTTCACTGTATATTGAGTGTTGCAGTTCCAGGTTTTGTCCAACACTTTAACAGTAATATTACTCGACGGAAGCGAGATTTTTCTAATGGGGATGACGCCAGAGGTGAGGAGACTGTCGGATCTTAGCAGCCGCCGAATGTTAGTAAGCTGCTAGAGGTTAACGCTTTGGGAGGAAGGAGATGGATTGGAAGAGATGCCGGAGGTTAACGCGAAATTGAGATTTTAATTTTTTTATTATCATTTTAATATTGTCACGTCACTTTGTAACCCAATTTTGTCAACCTTCTTTGTACGTATAGCGTGGTTGTTTCATCAAAATAAAGAGAAAATAATTGGGTGCTGGAACGGGGCCACGTAGACCTTGTTCAAACGAGGGCACCATAGATGGGGAGGCCTATAGGGGGCACCACTTGACGCCCCTGCTCCAACGGATTTTTTACTTAATACCCCAACCCCATTTTTTAAACCAAAGTTGCTTATGTCGAGGTGGTTAGCATGCAATAATAAATTCAACAAAATAATATAAATTCTATTTTAGTTTACATTTTAATTTTCTTTCTGTGAAATATATTTTGTAAATGTTTGTATATCAGTTCTTAATTTTTTGTAACTTAATTTCTGTAATCTTTAATAGAACCTTTTAAGAAAAAATAGAAGGCATGCGTTACCAAATTTTAATGTTGACCTAGAATATAACTGATAAAATGATACAATATAGAGTAAATCTTCTCCAAATTTGAAAAAATACATATAAGATTTTCATATGTTGAATGTTATGTCTAGTCTTCTGGTCAATTTCAAATCATTAATAGCAAAAATATGTACAAGAGCAAGTTTATTTGGTTAGCTAGCACGACCGTTATGATGTAGCCTACGTTCGGCCCCATGTGTTTCATAAACTCATTTTCAACAAAATACTATTTCATAAATGTATTTTTGCCCAAAATTAGGGCTCAAAAGATATAATGTGCCGTTAATAAGACTAACGTCTAAATTAAACAAAAGTTTACTTTTTTCCATAACTTTTGTCCAACAACGTACTCGTAGAATAATTTTTAGAACCTGAACATTTATTAGTGTCGTTTATCTAAATTGTGTAATAATTTTTTGTTTCTTTTTCTAATGACTAATAACTGATTCAAGTTTTGAATATCAAAAAAGAAATACCTTGATTCCAATTAACTTGTATAAAAGGTGATTTAATAGAAATGTTCCTTCACAAATACTAGTCCAATATTGTTAGGGTACTAATGAAATTCCATTTTTATTTTTATTTATTTTTTTTTTCGCCCTAGAAAATATTGTTAAATGCATAAATGACATTTTTTTACTCGAAAAAAAAAATAAAAAATCATTTGTACCCATTTTTCTGATTGATTTAATTGTCATACTCCAATTTAGAGGGTTGATCCTGAGTGGTGTGGTCCATTTTCATTAGAACTGATCCAAATGGTTTTATTGTAAATTACGAAATGACACTATCAGTTAAATGGGAAAAATCGAATTGGACGATTCTTTCATATTTCAAAAATTAATTAATAAGTCTAGTTTATTGTGTAAAAAAAAAAATTTCAATATTTTTTTCATTTAAAAACATGGTTAATCATTTTGAATACATATTAATTCACGTGAATTTTTATGATTTAATTTAGAGAGAATAATTTTTATGTTTTAGGTTAGCTAGGTTTTATTTGGAAATTAGAATATGGTGGCTCCTTCATATTATGCTCCCGACCTACCTCAGGATGTACGGTTGTTGTGTTGGAAAATTCTAAGATATTTGGGGCCACACATAATATATTAAAATGTGTGGTGCTATTATTTAAAAAAAAATAGTCAATTAAAATGATCCAATAAAGATGAATTTTGACTAATGGGTATTAGTTTTCATGGAATTAAAGTGTAGAGACCGAATGTTTGTTTTAGATTGATGAATGAGCCAATTTGAAACAAATTAAAGATAATGACCATTCATTATCTTTTTGTTATATGGGGTCATGGTCCCCAATTGTTGGTGTATTCTTGAGATTCTCTGCATCCCCATCAACAAAGAGCGAAATTGAAGTGAAGATCACCCATCAATTGGAAGATCGTAACTTATTCAAGCTAAGAATCAGAAATCTATGGATTAAGGTTTGTTTATGCTTCCACTATTTTCATTCTCATTGAT